>OY856412.1:1404363193-1404840693 GCA_963693085.1 Alisma plantago-aquatica
TGTTTCTAGATTTTTGTTGTTGATGGGAACAGACCTCTGTAGGATAGGCAGGTGTAGGCTTGTTTAATCGAGTATTTGCAGCCCCATTTCCAAGTAATGGAATTTGAGGTGTTGTTTTCCAAGGAGAGAGCTAGATTTCTGAAGTCGTTTTGGCTGATCTGAGTTTGAATGCATCTTTTAAGTGAATTTGATATGTTGCTGGTGATAAGAGGTAGAGCTTTGTCAATCTTCATGTTGAGTAGTTTATTTGGAAGGGTCCAATTTGGTCGAAGATTGATGACTGAGTTGTTTTCGAACCAAGGATCGAACCAGAAGGAGATGTTTTGTTGAGAGTGAGGGGGAGTGTTAATGATTTGAGTGATCGTTTGGATGTTTTTGTTGATGTATTTCCAAAGAGGGGAAGCTGATTTTTTTTGGGATATGATGCCAGGGGGGTGAGTATTGGTAATATTTGTATTGGATGAGTTGAGTCCAGATTTTTGGTTTGTTTTGGATCAGACTGTCAATGATTTTAGTTATAAGATAGAGTGTGTGTGTGTTTCAATGTTGATGATACCCCAACCACCTTGATCAAGTGGAGCTGATATAGTTTTCCAATTAACAAGATGATAATGTTTCCCTGATTTTTATGAATTGTGAAAGTTGTTCCAAAGAAATTTTCTTCTGATTTTGTCTAGAATGGATTTTGTTTTTGTGGGAAGGGGAACGCAGCTCAGGAAGTGAGTAGTGATAGGAGTGATGACATTGTTAAGTAGGGTAAGTCTTCCAGAGAGATTAAGGAAGTTATTTGTCCAATTTGTGAGTTTTGAGTTAATTTTTGATATGATAGGGGTCCAGATAGCATTTGTTATGTTGTATGGAGTAATGTGAAGACCCATATACTTGATTGAAAATTCTTCTGTCTTGCATCTTAAGAGATCTCTAAAATGCTCCATTGAAGGTTGATTTATGTTTACCCCAAAAATGGAAGATTTGTGCGTATTTATTTTGAGTCCAGAGATATATGAGAAGATGCCAATGATTATGAAGATATTAAGGACGGAGGATTCATCCGGGGAGGAGAAGATAATGGTATCATCCGCAAATTGAATGATATTCACCATGCATTCCCCAGGAGAACAGATAAGACCATTTTGTTTGCCCAATTGGATCATACGGGAAGGAATAGTTGTAATGATGATGAACAGATAAGGAGAGAGTGGGTCTCCTTGTCTAAGTCCATTTGTGTTATGAAAATAACCAAATGGAACACCATTTATGATAGTTGAGAAATGGTTTGTGGATATGCAAGCATGGATCCAATTTACCCATATGTCTGGAAAACCAAAACCCTTTAGAGTTTTAATTAGGCAATGCCAATTTACAAAATCAAAGGCTTTTTCAAAATCTAGTTTCATTGCTAGAAGGGGGGTTTTGTTTTTGTGGCAAAGATGTATTGTTTCATTGACCATCAGGAAGGCATCTTATATACTTCTATTTTTTAGGAAGGCAGTTTGGTTAAGCGGGATGATGTCCTCCAAGTGAGGTTTAATCCTATTTGCTAGTGTTTTAGCAATGATTTTGTATGAGGTATTTATAAGGCTGATGGGTTGGAAGAGGGATATGTGGTCGGGTTGACTATTTTTTTTTAATTAGAGTGATAAAAGTTTTATTTATGAATTTGATGATGTTATGTGGGTTTATACTAGCGTGGAAAGTAGATAGAAAGGATATGAAATCTTTTTTATAGTGGTCCCAATTTGCCAGGTAGAATTCAGTGTTGAGTCCATCTGGTCTGGGAGATTTATTTTTACCTAGGTCAGAGATGGCAGCATTCAATTCATCAAGGGAGAAGGATTTCATGAGTTCTTGTGGATTTTTTATGTTTTTTTGACAAATGGTGTTCCATGATAAGTTATTAAGGCATGTGGGATTGTGATTGTTATTGAAGATATTTTTAAAATGGTTAGTTATGTGAGTTATGATGGTTTGTTTGTGTGATGTGAGTCTACCGTTTATTGTTAGATGGGTTATGGCATTTTGTCAAAAATTTTGGTTACAAATTTTGTGATAAAATTTAGTGTTTTTGTCACCTTCTTTAGCCCAAGTGATTTTAGCCCTTTGTCTCCATTTGGTGTCAATATAATTATTTATGAAGTCCAGTTCGGCTTTGATGGTAAGGACTAGAGCAGGGTCAGTAGATGGGTCCTTATCCACAAAAAAGATCTGATCTTCAACATTTTTTTGTATTTCGAATAAGTTTTTTGGGTTTTGGAGTTTCCATTTTTTGATATGAGTTTTAATATTTTTTGTGTTGTTTTGGATATGTAGTCCTATGTTTTCTGTTTGTGAGTCGGAAAGTTTCCATTGTTCTAGACAGGAGATGGAGAAGTTGTTTATGGAGAGCCAACTATTTTCAAATTTGAAAGGTCGCATGCCCCATGAGGTAGATGATGTGTCAAGGATCAGAGGGAAGTGATCAGATATGGTTCGATGGGAGATATGAACAGATGAGAGAGGGTGTTTGTCTTCCCAGAGGTTTGAGCAGATGAAGTGGTCGAGTCTGGCATATGTCTAGTTTCTAGACCAGGTGTATAGTGCATTTGAAGGTTTGATGTCGATCAAAGAATGGTTTGTAAGCATCTTACTGAATTTTTTATCTGCAGCAGACATAGTTTGAGGGGAGGGGTTGGGGTTGAGCCTATCTGAGACTTGAGTGATCAAGTTGAAATCTCCACCCAAAACCTAGGGAGACAAGTGGTATTTTGTAATGAGATGATTTAGTTCCGCTAGATAGACGGATTTGTTGTGTCCTGGTTCCCCATAGATTCCAGAGAATGGCCAAAGATATCCATCAAAAAGGTTTTTGAAATCTATGGTTATAGAGAAGTTAAGGATTGATGTGTTTTGTGAAGCTAGAGACTGGTTGTTAAAACCAACTAAGAGGCCTCCTTTGAATCCCTCAGGAGGTAATTGGATCCAGTTGGTGATTCTATTTCCTCCTATTGTTTTGAGAGCAAAAGGGGTTAGAAAGGTTTTTGTTTCTTGAATAGTAATTAGGTCAATTTTGTTTTTGTATATGTGAGTACGTATTTTTTTTCTTCTTTGGAGGTTTGCAGCTCCACAGATGTTCCAAGAAGTGATTTTCATTTTTATTTCTTGTGATGATGTACACTTAATAGGATTTTTAGAAGGTCGAAGATTTTGTCATAGCAGGAAGGAGTCTTTTGTTTGACCAACCCATAAAGGTTTCTAGGTTATCTAGAACTTTATGGGCATTATCTTCATCATCTAGTTGAATGCCAATCTTGTTTGCAAAGGAAGTGAAGTTGTTTATGTTTGACCAAGATGCTAAATCTTCAATAGAATCTAAATCTTTATTTTTATCTTTAAAGGGGGGAGTAGATGATAAAGGATAAGCAGAAGTTATGTCACTAAATGAACAGGGAGAGATATTTGGAGAAGTACCTGTCTTTTCTCTCTTGACGATGATAGTACTTTTTGAGTCTTTGTGATTTGGCTTCATGATCTTCTGGAGGTAGCTGGATGTATGCCTTTGTTGCGGGCTCTCCTGCTCCGAACTCTACAAAGAATTTTCATCCTTATGCTGAGAAGAGGTTTGGTTCTTTGTAGCTAGATGTTTTTGGTTTTGAGATGGGTATCTCTCCTTAGTAGAGGAAGGAGATGGGAAGGTGGAACCTCTTGGTATGTATGTGTTATCATGGAATGAAGGTTTGGGAGATCTGGTTCTTTTCTTGCTTGTCTGGAGGTATGAGTTTTCAGAGTGGTTAGAGTTTTTCCGGATCCAGACATGATTTCGGTCGTTTGATGCCCTGGAATGCATGGTAGACATTTTATCTTTGTTTGGGCTAAACCAAGATGGTGGATGTTTTGTGAGGTCAAAGAAGGCGGTGTTGTTCTCGGTTGGATGTTCAGTAGAAAGTTTTAAATTGTAGATGGATTCACCAATTCTAATATTGATAGTTGGAGGAAGGGAGATAGCAGCTTTGACTGAAAAGAGACAATATCCTTTGATGTATTGTGAAGGATGTAAGGTTTCAGGACTAATGTATTGTAGTGTTGCCCCGATTGAATGGGAAATTCCTCTGAAGATCTCAATTTTCCAAAGGTGCGGAGGGAGATTTGAAATGGCGACCCAGTCGGAGCCACCAGCGGGGGCTGGATATGAACCTAAGTCAGCAGACCATTTTGATATTCTGGCCGTGATGAAGCTCGATCCACAGGGTATGGTGAGAACTTGATTGAAGAGGTGGTTTATCTTAGTTCCTTCTGGGACCGTATAGATGAGTTGGGTATGAGAGAAAATTTTTGGTTTAAGGATGGTTTGATCGGGAATGAGTAGGGCTAAGGCACGGGTAATATCCAGGACATTAATGGGGTTGTTGTCAAGGTTGTTTTCAACTGAAATGAGAATGCTTCTAAGGGTGAGGACCTTGAGAAGACGCATTGAGTTGGCTGGAAGGTCAAGAGAGATCGCATATTCCAGGTGGTCTGGAGCTTTCATGTTTGATGAGGCAGATGGATAGTTAGTGTTATGTGTTTGTGATGGGGTTGGAAGGGGAGGGTTTTTGGATTGTGTTTTGTGCATTGAGACTGTATGGTTCTTTGGCTTGTGGTAGGGTTTAGATATAGGAGGAGTTCTGGAATTTGTGATCAGAGGGCGTGGAGGGGTAGTGTCTGCATGTTCAGGCGGGAGATTTGCGAGGCATGCAAAGGTATTTTTTGAAAGATAATGATGTTGGGGGAGGTGTGTATTATGCCTGTGTTCAAAAAAGGGCTTTTTTGGGACTGTGGAGGTTTTGTGAAAAGGCGGGTATCTAACCGAGAGAGAGTGCATGGAGGAGGAAGTGGGATCTGCATGGGTTTTGTCCTGGTTTGGGGGGAGGCGAGCTTTACAGAATCTTTTTATGTGCCCTATCTGTTGACATCCAAAACAGGTGAGGCTAGAAAAGCATATGGATGTCGAGTGGTTGCTCTGGAGGCAAAGAGAACAGTACAGAGCTCGAAAAGGTTTTTTGGGGGGGACCGAAGTCCAGATTTGGGCGGTGGGGGTTTTATCTAGGAGATTGTTTATGAGGAGGGATGATTTTGCATGTCCTAGAACAGGAAAAGCTGCGTTTAGGCGATACATGTCTTTGGGGATGATATCCTCGACCAGGGAGGGTCGGGGTTTTAGGGTTTTATGTAAAGATGACAAATTGGGCTTATATTTTTCCTTAATCGATGGGGAAGGGAAAAGTTTGTACCTTTCAGCGATTGAACTTTGTTGTTGTTCCATAGTGGATGTGACAACATCGCCGTCTACCTCAGAGCCGGAGGAGACGGAGATAGGCCATGATTTTGCACCCATGGGAGGTTGGTACTCATCCCTGACGAAGAGTTGGTCCGCCGAGTTTGATGATGAAGAGCTAGGTTGATCGTGTCTTTTGTAAAGATAGGCTAACTCTGGAGGAGTGTCATTGATGAAGTCACGCACCCAGGCTCGAAATGTACGATTTTCCATCGGTTGAATGAAAATCGACCACTCGGGCTTGAGCTTCAGCTCGGCGCGCATGTCGCTCCAGCCTTCGGAGATGAGGAGGATGGGAGTTTTTTTGCCCCAGGTAGCGCCACTACATCTTGTGTTTGATTTAATTAAAATACCACAAACTACCACCATTTCTATGAACAAAATCTTACCATACAAGCATATACCAAAACAGACTATGTTTTGGTTCGATAACATCCACCATGCTACTGCCTGATAAAATAAGATACCATATAGAAAGGTTTCAATCCAGCATCGCGATTTTCTAAGCACACAAGAGGCTTGATTTGCTGGGAATGTTCATGGCAAGGAACAAAGGTATTTAGAACCTTAATTAATTAAAATCTAATTGAGAATACCCAATTGTACCGGTTAGGACCAAGACTATGCTGGTCTTGTCTTTGAACACGCAGCAGATAAACTCAAGAGTAAAGATCAGGGATCTAGCTTTCCATCTTTTACCGAAACTGCCGAATCTTCCCCAGCTTCCTTGCTCCAAGCAAATAAATGAAAGCCGACACGCTAGCAGTGTAGCTGCACGGGAAAGTAGGGGAGAGACGGGGCATTTGCATTGGATTTGGTGTCAGAGCAGATCGTATAGCTATGTCATAGTGTGAGAGAACAGGAATCAGAGCCAGAAAATACACAAGACGTCTAGTTGGGTTTCACCTAGAATAATGCTACACACCAAAAAAGAGACACCAATTGGAACAAAATTAGGACTGAACACACTAATCAACAAAAACAGACAGGGAAGTAAGTTTTTCTGCTGTTTAGCATGTTAAGGTTCAAAATATGTCCCAAATGGTATCCCATTTTACTTCTGCATAGTTGATATCTTTCGCCAATAGTTGTTTTGCTGGAGACTGGAGAGTCAGTGACGACTTCAGTTGGGAGCATCAGAGAACAGTTCAACTGGGAGCGCCTCAATTGGTGAATGGATATCCCTTGGTCACGTAGTTAAGGTAAGGAGTCCCACAGACCACGGGGACCCAGTTGTTCAATGTATTATATAAGGGTATGTATACCTATAAAAAAAGAGTCAGCTGGCTGCTTTCGAGCTGCTTCAGCTGCTCCTTTTTTATTATATTTAGTATATTATGTCCGTGTTATTTGTGGATGCTTCTCTTTTTAGTTTTTTAATTGATTCCATCACATTATATTCATGTTTACACAAAGTTTGAGGGGTCTCTGTGATTACTCATCTTATTAGTCTGTGTACTTTATCAATTTATATTTCAACAGTGTGTCTATTAGCTTAGTGGTCTAACATGTGGGTTTATTTACATACGACTTTTTTCGAATAGAGATAATTTTGATATTTTTATTCTCCTTTAACAAATTCTTAGTAAATTATTTATTTTACGTGACCTTAAATAGACGCATGGCTAATAGAAGGAATATATGTAACTTTACAAATAAAAGACTCTACGTTGAAGGAAGTCAGATGGTAATTAATCAAGATATTATCTTTTAATGAGTTGTCTGTAAATTATTGTAAGTGTTGGATGCATAAGTTTTTAGAGCAAAGGTAGTTGTGGTAATTTCAATTTCACATAGTAAACTCTAGGTTGAAGGGAGTCAAGTAATAATTAATCAAGTTATTATCTTATATTGAGTTGTCTATAAATTATTGTAAGTATTGATTACATAATTTATGGAGCGACGCAGTTGTGATAATTTCAATTTCACATACTATAAATTAAAAGCAGCCACTAGACAATTAGTCGTCAATCAGAAAGAAAGGACATATTGTTTTGCTAATGACATGCTATAAATTAGGGAGTCTTATAAAAATTGGTCAATTTTCTCTTTTACCTAGTTAATTTAATTGTGTAACATATACTTAGCACGTATTTTTTTACTATTCTAGAATCAAAGAGTGAGAAATGTAATATTTTGTTAACTAATGTGGGTTGGTTTCTAGACCCTAGGTTTGGCTTTTATTTAGCTCAAGCCCAACGCAGAGACCTATCAAAGGTGGGTGGATTTGAATTGGGTCATTGTAGGTATGGACTTGTGAGTGCAGGTCAAAAAGACCATATTCTAAATGGGTAGATCAATGATAAAATTCAAACTCGGCCTAACAGGTCAACCCGCGGATATCCATATAATATTGTTTACTATGCAAGATGCTAAATCTAAAGGTAAAAAACATCTCTTGAATTTTTACTGAGTTATTACAAAAACCAACTAACTAACATTGTCGCTATCAAACAATGACAATTAACATCCATTCAATCAAAAACCTTTTTAAGATTCTCTTATGTATAATTAGTCAACGGACTACAGTTAGCAACCTATACTACAACTCCATGTTATGTTTGATAGAGCAATCCAAAAATGTAATAGATGTGTATTTTTCCAACAACAAAAAAAAATGCTCAAATATTAGTTCTAATTGGACAAGTTCAAATTTGAATTGGAACTCCTTAACAATTCATAAATAGTTATATTTATTTTATATAGTAGTAGATTATTATATTTATTAATATAATTAACTTAGTTAAATGGGCTACTCACAAGTGTCTGTTGGCCACCCGCTAACTAAATAAATACGTATAGATCTGGATGATCTTTGATGAGGCACAAATTTCATCACCCAAAATCGACTTGACAGGTCAACCCATGAGTGTTTGCGGAATATTGCCCAATTTGACAACTCTAATCCCCGGTAACAAAGTGGGTTAAAAAACTAGTTTCAGCTATTCATTTCAGTCTGTAAAGTCAAGAATGGGTCACGTCAAACTGGCAAGGAAACAGATCCGACCAAGCTATCAGAGTCTGACGCTCATCACTAATTACTATAGTCCTCCATATATGTACATATGTAATTTTAGGAACATATGGTGCTGGAAAGATTGATCGATTGATACTTGGTTGTTTAGACTGACGAGGACTACATGGTCTAGTACTATGGACTGGTGGAGGGTATACAAAGATACTAGTTTTGAATGGAAAAGTTTTGAAATTGGAACTCCTTAGCCATTAATATGTAATTATATTTATTTTATATAGTAGTAGATGATTATATTTTTTAATATAATTTAGTTAAGTGAGTTACTCGCGATTGTCCGTTGGCCATCAACGAAACGCACTAACTAGATGAGTGAAAATAGATTCAGATAATCTTTGACGAGCTATAAATTTTATCACCCAAAAGCGACTTGACCAGTTCAACCCATGAGTTTTTACAAAATATTCCTCAATTTGACAGCTTTAAGCCCGGATGACAAAGTAGGTTTGAAAACCAGTTTCAGCTATTCATTTCATATCGTTGAGTAAATTATGGGACAGGTCAAACGGGCAAGGAAACAGATCGGAGCAAGCTACCAAAATCCAAATGCTCATTAGTTACAATATTTTTCCTCCATATATGTACATCCGTAATTTAGGAACACGTGGGGTTGAAAAGTTTGATCGGTTGACACTTAGCTGTTGAGACCGGCGAGGACTACATTGTCTAGTACTATGGACTGGTAGAGGGCATACAAAGATGGTCTAAAATTACTTGTTGCATTTGATCATGTGTGATCTGAACACAAAGAACCAACCACCATACTGAAAGAAAGAAAGAAACAGTGTAAAATGGGTCCCACCCGTCTTCTTTCCCATGTTTTACCAAAGTCGGACATATATGTGCAAAATAATAGCTTCTTACAATAAAGTACCAGCAGGAAACTTACAGATGGATGACATAATGCCACAACAAAATATATAAAGAGTTACAGCTGAAATAGGAGCTGTAACATAGAGATTGCATAAAACTAATATATTACAGCCGGTATACATGTTACTCTAGCAATAAAAGAAAGAGGCCAGACGTGATTATCAATGGCCACCGCTGCTTCTGCTTCATAAGTCTCCACTCACAAAAGAAAAACACATCATGCTTGTACATCAAAATTTGTCTCCAGGCTTCAAATTTTTAGAGGCAAGCCCAGCAGTTCAGATTGTGCAAAAATGAGGCCCACTGTCGAAATAGATAACATTGGATGGCAGAGAATTAATCTACTCATCCATCACCCATATATGTTTTCGGGCCACTTGGGGTATACGCGCTTATACAGATTCATGCAGACAGTATCATGTTGTTGTACCACTCCATTGAACACGCACTTCATAGCTCCTGATAAGAAGGTAGAAAAACAGTTTAAGCAGAGCATGGCGACATGTATAACCAAAGCAAATATTTAGACCAAATATTTTAATATAGTTGACACAAAAGGATCAATACAGACTGGGTTCGAACATCCAAAAAGTTATTCAAAATTACTGGAAACAAAAACTTAGCGTGGCGCACAGTACCATATCCAATTACTTCAGTTCAGAAATTCAGGTAGAGAGTAAGGTTCTTGCAACAATTCACTTGCAGGTGTTACCACTGACCGAATAATCAAACATCTAAACAGACATGACAGGCTGGTAGTATCAGAGATGACATAAAGGCATTATTAGAGATGAAATAGTACCGTGGGTTCCCACAGGTTCTTGTACACGTCCACGCCGACCGTGTTTTGTGAATAGCTCCACAGGCTGGTATCCATGAGAGTCAGCAGTTAGGTGCCAGGGAGAACAACAACCGAGGCAGGCTTACACGTTCATCATTTTTCTATTAATGACCAAAGTCTTACCTTGAACCATCTAACATCATCAGGATTGTGGAACATGAAACGTACGGCGGCTTTAAGTTTTGACACTCTTTGCGGATAGCTGCATGTGAAATCAAACACAGTTTCTAAGATTTTTTTCTAAAAGATACATCACATATCAAATTATAACAAACAAACAAAGAATCGTGTAATTAACCGTCAGCATCAAGACGCATTACCCAGTTAGAATGATCTTCTTAAGAATAATCCTGTCAGGGTCCACATTTCTTAATGATCCAGTAGCGGCAACCACAGGGGGGCCTTCTAGTCTGCTCTTCAGGGCAATCAGAGGCAAAGGTGGAAAAGAAATAGGGGCATACACAGAAGCAACAGAGAAGCAGCCTGGATGCAGAAACCTCTCCATCTTGTGCTTGTCGGAGTTCAAGTTATCAGAAGAAAATAAAGGCCTACAAAAAGAGAAGTTTATTAGTAAAGGAGATTAAAAGATAATAATTTGATGGATTTCATAAGGAAAATGCTCCCACCTTGCTACAAATTGACGAAAGCCAACATTAAATATAAGAGTTTCTTTTGATTTGATGGGAGCTTCATATGAGTCATGCTTCTTAATGCTGCATATTACAGAAGCCATTCTTAGCTAAAGAAAAAATGCAAGATTAAAGAAACAGAGACAACGGAAGCGATAACAAGTAGCTCCAAACAGAAAGCAGGCTTTATTAAAATGGATATCCTCCAGAAGGTCTTTGAACTAATGTAAAGAAACATAGAACAGGCTTACAATAGTAGAGAAACATGACCTAGAAATCTATTGGACAATTTCAGCAGGCTAAAGCTTTCCAGGATTATCATCCAAACATGTAAAGGCACATTTCCCATTAGTTATCATAACATAAGAACACTTAGTTTCACAAGAATTTGGTAGACTTCCAACTAGTCCAGGTAAATAGCTAGGAAGGTATCACCGCCCAAACATCTGTATGGCCTAATTAGTTAGACACAAGGTTATCAAGGCTCCCACCTATGCGCGCCTAGGCTTGCTAGGCTCTGGAGGAGGCATCAAAGTTTGGGCATCTGGGACCCCAAGTGGAATCTGTGGGCGTCTAGGGCTATTTAGACTCAATTTAGGCAATTTGGCACCAAATTAGGTTGATTGATGTCAGAATTCTGTTGTTTAAGGTCATTTTAGAGTCAAATTAGGTTAGTCTACGTCTGATACAGTCAAAATTATATCAACTCAGGCTTCATTTGGTCGAATAGGTTTGATTTAGTCGGATAGTTCTAATTGAGGTCAAGTTAAATGTGGTGTTGGAAAATTTAGGATTGGTTAAGTATGGTTAAGTTTAGAGAAAATTAATACAAATATGCTCAGAAAAAATTACATAAAAACATATCTTTATGTATGTAAACTACCAAACAATTTACGTTTTGGAAAGCACAAAACGGGAAGCTGAGTGACCGGGCCTCCCCAAGCACTTAAACGTGAAGCGGCAATTTAATAGGTTGTGGAAACACGCAATGGTTTATATGTTTAACAAAGATAATCAATTTGAAGTGTCCACATTTTAAGTAGTAAGTATTACTATACCAATTATAGATAGGGATTTCATGGAATACATAATACTTTTGACATCAATAATTAATACTGTACCAACCACTGGGCATAGACATTAGTGAGTTATTAAAAAAGCATGAGCAACAGGTAGCAATACTTAGATACTATTACTTAGTGCTAAATATTGTTTGACGGATGGGCTTAGATATTAGCATGTAGTAATAAAACATTGTTAGGTAGTAGTATTTTTTCTGTTAGGTAGTAATACCTAGATACTAGTACTTTGTACAATATTGTTGACAAGGTAAGGTAGAGTTTCAACATTAATATAGATAGGCACAATTAAACAGTAGTAGAAGCAATACATGAGAGAACAGTGGAATCCAGATATTTAGATATTGCTCAGTATATCCTAAAGAGCAATAAACTACTAGACTAAGTACAAAATAGACAATATAACAATATTAGGACATTATTTTGTTACAGTCTACAGATGGTTGTGCAAGTGTACAAAAGCCAGATTATTAAACTAACTTATGAACAATATACTATTGACGGTAAAAAAAACAAGTAAATAAAAACTAGGTGTATTGATAATATCATAATTACAAACTTGACAGTACATAGTTCTAATCTAGTTGTATTGTGTACAAACAGCAGTAACAAGTATATAACGAATAAACACTAATCACAACTTTTTACACCTATTACACAACAACCAGAGCATCACATTTCCCAAAAGTAGTTCTTTTTATTTTTCTTTATATTCTATGTATGATTGAGTCATTCCAGCAATACTTGCTGTGAAGCGGACTGAAGTGGCCGATTAAGCGGGACTGAAAAAGCTGCCTGAAGCGAGAAAAATGCAGACACTTCAAAGCGCTTCAATGCCTGCTTTAGCTGACATTATAACAGGACATGTGCTTAGCCCCTTCACCCTTTTTATATTCACTGCTAAATATTATAAATTTAGTATAATACAGTGCCTGAACTGCTAGGCATTAGTGCCTAGATGCCTAGGCAGCTAGGCTCCTTAATTGTAGAGGCCATTGGCTAGTCGCCAAGACAACTATGGTTAAAAATTGAAATTCTCAAAAGGGTCTCTCATTTGTCGACCAAATTAAAGCTAAAGCTAATGTTTCAGACACAACGTCCAATTACAAAAAAAATTAACCAGAGAGCATAACTGCAACAAGGATATAGCAATAGTGATGGCAGTACACAAATGCAGTAGCAAAAGGCTATCATCATATAACTATCATTGAAATTTTGAAAGGAAAAAAAAGCTAATATGTTAACAGATGATTGATTACCTAAAGTGGAGAAGAGACATTTTGGACTCATGTTGGAAAAGACCAGAGGCCACAACAGGTGTAGAATTTGATACTGAACAAAGCTTGGAAGCAACAGGCACCGGCACGTCCTTAATTGAAAGCTGGACATAAGAGCCAGCGGATACGCACTGCTCAATGCTTCCTTGATCAATTTCATTGGCTTTGGAGTATACGTGCTTTTGGGTTCTTGTAAAATTATCAAAAGCAAAAATCCGGGCGTATTCAGCTGGAAGTGATTCCTGTTAAATTTTGAGAAGTTCAAAATGATGTTTACCAGACAAATTCTATTCAGCAGCTTTGCATCGCTTATATAAGAATAGATTAATAAATAAACAGAAACACTTACTTTGGGGTCCCATGATGATGTCCTGAAAGATTTTAAACCCCTGAATCTGGCAAAACGCTTTCTAGCAGGAATATCTATAGGAGTGTCTACTTCATCGGGAAACTCTGAGTATGGAACAAATAATGGAATAAGACTTGGAGCAGTCAATATCTATCATCAAATATGTAGGTTGGCAAACAAATGTAACGAACAAAGATATTAAAAGATTAAAAACAATTTGAGGATGCAGCATTCTCAATTCGACCTTTATGGCAGAACATCCTTGAGAAATTGTGTAGAGATAAAATAAACCCAAAAGGATAACATAATAGAGCCTTAACCCAAGATTTCGTCCAAACATGTTTAGGCCAATACCATCAACAGATTTCCGTATTTAGCAACACGAGAAATATAAGGTAGTGCTTAGTGTATCACTGGATGTAGTTTCAGAGTGACTCGGACAAAAATGAGTATATAATGTTTATAAGAGGTGAACATTTTTTTTCCAGAAATTGTATTTGGAGTGAGACTGAATCGATGTCTTTTATCAGCCCCAGAACAGGATGACATACATGAAATGCTAATGAAATATCACCTTCATCATCAGCATGTGCAGATTTAATCCTTTGAATCTCCGTCTCTATTTGCTCCTTGGTCATATTATCATCATCCTGTATAAAAGTAGATAAATTGAAGAAGCTACAGTGAACCACAGACATTTAAAGAATCCTGAGTGAACACATCCTACGTGTTAACCACGGATCACAGATCAAGCAAAGAAAAATAAACTTATGTAAGATCGAAACAGTTCAATTAGTATGACTTAATTTTAAATATTCAGGGAGTTTAATAATAGCTGGAGTATAGAGATTTTTCGTCTTTCATTTTATCCTTGATTCCTCAGCGGTTTCAGGCTTTACATTAGACTTTGCAGTTACTTCACTTTACATAATATCAAGAAGATCCAGTGAGGTCAAAAACCCAGAGTGCCAACTAATGTTATGCCTAAAGATTTTCAAGACAAGATTAGTTATTGACTATCAACTATAAGCCTTACATAATAATGCACAACCACTTAAAAAAACTATCAATCGTGACATGAAGCCATTGGCACATACTACTTAATAGGAGCATTTCAGTTAAAGATGAAGCAAGAGAACCAAAAGGTAGCAGACACTGTATAAAAATAGTCGTTGCATAAATAAAAGTATAAAAGATATTTTTGTTCCACCCAAATCTTCATATCATCCGTAAAATCCCTTTCACTCCACCCCTTTTGTCCTCATATATCTTCCATTGCTTTTTTTGGAGCTCCATAAAATTGTCTTTGCATAGATAAAAGGCATATATATAGAGTGAGGCTAGAATACGCATAAGTGTATTGTAGCCCCAATACAATCAAGTTTTTGTCCTTTAGATCCTTATCTAGGTCACATCAAAAAAAAAAAACACAGTCCCTAACCAAATGTCCGTGACATAACACCGCACTGGTTGCCCCCATCTACTTTTCCGTCATCTCTCCTCTTCTCTCTCTTACACAGGCGACCTTCACTCCTCCTGCTCCCTTAAAATCCCTATCACTTCTCTTGCCAATGTCCTCCATTCACAGCCAGCCGGCAACGACGGTCGAGTACTGCGGTGTGTGGATCCTATCGAGGGTCAGCAAAAACGGGGGAAAATGTTGGTCGGTGTACAGTCCAAGATTTGCTGCTACAAGGACAGTCTGACATCTTCTCTTAGATGCGAGGGCAGCGTTCTGAAGCCAACAGGATATCTGCTTCTATATGGATGAAGATGAGGAATCAGAGGGCCATCATCGGCAAATGGATAAGGAGCATACTAGAGGCATCTACTCCCAAGTTTTTCTTGCCAAAGAGCAAATCTGTCATAATGAGGCAGTGGCCTCAAGCATCCCAGATATGAATACTACTGTAACTTCTCCATACTCGGCGTCAAATCTCAGTTGATAGTCCATGTATATCCATGCAAGGGCATAGCCATACACTGCTAACCGTGAAATGAACTCAATGATGAGTGAGTGCATGTCTGGATCCGATTGACAAAGTCTTTGCCAAGACTTCATGAATACGCTCACTATCCATGACCCATGAAGCTTCACACAACAGCCAAACCTATACTTCTAAACATCCAATAGTACATCCTTACAAGTGGATAAAAAATAAAGCTACTGCAGTTTTCTGACCTCACACAATCCGCAAGAAAAAGTGTTCATCATCAACAACGTTATAGCTAAAGTGTCCGTGTTGGATATTTTCCTAACGCACAGGTGCAATACCCAACTCCGCCTATGTTTTCATATTTTATGCAAATGTAGTCGGTCCCAAGCCCGGGTAAAGGAGGAGGGTTGGTGGTAGGTTGACAGCCAGCCATAAAAACTGTCACTCTTTCTATGACATGGATCCTTATAAAAATATCGTTGGAGCGTCCCTACCTAGCGACGCGCTGCATCGGCACCCGGGTGCAGTGATAAATATGCAAGGGGTTTTTTGACACAGCGACGCCCGATTGTGTTGAAGGACAAACAAGGGTTTCCACATCTTAGACGAGTGTGGGTAAAGAAGCTAGTCCCGCTGCATCATCGCCCGGATGTAGTGAATAATGTGCAAGGGTTTCCACATCTTGAACGGGTGTGGGTAAAGAAGCTAGTTTCGCCGCATCATTGCCTGGATGTAGTGAAAAATGTGCAAGGGCAACATTTTCGACGAAGGCAGGTAAAAAAGCAAGTCCAAGAAAAAAGGATTAAAGTTGGATCTTGGAATATTGGCTCTTTGACAGGAAAATCTTTGGAGATAGTAGATACCATGATGAGAAGAAAAGTCAATATAGCTTGCTTGCAGGAAACTAAGTGGACAGGGGAACGCTGTAGAGAGATTGGAGACATACGATACAAAATCTGGTATACAAGCATTGATAAACATTGAAATTGGCGTAGGTATTATTGTTGATAAGATATTGAAGGATGATGTTGTCAAGGTCACTAGGATGGGTGATAGAATCATAGCTATCAAGGTCGTTCTTGGGGGAAAGATTTTTAACATTATTAGCGCTTATGCCCCCCAAGTTGGCCTTAGCGAGGAGGCTAAGAAGGATTTTTGGGATAACATGGATGAATTGATGCAAGGAATACAGATTGAGGAGAAGATCATTATTAGGAGTGATTTAAATGGCCACGTGGGGAGTAGCAATGATGGACATGAGAGAGTTCATAGTGGTTTTGGATATGGCAGTAGAAACGAAGGAGAGAGGATATTAGATTTTGCAGTTGCATATGATATGATTTTGGCAAACACCCATTTCAAGAAAAGAGAATCTCATAAGATTACTTTCGAGAGTGAGCACAATTGTAGCCAAATTCAGTGGCGGATCCAGAAAATCACAGTTGGGGGGGCTGACCTAAACAAGTCATGAACATAGTTGATATTTTCTTTACATTGACGGGGATGCTGATAATTTTGTGCCTGGCAATTATTTATGAGTATAATAATGATGTATCAATATTTAGACAATTTTTCACATCAAAACAACAAAATAAGAGCATATAAGAGTCACAACTAGTATTACAAGTTAACAACTATGATGTTAGTAAATAAAAAATACATCAGAAACATATAACTAACTAGAATGAGGGAGTTGAATCCGTCAAGTTTTCATATTTTGAAAATGTTGAATTTTTTCATCGCTAACTTCTATAAACACTTCTCTCTCAATGTAGCATACCAACAAGTCATTTAACCAATCATCACTTATCTTTTTACGCAGTTCAGTCTTGACGATGTTCATTGTTGAGAAAGCTCTTTCAACAGTTGATGTTGCCACCGGTAGTATCAATGCTAGTTCAATAAGACGGTAAACTAATGGAAAAACAAAATATTGTTCGGTTTCTACCATCTTCACAGCAAGGCTAGCGAGATCATTGCAATCTGAAAATTCAGACCTTCTTTTCATAGCATGGATATAAATGTCAAGTTGGTCTTTCAAGATCACACGATCACATGTAGAAAAATCATCAGAGTAAATTTCAGCAAGTCGGATTAGCTTTCTTGAATCAAATCCAGAGAATGAATTTCTTGGATCCAGACAGGCAATGCATCTTAGCAACTCTGTAGAAGTTTCATTGAATCGACTATTCATCTCGACAACTATTGAATCAATCACAACATTAAAAATCCTAGACTTCATGGCACAAAAGTTATTTACATCTTCTAATAATGTAACCCATCCACAATCTCTCAAGTCTTGGAATAGTTCTTTAACAAATGCAATCAACACCATTGCATTAACAATATTTTGATCCTTCCTTTGTAATGTCTGGGACAACTCATTGGTTAAAGCCAAAACCTTCATCATTAAAAATAAGATAAACACAAATTCAAAATTCTCCATTGTCAATATCAACCCTAAAGCTTTGCCTCTGTTAGAAGAATCAACTCCACGTGAAATATTTTGTAATACCTCGATAACTGAATCCCACATCATAAAAATACGAACTAGGGTTGTATGATGTGATCCCCATCGAGTATCACCAGGTCTTGCTAGACTAGTTTCTTGATTTTTCCCTCTTCCTGAAAAAAATTCATTTTTCTCCAATTTCTCCATAATGACATCATGATTCTTTTGAAGGAATGCATCTTTTCTTTTACAAGAAGAACTGGCCATGGTTACAATCAAGTTTGTGTAACTAAAGAAATCACTAACAGATAAACTATTCTTTGCAACAGCAACAACTACCAATTGCAACTGATGGGTAAAACAATGGATATAAAATGTAAATGGATTTTCTTTTAGAATCAATGTCTTTAATCCATTGAACTCTCCTCTCATATTAGAGGCTCCATCATATCCTTATCCTCTTAGTCTAGACATGCACAATTTATGACGGGTAAAAAAACCATCTAAAGTCGTCTTTAGTGAAGAAGCTGATGTATCAATAACATGCTCAATGCCAACAAACCTTTCAATAAGTTTTCCTTTCTTATTCACAAACCTATATGACCAAGCTTATATAAATCACAAACAATATGATTATAATAGGTTTTAAAACATAATAAATAGCATATAAAAGGTACCAACCTCAAAATAACAGCCATTTGTTCTTTTATTGATGTGTCTCACGATTCATCAACAAGTAGAGAGAAATGACTATCTTCGAGTTCTTCAATAATGGCTAATATTGTCTGCTCTGCACAAGATTTCACCAAGTCCTTTTGGATTACAGGAGACGTCATTTGGTTATTTCCAGGAGCATTTCCATTAAGTACACATGCAACTTCACAATTATTATCTTTCATATACTCCACTAACGCCAGAAAATTTCCTCTATTATTGAACTAGAAGACTCATCATGACCACGGAAAGCCAGACCTTGCAATAAGAGAAATCTAACTACATGTAATATTGTAGTCAGACGGGCTCGATATGCGATCTCCATGTCTCTACTATGAATAGATAACAAATGTGATACACTTTGTCTTTGATTTTTGAAATCCTCACAATATAGCCTTGCATTACAATGAGAACTACCGACTACACCCACATGTTTGTTGAAAACTTCAATTGCTTTCTTCCGGTTGCTAAAGCCTATCTTTGTGAAGGCATCATTCACAAATATGTCACCCCTTGACTGACTAAAGAGATAGCAATAGAAACAATAAGCAGCATCTCTTTCGACACTATATTCTAGCCAATCAAACTTTTTGAACCATGCTTCTTGGAAGCTCCTCCTTTGCTTTCCATATTGTTTGCTAGGAAATTTGTAGCCAATTGGCTGATACGGACCCTGCAACAAGTACTGCCTCATTTGGTCTCGAATATTTGTGCTATACCCTTCAATTGGTTTCCAAAGTCCAGGATCGAGAATAATATCATTTGGATTAATTTCAACATCTACACGAGCTTTCTTTTGTGAAGTGGTATTCAAATCAGATAGTAAAGCTTCTTTTTGCTCAATTGTACTCCCATCAGATGTTAAAACTTCTTTTTGCGCAGTTGTACTCCCATCATATGTTAAAACTTATTTTTGTGCAGTTGTAATCACATTACATGCTAAACTTTTATTGTTTGCTTTTGTACTCACATCAAATATTGAACTCCTCGAATGTATGTCATTCTTTGTAATTGGTTTGAAAATTTTCTTCATTTTGTACACAAATTCAGTCCCTGAGGTGGCACATCCAATCTTAGTGTATAGAAAACTACTTAAAGTTTTTATCTAATATAAATTGTGTATTTGTTTAGCATATATTACTATTATTTAGAATTTTCTAAGACAAGTATAGGAAAAGTTGTAAAATATTTATCCAAATCAATAACAGGATAGATTGGATGACTAAACAAATAATACAATTATAACACATTACTACAATACTACTGTATAATGTATATGGATGAACTACCAACATATTAAGGTTCGAAAATTAACAGAATAAGATTACATTTGCGAACTCTAATCAAAGTTATTATTGAAAAACATTTTATTTAGAACAAGCCGCCCGGCACCGAAGGTTTTTTATTATTTATCAAAAATACTACATCACATCAGGGATACGAATTTACCTGTCACGGGGCAGCCTTTGTTTCCCAAGATGTTCCAAGAATTTAACAATGTGTACTAACTTTGACAACCGGTGTTCTTGGGCGTGATGACTAATAAGGATTCAAGTATTCAACGTTGCTCCCTAAGTCTTTGTTGACGAGAATACGTTGTACCACTGAGGAAAAGGAAGCAAATCGTCTGAGGCCTATCTGAGAGTGTGATTCTGGTCTAAGATTGTGCAGAAGAGGTTGTGTCAATGCATGCCAGTTCTACACAATCTGCTTGTTCTTGGTTTTGATAAACTGGTTCGGAAAGACAAGGTTGTCTAATGTCTATGATCTGTGACGACAGCTTTTTTTGTAGTGAGCGGTTGTTTCCGATCTCATGCCCGGTAGGAAGACAGAAGCCAATTCGATCTCATCCTCGGTAGGAAGGCAGAAGCCAGAACCCAGAATAGAGAGTGGTCTATCACACCACGATCGCAAGACAGAAGACGAACCACGATCGCAAGACGGAAGACGAACGGAACAAATCTGCTATTGCCTTTTTCCAGTTTTAGGAAATTTGCCTCTCACAGCCTCCCTAGGCGGTATACATCTACTTTTCCAGCCATGATCCACGAGTCCACGGAGATTTAGTCTCTAACCAACCACAAATTCCTATTGGAAACGTATTTGACTAATATATTTTTTGGTTTATCTAATAAGTAATAAAATATACGTGGTTTCCGTCTGAAATTTGGGGGGGGGGGGGCTTCAGCCCCGACAGCACCCCCCCCCCCCGTAGTTACGCCCCTGGCCAAATTGATTACCTCCTTACAAGGCGGGAGGATCGTAAAGTATGCAAGGACTGTAAAGTTATTCCTGGCGAAGAACTCACGACCCAACATAGGTTGGTGGTTTTGGATATTAACATGAAGATCAATAAAGGCAAGCATAACAAAAATCAATATAGCAGGATCAAGTGGTGGAATCTTAAAGGAGAAAAGAAAATTGACCTTTCATGATAAACTCATCAAGGAGGGAACTTGGAACTTAGAGTCCGATGTTAAGACTGTGAAATAGTACCATAGTCCCCATCTACAAGAACAAAGGTGATGTTCAGAGTTGCACAAACTATAGAGGTATTAAGTTGATGAGTCACATAATGAAGCTTTGGGAGAGGATTGTTGAGCAGAGGCTAAGATCTATAATGCAGATATCAAACAACCAATTTGGTTTCAAGCCTGGTAGATCAACGACAGATGCCATTTTTCTGATAAGGAGGCTTATGGAGAAGTATAGAGAAAGAAAAAGAGATCTTCACATGGTTTTTATCGATTTGGAAAAGGCTTATGATCGAGTACCCAGAGAAGTGTTGTGGATGGTTTTGAGGAAAAAGGGTGTGCCAATCCAATACATTGACTTGACTAAAGATGTGTATGGTAGCTCTACTGCAAGTGTGAAGACTCCTGGAGGAAAGACACCAACTTTTCCCATCACAGTTGGGGTACACCAAGGATCCACACTCAGCCCATATCTATTCGTTCTTGTTATGGATGAGTTGACAAAGAATGTTCAATATGATGTTCCTTTGTATATGTTATTTGCTGATGATATTGTATTGATTGACGAAACTAAAGATGGTTTGAATGAAAGTTGAACTCTGGAGAAAGGCATTAGAATCAAATGAATTGTTGATTAGGAGCAAAACTGAGTATATGCATTGCAATTTCAGCCAATCTCGCAGTGCGAATGGTGGAGCCAAGTTGGACGGAGTAGATATACCAAAATGTGATAAATTTCGTTACTTGGGTTCTATCATTTAAATAGATGGGGATGTCCAAAATGACATTTGTCATAGGATCACTGCAGAATGGCTGAAATGGAGTGCAACTGGAGTATTATGTGATCGGAAGATCCCTCTCAGACTAAAAAGCAAGTTTTATAAAACTGCTATACGGCCAGCCATGCTCTATGAGACTGAATATTAGGCAATGAAGAAACAAGGACTCAACAAGATGAACGTGGCTGAAATGCGTATGTTGAGATGGATGTGTGGAAAGACAAGAAAAAATCGCTTGAGAAATGACTATATTAGGAATAAAGTGGGGGTGGAGAGCATTGAGGACAAGTTGCGGGAGGGCCGACTTAAATGGTATGGACATGTGCAACGCAGACCGACTAATGCACCTATATGAAGCGATACTATTGAGGCAAGCACAATTTATAGAAGAAGAGGAAGGCCTAAATTAACATGGAAAGAGATTGTAATGAGAGATTTTTAATCTCAACATCTCAACCAAAATATGACCCATGATAGAGCTGAATGGAAAAGAAGGATCCATGTAGCCGACCCCAACATAGTTGGGATTGAGGCTTAGTTGATGATGATGATGATGATGACAGGTGCAATACCTCTTAGGATTTGGGTTAATCACGTTATAGCTACATAATTTGGTGCATGGGTGCACGCTATAGCATAGTAACAAACATCGCCGAACTTTTCGAAAAATCGGCAAAAAGTCGCGACTTTTTATGGCCCCGAATGTTACGCCAAAAAATCAAGGATCGCTAAATTTTCGTGACTTTTTGTGATTTTTACGTTTTTTTGTGATTTTTCGCATTTATTTCTTTTTTCACAAATTTTTGGGTTGGGTTTGTCTGGCTTAAGTGGCAAATGGGCCGACTGTGCCTCTGGCCCACTAGCAAATGGGTCGGTTGTGCCTCTGGCCCACTAGCGCTCCCGCAACAGCCCCCGAACTCACCCCAGTTTCTCGCACCCGCACTTAGCCCTAGCCCGTTCCCCCCGCGCGCGACGGCGTTCTCCCTACCCGCGACGATGGTTGTTGATTGATTGCAGCTCACCGGCTGCTGCTTTGGAGCTTGACGTTGTTGCTGGAATTTCAAGGCGAAGCTCAAGAGGAGGCGCCAAGAGTCCATGCTTACGGCGATGCTTAAGCACAGCAGTGTTCAAGGCGGTTGTTGGTGCTGCACTTCACGACGGCAACTGGCTAATAGCCTAATACATTTCACGGCAGTGCGACGGGTGTGTTTTTCTCTTCTCTTCCTTTAATTTTTTCCATTCCTCTACCCTGATATTCCCTCTTCCCTCCTTCCTCGTCTTCTTCCTCTACTCTCCTTCATGACAGATTCCCCCCAACCCTATTTGATTTATACCTAACGCCAGTCCCTTTCCTTCCTCACCCTCTTCCCCTACCCCCCTTCACAATTCCTCCCTACTCCCTAACCATACAGTTTTGCTGCATTTTTTTATTGCAATTCAATCCTCCTGACTCCTTGTTTCTCCTATTGTTGCGCCCATCTTTGTTTGTTCCTCTTTTTTAAAATTATCATGTTTACTTGTTTGTTTATGTATTTCTTAGCTTTTGCTATATATATGTGCATTTGCAATTGCTATATGTTTTCTTTTGTAATATATGTATTGCTCATATTGTGATATGTCTGTAATGCAAGTTAATGCATCTTGGAATTGTAAAGGATTCTATTCTAGATGTATGTCTGCATGTATGTTTGTATGTGTTTGTATATACTAACACACATATATATGTACATACATACATATATAGTCGATTTATTACCGACTTATTGTCGAATAGTTGACTGAACTTTGACCAAATTTTATCAATGGTTTCCCAATTTTTCACGATTTTTTTTCGAAATCCGATTTTTTCCGGCTAGCCGAAAAGTTGCCGAATGCTGAATTTGTTACTATGCATAGAAGCATAGACCCCATTCTTGAACAAACAAATTTCTATTCTCATTAGTACAAACGAGTCGCTTTCTGTGGAGGACCACACCCTTTGGACTCCCATCAAAATAAATATAATGTTAGTTAGAAAATGAAAATCATCTAAACATGTTCAACTTATTTGGATGTGGAGGTGCTCACAGATTTAATGATTTTGTAGGCAAATTTATGTCAAAAGAAGGTATATAATAAACACTAGGATTTTTTTATTGAAATGAACTAGTCAAAATATTATGCTAACTAGACAAAATATCATATGTTACATGGATTGAGAGGGAACGTATTTCCCAAGGTTGTCTAGGCAGTCGGACTAGGCGTTCCTAAGCTTTTTTTACTAATTTTATTTTTTTCATTTATGTGATATATATATAAACTCCGCCTATGTTTTCATCAATTCTATGTTGTGTAAAAGTAGTTGGTCTCAAGCCCAGGCAAAGGAGGAGGGTTGGTGGTAGGTTGACAGACAGCCATAAAACTGTCACTTTCTTATGATATGGATCCTTATAAAAATTTCGTTGGAGCGCCCCTACCTAGCGACGCGTTGCATCGGTACTCGGGTGCATTGATAGATATGTAAGGGGTTTCAACGCAGCAGCGCCCAGTTGTGTTGAAGGAAAAGCAAGGGTTCCCACACCTTGGGCGGGTGGGAGTAAATAAGCTAATTCCGCTGCATAATTGCCCGAATGTAATGAAAAATATGCAAGGGAATTTTTGCAAAGGTGATGTGAAAAAGTAAGTTCAGCAAAAATAGATCAGAGTGGGATATTGGAATATTGCCTCTTTGACAAGATAGACTTCAAAGATAATTGATACCATGATTAGAAGAAAAGTTACGATTATTTATTTGCTTGCAGGAAACCAAGTGGACAGGGGAACGATGCAGAAAGATTGGAGAAACGGGTACAAATTTGGTATAGATGTATTAACAAACATATAAATGGTGTTGAAATTATTTTTGATAAGATGAAGTATGATGTCGTCAATATCACCGGATGGGGAACAGAATCATAGCTATCAAGGTTGTTGTTGGGGGAAAGATTTTCAATTTTATTAGCGCGTATGCCCCCAAAGTTGGCCTTAGTGAGGAGGCAAAGAAGGATTTTTGGGATAACATGGATTAACAAATGCAAGAAATACCAAAGAGGGGAAGATCATTATTGGGAGCATAGTGACATGTTCTGGATTCGGCAACTTTTCGACTCTGGAAAAATCAAAATTCCGAAAAAAATCGAGAAAAGTCGTGAAAAGATCGATAAATTTCGGTCAAAGTTTGGTCAACTATTAGGAAATAATCGAGAATAAGTCAGCTATATATGTATGTATGTATATATATGTATGTACATATGTGTATATATATAGATAAATGTATGTATGTACATACATATATGGTGCATATAACCGTTATGGCCACAAGACATACAATCCTAGTGAGTGAAAATTTAGGAAAAGTAAAAATAGTTGAGTAATAACATGAACTATCCATAGGAGTGGGGGTTTGAGGTTTAGTGTGTATTAGGAATTTTGTGTACATGGTTTGGTAAAAAAGATCAAGTGACTTAAAAGAGAAAAATCGTGAAAAATCGTGAAAAGTCATGAATCGTAAAAATCGTATAAATTGCATAAAAGTGGGATTAATCGTGAAAAGTCGTGAAAAATCGGCTATTGGCGTATTTATTGTAATGAATATTCGGGAGCCTATAACAACGTAAAAAATCGCCGATTTTTCGTAAAATTTGGAGATTTTTTTTACTATGATTGGAGTGACTTAAATGGCCATGTGGAGTTGCAATATCGGATATGAGAGTTTGTGGAGGTTTTGGATATAGAAGCAAAAATGGAGAGAGGATTTTAGATTTTGTAGTTGCTTATGATATGATCTAGATGAATACATATTTCAAAAAAATTGATCCCCTTATTATTACTTTCAAGAGTAGGTGCAACTGTAGCCAAATTGATTACTTCCTTACAAGACAATTGGATAGAAAAATATGCAAGGATTGTAAGGTGATCCCTGGGGAGGAACTCATCACCCAACATATATTGATGGTTTGGATGTGAATGTGAAGATCAACAAAGGTAAGCATAACAGAAAAAGAGATAAAAGGATCAAGTGGTGGAATCTTAAAGGAGAAAAGAAATCGACATTTTATGATAAACTTATCAAAGGGAGAACTTGGAAATTGGAGTCTGATGTTAACTCTATGTGACAAAGTATGATTGTATACATTACAAAATTGTCAAAAAGGTCTTGGGAGAGTCCAAAGGGTGTGGGCCTCCACAGAAAGAGACTTGGTGAGGGAATGATGAAGTACAAAAGGTTGTTAAACTCAAAAGGGAGATCTATAGGAGCTTGCCCAAATCTAGAGATGATGCAACTTTTCAAAGATACAAACAAGCAAAGAAAGATGCTAAAAATACAATTCAGGAGGCCAAGTCCAGACACTTTGATGAGATATATAAGAAGTTGGACACTAGAGAAGGAGAAAAGGGAATTTATAGAATGGCACGTATAAGAGAAAGGAGAGGAAGAGACTTGAGTCAAGTAAAATGCATCAAGAATGAAGATGGCAGTGTGTTGGTGATGGATGATGATATAAAATGCCAATGGAGAAACTACTTCCATAAGCTTTTCATCGGAGATACTATGAATTGTGTAAGAGACTCGAGTGACATGAACGAGTTTCACTGTCTAAGGTAAAGAATGGTTTGAAAAAGATGAAAATGAAAAAGACATGTCTTATTGATGTATGGAAGAGTATGGAGGATGGAGTTGTGTGCTTAACAAATTAGTTTAACAAGATTATGAAGACAAATAAGATGTTAAGTGAATAGAGAAATAGTACTATAGTACCGATCTACAAGAACAAAGGAAACGTTCAGGGCTACACAAACTACAGAGGTATCAAGTTGATGAGTCATACTATGAAGCTTTGGGAGAGGATTATTGAGAAAAGGCTAAAACTAATTACACAGGTTTCAGACAACCACTTTGGCTTTATGTCGAGAAGATCAACAATTGATGGTATTTTTCCTTATAAGGAGGCTTATGGAGAAGTACAAAGAAAACAAAAGAGATCTTCATATGGTGTTTATTGATCTGGAAAAGGCCTATGATCGAGTAAGTGTTATGGAGGGTTTTGCATAAAAAGGGTGTGCTTGTCCAATACATTGACCTAAATAGAGACATGTATGATGGCTCAACTGCAAGTGTTAGAACTCCTAGAGGACAGACAAAAACTTTTCCTTATCATTGTTGGGGTACATCAAGGATCAGCATTTAGTCCTCATCTATTTGTTCTTGTTGTCGATGAGTTGAGTCAGTTGACAAAGCATGTTCAAGACAATATCTATTGGTGCAAGTTATTTGTTGATGATATTGTGTTGATTGATGAAAGAAAAGAAATATTGAATGATAAAGTTGAACTACGGAGAAATGTATTTGACTCGAATGGATTTATGATCAACAGAAGTAAAATTGAATATATGTATTGCAATTTTAGGCAATCTAGAATTGTGAATGGTGGGTCAAGTTGGATGGAATGGATGCACCAATATGTGATAAGTTTTGTTGCTTGGGCTCTATTATTGAAAGGGAAGGTGAGGTTCAAGATGATGTTAGTCACAGAATAACAGTAGGACGATTGAATTGGAGGAGTGCAAGTGTAGTTAGGGGTGAGCAAATAACGGTCCAAACCGCAAAACCGGACCGGACTGCTCAATTCGGTCCGATCCGGTCCATTTTGTGTTTGGTCCGGTCCGCGCTCCGAAAATTTCGATGAGTTCGGTCTTCGGTCCGGTCCGGACCGCAGATTGACTTTTATATAAAATTCATGTATATTTGAAGGTGTATTATATAATAATTACAAATAAAGTACATATATAATCACTACTAGTATAAATGTTTGATACTAAAGTTATATAATTGTTAGAAGTGATTAAGATTATCAACTTTGTACAATTAAATAAGTTGTAAAACATGTAAAAAAGGTTGATTACGGTCCAAACGGTCCGGTCCTAGCACAAAACGGTCCGGTCCCAGTCCGGTCCTACCTCGAAACGGTCCGGTCTGCGGTCCATATATTTGTTAAAATTCAGTCCGCGGTCCGGTCCGGTCTGGTTCTGGACCGATGCTCAGCCCTAAGTGTAGTAGTATGTGACCTGAACAAGGAAGAAAATGTATGATTTCAATGTCGTTTCGGTGGCCACAAAAATAGAAATTTCGACAAATTTCAAAAGAAATTTCGATGAATGCGTTCACGGCATTTTGACGGCAAAATAAACGAGTTAATTTATGAAATTTTACCAGAATGATCTACCACTGTAGATCTATTCAAATATGTAATAATATTTCATATTGGATGTGGGGGTGGGGTCTCATCATTTTTGAGTGAATGACCCTGAACTGCTTCGATGGGCATTTTGATGGGCATTTTTTATGTTAATTTTCAATTGTGAAATCAATGAATTAAGTCATTATCGTTTGCAAGCACAATATATAGACTTACAAACACAAAACTGTGCAAAAAAAAGCTCTAGGTAGTACATAGTATAAGAAAAAAATAGAAAAAAATCGATGATTTGCCTATTTCGAGAGTTTCGTCAGTCAATTTCGATGTCCAATTGCCACCGAAACAGAAATTTCGGCTGAAATTTCGACAATTTCGTCAAAATTTTGAACATTGGACCTGAAGATCCCTCTCTAATTACATAACATTTTACAAAACAGCTATACAGTCAACCATGCTATATGAGAATGAATGTTGGACAGTGAAGAAACAAAGTCTAGCCGAAAGATGTATGTTGAGATGGATGTGTAGGAAGGCAATAAAAGATCGTTTGAGGAATGACTATATAAATAAAGTGAGGGTGGTGAGCATCGAGGACATGTTGTGTGAAGGTCGTCTAAGATGGTATGGACATGTGCAACGTAGACCGACAAATGCACCTATTTGAAGCAAGGTTATTAAGTCAAACACAACTTAAAGAAGCACGGGCAGACCAATATTAACTTAGGAAAAGCTTATAAAGAGAGATTTTGAATATTTACATCTTGATCAGAGTATGACCCATAACATAACTGATTGGAAAAGAAGGATCCATGTAGCCAAACCCAACATGGTTGGGATTGAGACTTAGATGATGATGATATATATAACTATATGCATAGAATCATATATACATAGTTATATATTAGCGTATATGAATCAATGTCAAAAAGGATAGAAGAAAAAACAAAAAAAAAAGTATAGAAGAGGATGATAGGAAAAGATAGAAGAAAATGCTATTGTGTGAGCACAAAGAGGAGAGGGAGGAGGAAGAAGATGAGGGGCGGAGGAAGAGGCATGGGAGGAGGACGACAACAACAGTTAGGGAGTCGAAAAGAAAGAAAAAAGAGGAGGGGGAGGAAGAGGGGGAATAGTAGGAAGAGGCGAAGTTCGTAGTAAATAAAAACAAAGAAAGAAAAACAAATCATCGTCTTCTTGTGTAGTGAGGACCGATGTAGTTACTGCTCCACGCTATACTTGTCTAGGCGGCTAGGCGGTCCTTCTCACTCAGGGAAAGCCTAGGGGGCCTAGGTGTTTCTAGGTGTTTTTCATAATTATTTATATTTAACATATATCTAAGTTACATTACGTATAGATTTAGCTATATTCAAATATATACATCACTATGTCCATTTATATGTGTTATCCCTAAGCTTAATCAATCATAACTTCACCTACATCACATTTGTCATGACCTAGGCTAGACCTATTTGACCTTAATTTGACCTAACATGATCTAAAATGGGCCTAATTTAACTTAGTTTGCCCTAATTTGGCCTAAGTCAGACATATTTTAGGATAATGTGACTGAATCAGACATAAATTCCCCTAGTTTTGTCCTACATTGACATAAATGAGCCCTAGTTTGGCGAAACCAGACGTAATTCCCCAAATTAAGACATGTTTTACCCAAATCAGACCTATTCCTCCCCCAAATTAGACTTAATTTAGATCTGATTTGGCTTAAATCAGATCTATTTCTTCCATAATATAATTAAATTGGATCGAATTTGACCAAATTCAGACTTAGTACTTGCTAATTTGGTCTTTAAGTATCTTAATTTGGGCCTAAAAGGCCTTAGGCATCCACTTCAGTTATCCGAAAGCCTAGACACCCAATTTAAGGCAACCTACCTAGAGCCTAGGGGGCTAGGCGCGCCTAGGTGGAGCCCAAGGCAGGATCCTGGATAACTATGCTCCACGCAAGGTTGATGTTGCCCCGTGAACATATATGAGAGCGAGAGGAGGGAAATGAGGGATGGAGGAAGAGGACGCAAGGGAGGACATACATGATGTGTCAACACTAGAGTCTCACAGCAGAGTTGTAGCGGCCCTTCAGGGAGAGGTTAGACTTTTGGATTTTTTTTAAACAACTTTATATATAAAAGCCCAATAGGCCAGGGCCATCTAAAGCGAATGGGGGGTGCTCAGTCACCTATTAAGGTTGGACGCCTGAAGTTAGGAGGTGGGGGTGCCCAGGTTGGCACCCCTACTGCCATGGTATTTCCTATTATATATATATATATATATATATATATATATATATATATGCCCAAGGGAGTCGCTAAGTTGCCTATTAAGGTTGGGTGCCTAAAGTTAGGAGGTGGGAGTGTCCGGGTTGGCGCCCCTACAACCATGGGATTTCCTATTTCATCCCTCTCTCTCTCTCTCTCTCTCTCTCTCTCTCTCTCTATATATATATATATATATATATATATATATATATAATTCATCTAAAATAATATATGCTTATAGTTGGTAATTGTAAATGTTCGCTTAGTGTGCCACACTATCTTGCAAATAAGCCTACAAATTTGCATTACATCGGTCCTACATGTATAATTACCTATGAAATTATAAATAATACTTAAAGAAAATTATTAACAAATTCATATAACTAAATATTGAGTTTACTTACGAGTTATGGCTAAATGATTAGAAGGTAAGTTACAACACTTTATCTGCAAAATGGTTTTCTAAAGTTTTTAAAAAGGATAGCAAGAAGGGATACAGATATAGAACAAAAAAGAAAATGTATACTTACAACTTTAAATGGTTTCAAAAAAAATAAAGTGGTATTTTATTTATATTATGTTGACTCAAATATCTTTTGAGAAAACAAATGCATATAATTTAATGTTGCAAAATGCAAAAGACAATCTTTGAAGTGTCATTTAGGGGTGAGCAAATCTCGGTCCAGACCGCAAAACCGAACCGGACTGTACATTTGGTCCGGTCCGGTCCGGTCTACGATCCTTAAAATATGTATTTTTTGTCTTCGGTCCGGTCCGGTCCAAAACTGGAAAAAACGTAAATCGGACCGTGAACCGATTGGTTGAGTTAATTTCTTTAGCAATTTTATTAGGTCGGGTAAACGGCCCACCCAGTAGTATCCCTCGTTCCATTGTCACGTGAATAATCTCCCTATGACTCACTGTGACCCATCTGACAGGACCAACACAGTTGACTAGGGCACCAAAGCGGCGAAGCGAGAGCGCCAAGTTCCCAGCGATCAACCACCCCGCAGTCCTCTTCCACGCCGGTCATCAACAACGCACGGTGGTGCACGACGGAAGGCCAATCCAACAACCGTCAACTCACGTTAATCGCATTAGTTGACCACCGCTCCCAACCCAACCCCCGCTTCCCAACTCAACCCTCGTTGTTGTTGGCTTCCTAATTGTGCAAAGGGCTGAACACCTGATTATGTAGCGGGCAGTGTGATCCGACATACTAACGAGTGACGATTGCATCCCAAACTCGATTTTAGTTTTGAAGATCGCACTGTACTTCCTGATAGACCGGACTTCTTCAACCATTCAACCTCCAGGACAGCGATTTCAGCCCATGTGTCGTTCTTTCAGTCTGTAAAATCTCGGCTACTTCTACCTGCTGGTAATCGTCAATCAATTATTCATTTTAGTTGTCGTTCTACTGGGCCTCTCTTTTCCTTTTCTTGTTCTCGTATCTTCTTTTTAAAATGTTAAATGCTTGGGGTGGAAGGGGATTCACGGGCTGATTTCAAAGTTAAATTCAGTCAACTCCGAACTGCTATGACAACCTTTGTTAAATTATGTATACGAATTCATACTGTCCCACCAGCCACCAGGGATCTAAGGGGGTCGTAGATCAACTGTGAGCTTGTTCCTGCTCATGCTTTGATGGGAAGTAAGAAGAACATGCTCTGTAATTTTTGGCTTACGATTCTGTTATATACTTTTGCAGGTTACCTAATTATAGTTTTGCTAGCTATAGTAAATAAACTAGAGATCAATGCAAACGAACAGTACCTCTTTGATTTCATACTGCCCGAAATTAGGACAAGAATTAGATCGTCCAACAGATACGTTCTTAAATTAGGACAACTTGAAACCATAAGTAACCGCGCCATTATTTTTATAATGAGAATAGTCATTGTTCAATGAAAAAGTTTAAGAAACAAAACTTGTGTGCAACGTACAGCTGAATATCAAAATTTCAAACAGCAGTGGCATTCTGCAATTCGGTCCAAACGGTCCGGTCCCGGTCCGGTCCAAATGTTAAACGGTCCAGTCCGATCCGGTCCATTGGAAATTTGGTCCGGTCTATGGTCCGTAGCTTTGCATTTTTTCGGTCTTGGGTCCGGTCCAGTTTTGGACCGATGCTCACCCCTAGTGTCATGGTACGTCAAATTTTGATACATGTTAATATGTTTGTCCAATTTGAATGTAAAAGAATTGGCTGCTATCTAGGTTTTAGAAAGCGGGAAGCGGGGAGCGTGCGGATTGACCCCCTTGAAGCGGGAAGCGGGAAGCGGGAAGCAGGTTTTAAAGCGGACTAAAGCAGACACTTTTTGAAAAAGCGATTTGCATCGTCTTAAAGATGGTGAAAAATTTAGTGATTGTCATACTACTAACATGAAGAAATATTACTAAACAATCAAGATTTTTGAATGATATTTCATTACATCAGAATGACTTTCATAGATTAAAAAAGATCCTAATCATAAAAGTAAATGGTTACAAGTTAAAAAACACTCAGACATCAAATAAAACCCATAGCCCCCAGCTCCTAGAATGAGTAAAAACAAAATCATCCTGCAAAGATGGAGTAGGTATGAATCATATTACCTTCAATTAATAATTAGTTTAAATAGCCAATCTACAATAAACCGAGTCGTTACAAAATTCAGAAGAAAATAGAATACGTAGGCACTACGCACAAATGTAGTAAGTTACAATACAATGAGAATCATTACACTCATAAACACTGATGGAGTGTGGTGAATGCATACTTGAATGAAGCATGTTGAGTCAATTACGTCAGTCGCAAGCGTTGATTATTAATAACTAACAGAGAACCAGTACACGTAAGATGACGTTGTATATAAATATCGGAAGAGAGATGTTTAACTTAAGAGAAGCAACCAGTGAAAAACTAACTTGTCGACCCAAAGTAAGCTTTGTAACCTCTGTTCTTGGTCCTTGCTTCCCCTTCGTTAGCCTTGACGTCTCAATGAGGGGTGATCGGGCGTGTGTTGAACTCTAGGGATGCAATGTCTCCTCCTTTCGAGATATCTTCCCTTCGGTCGCTTGTTTAACTCCAAGTGACTGTCGTTGTTAGTGTGTTTTGTGCAGCCATTGCTACTTCGTTATGAAAGGACAAGGGCGCCAAAGAATAGGGACGGATTCCTATTCCCAATCAAAAACCAAAAGACCCGCAAAAACTAGTTCCTAGCGACATTATTGTCGTCGGCTTCTAACATCTTCTATTGAGAAGTCAATGGGATGTTGGGGTTTAAGGGGTTGTGTAATCAGGTAATTCAATTGACAATAGATCTGCACTTTGCCAGAAAGCGACAAAAGCGGGCCCAATTAAGCGGGCTGAGGCAGGAATTTTTGCTAAAAAGCAGTCGTTTCGGTTCAATCCGCCTCAGCACCCGCCTAGGCCCAAAAAAAGGGTTGCCCCTTCCACAACGTTTAAGCGGGTGGGTGCCTAAGCGTGAAGCTAGCCGCTTCTCTAATCGTTGGTTGTTGTATTTAAAATGCCAAATATGTTGATTTTAAAAAAACACAATGGTTTAAAGTGCCACAAAGGATTGGTTTGGCTTAAGCAAAGAGGCGCATCTGATCCTACATATACATTCAATCGGTCTATTCCAACATATGGCCAACCATCCACCCCAACGTTCCGCCAGAAACTCCAACTACTGTAGAAATGGCATTCAGAACGACTACTTACAAACCTGCGTTGTCTAAAGATAGGTGGCCTCTAGGCCTGACTGCCATGTAAAACCAGATTCCCATCATTATGATCCAGTTTTGAGGCTTCAATAGCAGCTGCTTTTGAAACTTTTCGAAAAGTGCTTTTAGTTTGGTCCAACAAGGTAAATTATCCATCTACACCTGGGAATAGGAAATTCCTCACCCCTAATTTTTTATATAGCACCATTCAGTTTTAGTATTACTTGGTGTTACATTATTCAATCTTTTAGATCGAGGGTAGCAGAAAACTTAATGCTGGATATTGTAACTACAATACAATATCAACTCTAAAGACTATTAATCATGCAATCAACTAAATAAAAATCAACTCACCGCCATTACTGTGTCTGCGTCTGTTTCTTTTCCCATATCTTTAATGCTGTAGAGTTCTTCACCTTCATCTGAGAAATCAGATCCTTCTTGTGCGGTTCGTTCATTATTTCCTTCATCAAGTACCATGCCATCATCTCCTTCAACGTCACTATCAGAATTTTCATCATCTGTCTCATCGATAATCCAGGCAGCCTACATATAACGAAAATATGAGTAAAAGAACATGTAGATATACTTATGTTATTTATAGATAACAGTTCAACTGAAATGAGTTTCGAACGATATACCTGGTACTCAGATGTGCCTTTAGGCAGAAGCTTTTTTCTTGCTTTCTTAGCTTTGTTGACAGCATCGGCTTCAGCCATCTCTGCTTCTGTAGGCCAAGTCTGATCAAGAGAAGCAAATAACAATTATACATTTCACAAAATAAATCATAGCATGCCCCATAACAAGAACATAATAGTAACTAAACCTTTCATCTGGGCATATTTTATATAGTATATACTCCCTCATTTCAATTATTGGAAGCTAGGGAGCTTAAAGGATTTATTGTTCATTCCTAGCTAGATACAGTTAAACAAGATATAAAGCTCACTTGTTCTCCTGCTAGAGGATCAGGTGCATTTTCAACAATTAAAGGCTCCAATTTTGAGGGGTCTGGTAACAATGTCCTCAAAACCTGTAAAAACAAAAAAAAGAATTGGTGAAATCATAAATATCTTAATGTGAATACTGCCAAAGAAGTAAAAAGACGTTGACGTAGTATCATACACGAGAAGTGCCCGCTGCCTTGGAAATATTCACATCATCCGATTCCATTAAATCAGATTTTTTCCTCTCTCTCAAGGGAAAAGGGTCGGCAAGAACATCAATCTTACTCAACTGGAAGTCGCCCGAACCAGAAAGATGAACCTAAATTGAAGTTGAAACTATTGAGCACTAAAAGGTATGATTGCATTGATCATGAAAACCAGTACTGGAATATATGTGAACTCCTTTAGGTGAGTATACTAGAGAAAATACACTTACCAACTGGTTCACTGATAGGCTTCGTGCACGAACATAGCCAGACAAACGCAAAGAGCATTTTCCTTCATCATGGTTATCATGTTCGACACTAACCTGTCATATATTGTGACAGTCAAAAAAAAAAATTCATATACTATGATAAGTTTTTTAAATAGATGTTGCAAGTATAACTACTAGACTTTAAAAAGTAGTATGTACCACATATGTAGAACCCATTGTTGGATTAGTTTTATAATCAATAACGAAGGTAATGGTTTTATCATTGGTGCAACTAAACAATACGACTCAAGCTGAAGGACGCGAATTTAAAAAATTCTCGTTAGCCACCAAATACCTTCTGAGCTAAAAGATAAGGTCGATGTTGTCTCCAATTTGGAGCTGACAGGTTTTGCTCCTTGTACAGCCACATGAACTGCACAGCAAGCAAGTGGTTACAGAAAGAAAAGACTGTCAAAGACAGGATAAAAAGATACCAAATTCGAATATGAAAACATTTTGTGGAGAATGAAAAACAATAATATAATCAAGAATGAAAACATTTAGCGCAAAGATTTTTCTCTCAAGGGTTCAATTTCCAACATGATTAGCCATAACAATTATCATAGAAAAGAACCTTGTGAAGATCCTCTTTGGTATCAGCTATATAAAATTTGCAATCCTCGGGCAACTCTGAACTAAGAGATGATATGCATATCTTTTTCAACTCTTGTCTTCTTTTCAAGTCAGTGGGAAGATCCTGGAATAAAATTATAATTAGATTACAGAATAAGATAATCAGCGTATAAAATTTATGCAGATCTAGTGTTCATATATACCCGTATCAAGACAGCTGTATTTGGAAGACCCAGGGATCTAAAAATTGAAAGACAATGGCTTCCAAATGAATCAATGCAGCTGCTAGAATCATCATGGCAATCGTACAAAGAATGGCCCGATGCTACAAAGGCAACCAGGTCAGCAACCTACAGGACAACGAAGGGAAAGAAGCTTACATAGTGATATTGTATGTGATTCGAATTAAAAAAAATGAATATATAATAGGCAGATACCTTTGCCATTTCCATACATGCTAGTAGATCACCATGAGGAGCTTCTATAATCTACAAAATTTACAAGTGTGTCAATTACATATCCTGTTTAAAGCACAGTAAACCCTTTGCTAAAACTTTGGAGAAATGTGTACAGATACTTGGTTATTTTCCTATACTTTCACGTTAATCTAGTCAGATTTGCTTCACTGATAAGATGGCACCAAATATCCCAGTTTTAGACAGCAGTCAAAAATTATCAGGTTCACTTCATGTCAGGTCATATGCTCCGACTAAAATTATCAGTTCAAAGACAGAATAAGAGGAATTGAAAATGGATAAAAGGATAGTAAGTAGACATTTAGGTGAATGATTTCAAACTTTCAATGTGAGGTGGATGTGACCAATAATGAAGTTGGCTTCTATCTCTGAATATGAATATATGACATTGTCTTCCCACGAGTGATTCCAAAAGAAGTAGGTGGAATCAAGACCAATGTAGTGGGCATCCCAATATGTGATAAGTTTTGCTACTTAAAATTAATTACTCAAATAGAATCTGAATTACAAGAGAATGTCTCTCATAGGATCACAAAGAGGTGACTGAAATGGAGTTTCAATAAATACACAACCATGATACACAACTTGTGTTGAAAGGTAAGTTTTAAGAATAGTCATACTTTCAGTCGTTTTGGCTCCGTTACAATTCACTGATAAGTATGACACAAAAGACAGAGTCAGACAGGATTCATGAGCTGCACCCAAACAGTTGGGTATTGAGGCTTAGATGATATTGAGTGGGAATAGTGAGGACAAACTACAAAAGGGGCCGCCTTACATTGTTTGGGCGTATGCAAATAGGGTGTGTGAGTGTGGCAATGGAGTAGGATAGACTTAAAACGGAAAGAGTTATACCACAGCAATATGGGGACTGGGGAGAGTAAGTGATAAAAGATTTGGTTCCATTAAAATTCACTGATAAGTAAGACAAAAAAAGACAGTCAGACAGGATCTATGAGCTGCATCCAAATGGTTGGGGATTGAGGCTTAGATGATGATGAGTTGGGGTGGTGAGGATGAACTACAAACAAGGGCCTATGCAAACAGGATGTACGAGTGCTGCAATTGAGTAGGACAGACTTGAAAGGGAGAGAGTTGTACCACAGCAAAATGGGGACTGGAGAGAGTTAGTGAGGAAAGATTTGGCTCCATTACAATTCACTGATAAGTATGACAAAAAAAGATAGCCAGATAAGAACCCTGAGCTGCATCCAAATGGTTGGAGATTGAGGCTTAAATGATGACGAGTGGGAGTAGTGAGGACAAACTACAAAACGGCCGCCTTACATTGTTTGGGCGTATGCAAATAGGACGTCAGAGTGCAGCAATTTAGTAGAATAAACTTAAAAGGGAAAAAGTTATACCATAGCAATATGAGGACTGGGGAGAGTTTGGGAGAAACGAGGTTGGCTCCATTATATTTCACTGATAAGTATGACAAAAAAGGACAGTCAGACAGGATCCATGGGCTGCACCCAAATGATTGGGGATTGAGGCTTAGATGATGACAAGAGGGAGTAATTGGGATAAACAACAAAATAGTTGCCTCAAATTTTTTGGGCGTAAGCAAATAGGACATTTGGGTGCAGCAATTGAGTAGAAAGACTCAAAACGAAAAGAGATCCAACACGGCAATATGGGGACTGGGAGAGTTTGTGAGGAAAGATTTGGCTCCATTACAATTCACTGATAAGCAAGGTTAAAAAGACAGTCAAACAAAAAAGACAGTCAAAAGGGTCGCTTTACATTGTTTTCAGCATATGAAAATAGGACGCGTGAATGCAGAAATTGAATAGGATAGACTTAAAAGGAGAAAGAGTTATACCCAGCAATATGGCGACCGGGGATTTGGCTACATTGCAATTCACTGATAAGTATGAGAAAAAAAAAATCAACAGAATCCATGAGCTGCACCCAAATGGTCGGGGGATCAGGATTAGATGATGACGAGTTAATTTAGGTATAGTTCGTAGCAGATTTGTCATCCTTTTTTTTTTCTGGGCAACTGTAAACCTTTCCAACATTAAGTTCAAGAAATAATATGTTAATAAGTGAATGGAGTAAGGTTTTCCTATTCTGCACACACTCTTATGGATACACATGTTTAACTTTTGAAACTTATGTGCAAAACAAATATGTTTTTTTATTACTAGGTATATTAATATGTAATTATCAGCTGTCACATAAGTTGTCATAAAGTAATGCAGAAATGTATCATCTGTATCAGAATCATGGTTGGGAACTAGCAATCCAGACGCCATCTGAACTTCCTACTTATGAAATAAACGGCTGCTAGATGTGAACAATATCTGTAGCAGTGTAACCCTAAAATCATAAATCTCATTTACCGTTGTGCGAAGCTTGTATGGAGGGGAAGAAACAGTTGCCGAGACAACTTCAGTAGCCTCCGGATCTAACAATGCCACTAGGTCTCTTGTGAGCAAACTTAGGTTGACTTTATCGGACAGACCAAAGAGGACCTGTGTCATGTCAGAAAACTCTACTTAGCTTTCAATAAAAGAGTTAAAAGCTTGATAGACATTCATCAGAGGAATATGACAGCAATGGTGGAATATCAGGATTTCCCCAAGTCAAAATAGTTCAACAATTGTCGAGAACAACCCCCACCATGGATGGAGCATTGTCCTTATTGTAGTTTTATATGAACGCAGTCAGAAAGACTATAACTTGCGCTAGACCTAGGGGGTTTTTGAGTATTGAATATTTTGTATTAAGTACTAGTCATGCTATCAAGTTTTTGACAAATTAAATGACGACGAAGATTTACTATGACACGAGGCGGGCTAGAAGATCCAGTAGCAGCCCTCTTCTCTTTCAAGAGTGCGGCTCGTTTCTGATCACGAACCTGTAGAGACCATCGCATAGTCAAACTTCAGGGAAGAGACCAATAATAACAAATGCATTGTGGAAGCTCAATTCAAATAACTGAAAGACAAGGTTACCATTTTGTTGCGCTGCATACGAGCAGCCCGACCGCCCTTTGCTGCGTGCTTCTGCTCTTTGGCAATCCGATCTGAAGCGCAAATTCAACAACCAAAGCAAGGAAACAAAAAACAGGATGTCAAGGATCACTGACAGTAGGAATTTCCTCCCAAAAGAAAAAGAAGCTACGAGTAGGGTAAGTTCAAGAGCAGAAGATAGAGGCACCGACCGGTTTGGGAAACGCGGTGGACGTTCCGGGATGACTTTGAGGCGAAACGCGTCTTGTGCGCCTTGTGCACTTGGACGGACTTCCCCATGGCTTCGCCTGAGGAGTGTTTATCGAAGGGAGCTATGCGTACCGCCTTCGCGATGGACGACTATGCCGTCGCCGTGCCCAAGTGAGGCGACAGAGTTGGCGGCGGCGGCGGCGGCAGGGAACAGGGTGTTTGCCTCTGCTGAGCAGCCCTAGTTCACGTTGATGAGAAAAACACAACCGGAACTTTAGGCACCTAGCTGCCGAAAGCCGAAGATGGCTCGTGATTAGCCGCAGGACAGCCCAGCCTTGTACGGTTGTACCCGTTGATGGAGGGTTTGGGTTTGGGTTTTTGGGCTCTAACCAAGGCTGTGTTTTGAGGAAGAGAGGGCAGCGGATACTCATGTTAGTATGTTTGGTTAGTATAGAAAGAAAATATGAAAATAATTTAAATATAAAAGAATAATTAGTCACATAGAATGTTGATGATATAAAAATATCTTTAACATGTAATAATTTTATTTAACAGTTATTCACATGTGTGGATAACAAATGAGACTATCAATGCTATTTGGATGTCAAAACTTATAGATTTACAAATAAAATCATAGGATATAGGTGATGAAAGCATATAGTTCTTATTTGTTATTGTTGGAAAGTGTCATATAAGAGATTTTGTATATAAAATGGGAACATAAGTTTTTTTATATATTCATTGTGACTGTGGAAGTAGTTTCCCTCACATTTCCATATTTTCAACAAATGTTCTCTTTATGTATTTGAGTACTTTCCGCCATAATCAACCACGTCAATCATCTGTCTTTTCTATTTTTTATGTTTATATAATAATCTCAAACTTTTAACTTTCTTAACATAAAAAATAGACCTTTAAGTTTAGTATAAATATTTTTCTTTTTCATTTTATTTTGTTTCTATTTTTTCTACTATAAAATTTCTAGCATATTTTTTGAAATACTTCTTCAACTTTCCATGTGTCCTTCTAAGTGACATAATACATATGTGAGATACTACTTTTGTGTTCACATTAGTTGTGACTATGATGACTTTGTCTATCATATTATCTATAGTTTCCCTCTCGTGTTTTTTTTTCTCCGACCTTTATAATATATTTCTAGCCAGGTCATTTCCCTTTTTATTGTCTTCACTCTTTCAGTGGGAAGAGAATGGAAGAGAAGTGAGTAATAATACACTTACTTTATTCCTCTCCATTCCCCTCCATTTCCTTCCATTTCCCATCACTTTGTCCAACCAAACACTCCAAGCCTAGTTTTTCCTTTCCCCTCCCCTCCATTCACCAGATTCCAAGCAGACCCTTAGGACTTGTTTGGTTAAGAATGAAATGAGATCTATGTTTTTGAACTCTATTAATTAGGATGTGATTTTTATTTTATTAAGACATGGAAAGAAGAACTTTGAGTTGTAACTTACTAGAAAGACATATTTTGATATGGTTGTAGTTCTTTCAGTTTTGGGCATGATCTTTTACAGTCATAACAAGCCATCTCACAAGCAAGAAAAGGCTTATGCTAGTTGTTGGGTACAAAATACCAAATGATTACAAGAGAAACATGCAAATTAATCATGTTTATGTGAAACGAATTAGTGTAGTGCAAAAAACATGATTCCATCTTATGTGTTTTCGTATTCATCATACTACAACGTAACAAACAGGACCTTGGATGGGACACAAAATTATCTTTTCAAAACTGCGACGCGACCGGGCAATGGTGCATTTGGGGTCTTGGGTGGTAGGTTAATTGCTTTCTCAAACACCAGATTGTACAAAGTAATTTTTTTTTGGTGACTAAGAGAATCTACTCTGGGCAAGCTCGGCATGGTAAACTCTTGAGGCATGAGAGAATTAGTCTGATCACACCCCTCCCACACAAATAAGCATAGATTACCATTCACAGAGTGCCTTCAGTGTGGTTGGAACCAAGGTCCTTCATTGTAACTTACTAAGCTCTTAAAACCCGGCTACTCTGACCCGACTTTTTTTCTATTTTACCTAGGCATGGCAGAATTATTAACATGAACTGATCATAATCATCCTAAACCGAACTGATCTAAAACAAATGTGGGTTTTCATAATTGTATTTGGGTTTTGGTTTGCTTTCAAGCAAACATCAAAAGCACTCATCCATGTGCAATTCGGGTTAGCAATCTTAGAAGAAAAAAATCCACATAGACCTTTAAATCACTTCTAGAGTTTCCTAATCCCTAGATCATTCTTTCCTAGGCAACTACGGGAGAGATTCTCACCACTACAGTCACCTCTCAAAATCCCTTTCTCTCCACATCCTCTCCATAAATCCATCCTCTTGATGTCATCTGATGTGGGTACTCGTCATCATCCCTACTTATTTGATCTTTGTTTTCTTGACCTCTAGACTTATGTGACATAGCCTATCAAGGTCAATATGTGGCGTGGAGATTCATAGTTTGAATCGAATTTCATGTAATGTCGATACTTCCTTTTGAGGTCATCAACGGTGCTACATACTTGAGGACACCATGTTGTAATGTCATCATGAATGCCATAGTCGGTCATCATGAGGTGAGGAGGAGATTATGGAGACCATCATAAAGTCATCGTGAAACGAGGAGATTCTTTGATGATGATGTATCCCTTTCTGTTTGTTTTGTAATTTGTTTGTGATAATTCATGGTTGGGGCTCCCTCATTCCCTCATTATTCTACTAGCTAGCAAACAAAGAAGTTGGAGCTTCCATTTAGGCATGAAGTCATATTAGGACGGGTAGGTTTCTACCCCTCCTCTCTCTCTCCTTTGTGATTACACTTTGTAGACTCTAGAATCTAGGTTTTTGGTCCCACCCACCTATATGAATCCCCCCCAATTATTTAGTTCTCTAATTCCTAGGATCTTTCTATAATCTTATGTGTTCGTCAATTTTATCTGAACATATTACCTTGAATTAGGGTTTGAATTTTAGGTACCTCTCCTCCATATGTTTTCCACAACCTTTGACTCCCACCCATTCCACATTTCCTCCCCTTGACAACCTGAGCTTAGCTTTCTCAAAACAAAAATGGGTGTAGGCTTGCAATGTCAGTAATGCATTTTTAGTTACTTTATAGTAGTTTTGAACTTTCTAGTATTTTTTCCCTAAATGCATTATTATGTGATGCATATAATGATGCTTGGTCACAATCAACCATAGATAGAGTAGAATACATTCATGCTATAATGTACTTGCTACATTTTGTTTTGGTCCACATATCAACTCCACTTCTCTGTCTACATGTGTAACAAAATTGTTACAACCCATTCCTAGCTTTACTGGTAATCCTAAAGTTTAAAGATAATCTTAATGCTTGACATACTTTTGTTAGTAATATTCTATGTTGTGCTTTGTCTTAACTTTAGTAACCTTGAATAGTTATTTGGGAAACTCATAATCATGACTTAAGCATACTATAAAGATTCGAGTCGAATTTAACATAACATTAACCCATACATGTATGCAAGAAGAGAGTTAATGAATTGAAGGAAATAATTAATAAATAATTTTTCCTTTAATATTTTTGTTAAAATAATATTGTAGAATTTTATATAATTCAATTATGAATCCAACAAAAAAGAATGAACCAAATCAGAGTTAAAATGAGAGAGTTATGCCCTTTTTAGTAAACATATACAGAGCATCGTGACCGCGGCCGACACAGTGACCGACGCTGCATTGACACCGCGACCGCGACTGTGACCGATGCTGCATCGACACCACGACTGCAGCCGACACCATGACCAATGTTGTGTCGACACCGCGACCATGATCGCTGCCGCCCAGGACAGCCAATCGTAAAACGATCATATCTCGAGCAATACTTGTCTATTTTCAACAAAACGAAGTGCTTTGGTATTGCAATTCGATCCTCTATTATCCCAGATAACTTGTTCTATGAGAGAGTGACTTAGAAAGTGATTTCTGGGGAAATTTTTGGGAAAGAATGTGAAGAATGGTGGAAATCCAAAAGGGTTGCTATAAATTCGACTTGGTAAATAGCTTTAACCATCGACTCTTCCTCCTCCTCATTTCCCCTTGCTCGGAACCTTTGATCCATCAAATTTGAGGTTTGGGTTAACCTCTGACCTTCATCTTCTACCTACAGCAGATCTCGTTTAGGGTTGAAAGGAAGAAGAAACCGCTAATTTTGCTAGAGTTTTGACATGGATTCAAGATTTCCAGAGATGGACTGTGTTTTTAAGGTGTTTTCACACCTTAGGGTGAGTGGGTACTTCCTTTAAACAGTAGATTATACGAAAATGAGTTAATTCATCAATAATCTTCAATTTCTTGGTATGCAAGTACAAACACTAAGTTGTCTTTTTGATCTAGCTTTTGCTAGATGATATAAAATGGATTATTTATCTATTGTAATGAATTTCAGATTATAAAATCACATTAGAAATGATTGCAATCCATCTAAATGAGAATTCTCAAAGTAATTGTAAAGGTTACAATAATATACTGAAATCTAAGATTTTCGGCTATGACTGAAATTATTGTATAATTGAATAAAGAAGTTTGCCTAGTTGAATCTCCTTGGTTATGAATGATTGTTTTATTTGTATGTGCATTACATATATGTCAGGTAAGATTTTGGATTCCATTCGATGATATCAATGTTTCTTGATATATCAGTAAGGAGGGTGAAACCCTAAATGAATGGAAAGTTGGAGGTTTGCAAATAGACATCTTCATTCAATGTTATTCTTGATGTATGATGCTTTAGTAAATGGCATGGAAACCCTAATTCAGTTCATTACAGGGTTTCATACACACACACACACACACACACACACACACACACACACACACACACACATATATATATATATATATATATATATATATATATATAGAGAGAGAGAGAGAGAGAGAGAGAGTCAGGCTAGAATACACTCAAGTAGTTTTTCATGATGTAATATTTTTTTCAAAAAACTAATCCATTGATCTTCTTAAACATGTTGTGAATAGCTCATACGCAAAATTTGAGCACATTTGGACATTTATAGGTCATGTTTTTAAAGACCGCAAAAATAATGTGTTTCAAATTAGTTTCACGTGTCGATTTTGTTGCCCTTGGATGAGTGACTTACACTCATCCAAATGGGCTCAAAATTTGTATGTAGCCTAGTTATAATATGAAGGTGAAGATCAATGGTTTACATTTTGTAGAAAATAGTCTTGATATGCAAACACACTTGAGTGTATTTGTGTGATCTGTACACTCGAGTGTATTCTAGCCTGACTATATATATATATATATATATATATATATATATATATATATATATATATATATATATATATATATTGATTATATGTGAACTGCTGAGAGAAGCTCTTATTGAATGATGTTATGATGTATTCAATCCTTATGTGAGTTATGTTATAAGTGAATGAAGTTAATGAAACCCTAATGATAGGGTGTTTAGTGAAACAAGTATTGTGATATCAATGTTTCTCAGTTTGAGATAACAGTTCAGTTGTGGTAAATGTTATCAGATGGTTTATGAAATGAACGGTTTACAAAGCTGAACAAAGATATGTTGATGTTATGATTGAATTGTGAATTTAAAGAGTGAATTAGACATGTAGATGTCCTGAACACTGTAGAATCCTCACAGGATGAGGCATGCACTATGAGGAGGAAACAGTTTTCCGACTGGAGGTAGTCCAGATCAAGGTAAGCCGGAGCGCACCAATAGGTGTGGGGGTCTTGACCATTAGGACAGACTCCTTACAGTTGTGTGGTACCCAACACCAACCAGAGATGCTGGTGGTACCTGTGTTACATGTTGAGTAATCAGTGGTCAGTAGGTCCAATGATGTACAATAAGCCTGAGGGCTTCGACTCACCACCTGAGTACCCAGGTTGAGAGGTGGAATCTGAGATATCTGACCACTTTCATTAGCTATTGAGAGGCAGACGTGCCGAGGCCCACTGCAGACAGGGTCTTACTCAAGAGATAGGCTTAGGAACTTGGGCATGCTTCTAAGCCTTGTACAGTGAGATCGTAGCTTGCTGTGATTCTTTCACATGTTGTAGTACACCTCATGTGGGTTTAGGGCATAATAAGATGAATGAGAGGTTAACTGAGTGTGTGCAGTTATTGAATTATCCTTTGTTTGTTTTTGAATTATTAGTTCTCTTTGAGATTAATCAAGCATGTTCATATATTAATTCACTATTGTAGATATCCAGAGTATCTTGACATATTTATGTTTGTGAATGATTAATCTCTTTAAAGCTTGTTGTTGTTATAATTGATATCATTTGCTCAATAGTATATCTGTAATTATAATAGTGATTTAAATTGTTTCTTTGAAGTAATCATTCACTGAGCGAGTAGGCTCACCCCTCTACTCACAATTTTTTTTAGGGAAACCACGTGGACTTCAAGAAGGTCAATGCATCAAAGTAGATCTACCACATGAGTTAAGTATCAGATTAGTTAAGTTCAGTCGGTCCCTGTCACTCTAGGTCCTTGTATAGATTTGAGAGAGTTGTAAATGATGTTTAGTATCTTTGTTTCCTTAATAAGAGAGAATGTATATGATTGTCATGTCGTATGTATATGGAAGTATGAGAAACAGAATGAATTAATGGATGTGCATAATTAATGTTGAGATCATATTAGAGTAATAAATTTTAATTCTCTTGTAAAGTTTGTTTATGTGATTGGATGCGGGAAAACAAAGAGTTTGAAATGAAACAAAAGGAAAAAAAGATAAAAAATAAGGGAGTGAACTTTGTATTAAGTATGATCCCCAAACTTATGCCCTAATCTCATGATTAGTGGTAATCGTGGGATGCGGATGTAACATCTTTAGTATCAGAGCTTAGGCTGAGTCGTCATGGACCATTAGGATAGAAATTTAGAGTTATAAGTATGGCAGTTTAGAGGTGATGTGTGAATAGCTCTGGGAAGTCTGGGTATTTAGATTCCCTGGCCCGATATCTGGATACTTAGGTTGACCAGTATCAAGCTACTCTGTCTATTCTTCTCTAGATGCCTTGGCCAGGTATGCAAAGGAAGGATGGGCTAGAGAGAAAACCTAGAAATATTAGAGTTAGGAAACTGAAAAGTAATGAAGGAGTAAGATCTTAAACATAGAATGTGATACAACTCTTGCTTTATATTGCTCCTTTGATTGTAGATCAATAGAAATGCTCTTATATGTATGAATTCATATTATCAGTTTGTAGAATATGTATGGTTCTTTTAGATTGTTGTGTATCATGAAGTTGATTCAGTTATTCTTTGTATCAAGTAGACCAAAAGTTATGCTTAAATGAGTTTGCCCTAAGTGGATATTCTTTCCACATGTTTGAGATTAATAGGAGTTGGTTAATCTTGAGTAGCTCTTGGCTTCAGGACTACAGGTTCAGCCTGGTCCGGCTGGCAGGGTGCGTTACTGGGATCTAATGACTCCTATTGAAAATATAATAAGAGTAGACTCTGGATAAATTAGATCCACGACTAGGATGTTGAAATATAAGGGAGAGATTAGAATAGCCAAGATTCAATTGGAACCGACTGAGATCCAACTTTGGGGCCTCATATGAGAAACCCTTGATTGGGAATTTGGGAATACGACATAAGGTTCAGATTAAGTTTAATGATTAGTAATATATGAACTCTAAATATGAAATATGGAAAAAATATGAGAAAAGTATGTAAGGGCCAAGATAGTAAGAATCAATCATGACGAATGGATCATATAATCGAGTAAAATGTTTTTATGTACTCCAAAGCAAAGGAAAAATAGAAGAAAAGAGTTAAGTATACAATAAGTACATAGAAGTGAAGAGTCTTCAAAAGAGTTAAAAGTAAAGAGAATTAGATGAACATGTAAATCATAAGACTAGGATAAGAAACTTAGATGAAACAAAGAGAAATGTTAGAAATGATGAGCTTGATTAAGGAATGAGGGTTATTATATAATTGAGAGCATGGAATGTATACCTTTATTATGAAGCTAATACATTCAACCTTACTACCTTTGGATTCCAAGTCTCTATAGAACAACAAACTAGTTTTTAAAAGAAGAAAAAAAGTGTAGCTTAACAAATGAATAAGTCATACAAAGGTAGACTATATTCAGGAAGGAAAAACTTGATTGAAAGAGAAACTAAGTTTTCCCATGCATGAGCCGTTTGATTTAAAATGAAGGATATGTAATTTATTAAACATGAGGTGAAACTAGTAGAGATATTATTGATTTAGAATCTCAACTTCACATTAGTAGAAGGATAAAAGAAATATGTGCAACACGATATACATGATCATACACATGAATAAGCAACATGATCATAAGAGAAAATTAGAAGTTAAATATGATAGGTGGAAGAGTAGTATATGGTGAGAAGATTATGGAAAGTAAGAAAGGGTTTGAAACATGATGGAGTAATATAGATTATAAAAGAAAGAGGTTAGGAGATTCAAGCAAGTACCAATTAGTCTAGTATTCTTATTGATAACTAATTAAACCTACATATGAGAAATGTATTAAGGGAATGTTTGAAGATAAAAATTCTAAGTCTCAGAATCATCTTCTCTTTCGTATATTACTTAATGAGATCAATGTGAGATGAAGTGATAAGAAAATGAATCATATATGATGCATAACCACCATGGTAGAGACATTTATGAATGTAATAATGACACACAATATGATGATGAAACCCTAGCAGGGTAAATTGAAAATGTAATCTATATGAATGGCCAAGTTACATAAAGGAAAGTCAATTGATAAGATAAGGAAGATTTAGTAAAACTTGTGAGATCTAAAGTTTGAATTTCAAATTAAGGGAACAAAGTCACATCACAATAACGTCATGCTACTGATAAGGACCAAACCCTAGAATGTTTAGAGTTGTAGTAGTTCAAGGGATGTCACTAGTGATTTGACCTTGAATACTAGTGTCTCTATAAAATAAGATCATGAGATTAGCACTATGAGAAGTAAACCATCACAGATAGTAATCCATGGTTTAAAGGTAGCAAATCTGAAAGGTAGATAAACAATATGAAAATGATTCAGAGCAAAGGATAAGAAATAAATTTGAAATTTAACAAGTGTGTTTGAAACTAAAGGCATGATACAACATGAGTAAAGTGTGATATGAAATAAATTCTTGCAGTGATATCAAAAATGATGAATAATCTATTCTTACCTTGTATGTTTCAATTTTAGGAATGTTTATTTTACATGATCAAAATGAGAAGGATAAGTAGCAAAAAGTAAATAGTAATGAATGAGGAGAGAAATAAGAGAAAATGATGGCTTTCAAGTAATACGTGAATTTGTTTTTAAAAGTGTAATTTGTTGAAGGTATATTAATGGATGTAAATTGGTTCTACGTATGATTTCAGTGTACATGTGCAAGCAATATGTTAATTAAAGGTGTCTGATAGTTGTAGTCATTCATACCAGTAATCCATCTTAGTATTGTACATTTGTGGTATGGTGATATGGGTTGAATGATGATGGAACAAATGGAGGGTTACCCTGAATAAAGTAGTCTTACCTATTCAATCATATGAATAGAAGGGATGATAACCATGTTGCATTAATATGTAACCCTAATGAGGTATATCTTATTATACCTAGATTTAATATAACTAAGTGATGATAATTGGGTATTAATAGTCCTTGAATGACTAATATAATCATGGGGTACTCTATTACTGTTGTTAAAACCCTAGTATGCTATAACCCAATGGTTACACCTTGATTTATGTGTGGGATTCATACTTGAGAATAGTATGGAATGTGATGGTGATGCTTCACCTTATGCATCCATGATTTAATGGGGATGCCATGAGTAAGGGTTTGGGTATAAGTGTTGATTAGTAATATTAGTATAATTTATATTGTTGAGCCTAACACTAATACAAATAGATAAAGATGAGTATTCATGTTTAACAATCTTATACGATGGAATGATGGTGGAATAACCTCCTTAATATGATCATAACCTTAATATATTAATTGGTGGTTATCATAGCCACATGGTTGATACTTTCTTATGCTAAACATGTGCATTATGAATATGATGATGGTTAATCATATCTAGATTCCTTGAATGTTGATGTAATAAAGGAATATTCTTAATGTTAATATAACCCTGTTATGATTGTTTATGAATATCTCCTAGCTCATTAATGCAATATTGTGTTGATCCTGTGTATTATATATAAGTGATGTTATTGAACCTTGTTATAAGGCATGCTAAGATAACGATGATCTTACATGGAATAGTATGATGGTCTTAATGACATTTGGGCATGGTTGAGCCCTGGATGAGGTGTAATCCTCTTGTGTTGATAATGGTTGATACTCTGTGATATTGTGAAAAGGATTTATATCTTGTGATAGTATGATGACTAGTGTGGTCTCATGAATGGCAAGCGAATAGTACCATGTGATGATGAGATGAGAAATTATGTTTCACATGTTTTATATCTTTTAAAGGTTGTGAATTGAAGAGGAACAAATGACTCAATGTTGAAAATAAAATTCTAGACCGTAGTATTCAAAAGCTTAAAAGTAGAGAGATACCCCTAGTAAAGGTTCTTCAGAGGAATCATGTATAGAAGAGGTTACTTGGAAAGTAGAATCAGAGATGTTTAACAAGTATCGTTTCCTCTTTTAGAAATTTTGAGACAAAATTTTTATTAGAGGGGGAGAATTGTTACAACCCATTCCTAGCTTTGCTGGTAATCCTAGAGTTTAAAGATAATCTTAATGCTTGGCATACTTTTGTTAGTATTATTCTATGTTGTGCTTTTTCTTAAATTTGGTAACCTTAAAAACTTGTTTGGGCAACTCATAATCATGACTTAAGCATACTATAAAGATCTGAGTTGGAGTTAACATAGCATTAACCCATACATGTATGTAAGAAGAGAGTTAATGACATTGAAGGAAATAATTAAAAAATAATATTTTTCTGAGAATTTTATCAAAATAATATTTTAAGATTGTATATAATTCAATTATGAATCCAACAAAAAAAGAATGAACCAAATCGGAGTTAAAATGAGAGAGTTATGCCCTCTTTAGTAAATATAAACAGAGCACTGCGACCGTGGCCGACACCGTGACCAACGCTGCGTCGACACTGTGATCGTGACCGCAAACAATGTTGCGTCGACACCGGGACCGCGGTCGACACTACGACCGACACTGCATCGACACCGCGACCGCGACCGACACTGCTTAAGACAGGCAATCATAAAACGATCATATCTTGAGAAATACTTATATGTTTTCAACAAAACGAAGTGCGTTGGAACTACAATTCGATCTTATATTATCCCAAATAACTTGATCTATGAGAGGGCAACCTGGAAAGTAATTTCTGGGGAAATTTGTGGGGAAGAACGTGAAGAACGGTGGAAATCCAAAAGGATTGCTATAGATTCGACTTGATAAGTAGTTAACCATCGATTCTTCCTCCTCATTTCCCCTTGATCGGAACCCTTGATCCATCGAATTTGAGGTTAGGGTTAACCTCTGACCTTCATCTTATACCTACAACAGACCTCATTTAGGGTTGAAAGGAAGAAGAAACTGCTAATTTTGCTAGAGTTTTGATATGGATTTGAGAGTTTTAGAGATGAGCTACGTTTTTAAGGTATTTTCACACCTTAGGGTGAGTGGGTACTTCCTTTAAATAGTAGATTGCACGAAAATGAGTTAAATCATCAATAATCTTCAATTGCTTGGTATGCGAGTACAAATACTAAGTTGTCTTTTTTATCTAACTTTTTCTAGATGGTATGAAATGGATTATTTCTCTATTGTGATTAATTTCATATTATGAAATCACCTTAGAAATGATTGCAATCCATATAAATAAGAATTCTTAAAGTAATTATAAAGGTTACAAGAATATACTATAGTCTAAGATTTTTGGCTATGACTGAAATTGTTGTTTAATTGAATACAGAAGTTTGTCTAGTTGAATCTCTTTGGTTACGAATGATTGTTTTATTAGTATGCGTATTACATATATGTCATATAAGATTTTGGATTCCATTTGATGATATCAATGTTTGCTTGATATATCAGTAAGAAGGGTGAAACCCTAAATGAATGGAAAGTTGGAGGTTTGCAAATAGACATCTTCATTCAATGTTGTTCTTGATGTATGATGCTTTAGTAAATGTCGTGGAAACCCTAATTCAGTTCGTTACAGGGTTTCATATATATATATATATATATATATATATATATATATATATATATATATATATATATATATATATATATATATATATATATATATATATAGAGAGAGAGAGAGAGAGAGAGAGAGAGAGAAATGATCTTGTACGAGACACAAACGGTGCGAGCATGCGAGACAACACTGCAACTTTGCTTTGTGAGTGCGCCTAACAACCTGTAGCTAATAAAATATTATGATATCCTTTCTCCTGTCTTTGCCTCTCGTATCTCAGTTCTTAACTAATATATTATAGTATCCTACTCTCGTCCCTGTATTTCTCATATGGCTTCTCGACTAGTCAAGCATTCCCATCATGTCCCACCAACTAATAAACTATTCTCATTCTTTCCTACCGTCGTCTTCTTCAGTACTCCGTCCTGCACCTCTTCGTTAGTTCCATGTCTTCACTTGATTTCTCCCTGGTATTTTTCTCATTAGCTTGCGATATTAAGGTGACTCGAGTGCTTAGCGTATTGATCTGAAGACAGCGTAGTGAAGATCAGACTGAGCATGGTCGACAAAACTACACAGCAGGTATGAGACGAACTTCCATTGCCCCTTTTAACATGGATCTAGTTCCTCCACATGAGACGACAACACGAGGTGCCATATTAGTTGTGGTCGTCTTTTACATTACGTTTTACTTCAAAGTTGGTTTTATTCTGCTCTACCTTGGTAAAGAGGAATCTGTCTCTATTTAGATAAACATGTATGGCTGATCATATTACATTCTCTAGATGCATTTGAAGTAGTTATGCGTTTTGGTTACATGTGGCCCTTCGTTTTTGTACTTTTATCTTCGAACAGTAAATAATTGATAGCCCAACCTTTATTGATGTAAACAGTGTAAGAGTTTCAACACCATAGGACCACTGTAAACATGGCTTACATCTGACGTACACATTTTCTTAGCTATTGGACTTCTCATTCATTTCAAGTACAACATCTGATATACATTCAATTAGCATCTATAATATACTATTCATTGTTGAGGTAACTCTAAACTAATCAGGAATAATTTGATTTGGCAAATTTCACATTTTTTCTTTACATATTTGTTCTAGACTAATGGGTTTACGTTTGAATTCTTAGTAACAATCCAAGCCTAGAAGAAAATTTACTGGTGCCCAACTAAGTTTATAATTCATAGGAATCATTGAGCATGTTTATTGTATACCAATTATCAAATGATATATATCCCAATTTTGATAGGTATGGACTTAAATGTGGCTACTTCTACTGATAATGACATGAGTTGGGATTTTTCGAGTCCAACGAACCTCAACAACCGCACCGAAGAGGAAACAAGTAATAATGATACTTTACTCTTGCACATGGATGAAAGAACTAAAGGATTGGATGTAATATGTTGCAATACTCTTATTTGGTAAATTTTTATTTTGAATATTTTTTGTTAACTTTAGAGCATTATTGTTCCACAGGATGCATTAAATGTACCCCAATGTGATTTGAACTTGAAGCCTATATTGGGTATGACTTTTGAAACATTATCTAAAGGCGAGTCATTCTATAAGGACTATGCACACGCTGCTGGTTTTAGTGTTCGTAAATCTTCAGAAACTAAAGATAGACAAACTTCTAAAATAGTGTGGAAATATTATGTTTGTTCAAAGGAAGGTTTCAGAAGGGAAAAAGAAGTCGTTGCACCATTGATTCCTAACTTGACTAAAGAAAAAAATTGCAAAATTCAAAAGAGAAGAAGTGTGACTAGGGAAGGGTGTCCTGCAATGATAACATTCAAGAAAAATAAAGAAACAAATTGGGAGATTGCAAAACTTATTGAAAGGCACAATCATGATTTTGCATCACCTAGGAAGAAACAATTTCTTAGATCTGCAAGAAATGTAACTTCAACGCACAAGTCTTTGTATCATGTATTTTCTCAAGCTAATGTAGGCACTTCGAAGATGATTCAGGTATTGAAGGCTCAAGTAGGGGGTTATGAAAATATTGGGTGCCAAGAAAGGGATCTCAGGAATTATGAAAAGGAATTAAAGGCGTCAATTAAAGACTCAGATGCTCATTTTTTTGTGGAAAATCTAAAGAAAAAAAAGGAATTGCATCCATCATTCTATTATGCTTATGAGTTGGATAATGATAATAAACTCAAACACATCTTCTGGGCAGATGGAATTTGTAGAAAAAATTATTCCCTTTTTGGTGACATTGTTGTTTTTGACACAACATATGAGACCAACAAATATTGTATGATTTTTTCCCCTTTCACGGGAGTTAATCATCACTGACAATCAATTACTTTTGGTGCATGGCTACTACAAAATGAGAAAGTTGACTCATTTGTCTGGTTGTTTACTCACTTTCTATAATCAATGGGTTGGAACAAAATGAATGTGATCATCACTGATCAAGATCCCTCTATGATTGTTGCCATTCCTATTGTATTTAAAGATACCCGACATAGGTTTTGCATGTGGCACATCTTAAAGAAATTATCTGAGAAAGTTGGAGCTACTTTGAACAAGAATGAAAGATTTATGACAAAGTTCAAACAATGTGTTTGGGGTTCTGAAACTCCTGATGAGTTTGAAAACCAATGGAATGATATCATTGTTGAGCATGGGTTAGAGAAAAACAATTGGTTGTCTGACATGTATGAATTGCGTAGGATGTGGATTCTAGCGTTCTTTAGGGATATGTTTTAGCTGGATTGAGAACAACACAACGTTCTGAAAGCATGAATGCATTCTTTAGCAATTTTGTTAGCAAAAGATTGAGTCTAGTTGAATTTTGGATACGTTATGAGAGCGCATTAGACCAACAAAGACAAAAGGAATTAGAGACCAGCTATAAGACTCTTCATTCAAAGCCACAAATCAGAATGCATCATGAGTTTGAAAAACAAATGATTGAAGTATATACTCATGAAAAATTTTATATTTTCCAAGATGAGTTGTTTTATTCATGTGTACATTTCATTGCACATGAAACGGAGATCCAAGGCAACATGTCAACTTTTGTAGTCAAAGATTCAAGTAAAGGTATTAAAAAGTCATTCAAGAGAACGGTGGTTCTTGATACCTACACTAATATTGCATGTTGCTCTTGTCAAATGTTTATATCTGAAGGGATACCATGTCGACATGTTGTTACTGTTCTGCGATGGTCATCTATAAGTGAACTACCTAGCCACTATATAATGAATAGGTGGAAAAAAAGAGAAACAAGCACATCCGTTTTTGATACTCGTAACATTTTATTGAATGACTCCTCAAATATGGTGAATGGAACTATCTTGATATCTTTATGGGATAAGTTTTCTCGATGTTTGCATCTAGCTGGAAAATCTAATGAGGGCTTTCTACTTGCAATGGAAACAGCTTCCACACTTGAATCAAAGTTAGAAGATATTAAAAATTTAACTGGTGACACTAAATCATCTCATTACTCCATGTGTTCAGATCTCGGTCAAATAGAAATCCATCCTCCACATATGTCCAAAACTAAAGGAAGTGGAAAATGAATTAAAGGAGGGAAGGAAATTGCTATGGAGCAACAACAAAAAAGGGCACACTTGTGTAAAACATGTGGAGAAACAACATTTCATGATAGTCGAAATTGCCCGGCGAAGCATAGCACATGATTTATTATAAGGTTATACATATCTTACATTTATGTTTATTGATTTGCTTTGTTGAACAACAACTGACTACCTTATATTTTTCTTACTACAGATTCACATCTTGTTTACAACTATGCCTTAAGTATACGGTTCTGACATTTTTGGTTAAGCTATATAGATGAGTTATTCCAGAAAGATAGTATGATTTGCATTTCTGTAATGTTGATATTCTGGATGCGTCGAGATGAAAGAAACAAGCCATCTTACTTAATGTGTATGTATAGCAATATATGGGTGCTATGCAGTTATTTCCCTTTGATTACTTGGCCGTTGGATGGTGTGGAATACAACTTATAAATCAGAATCAATTTTTTAACATGATTAATGAGCATTTGGGATGAGATAATATTTGAAGTATAGTTCATTGATGTATTTGAAACTTTGTGGCATTCATTTATGAAAATATTTTACAAGAAAAATGCTTTTGAAGTTATGTTGGTTACATGGTCAAGTGTGGAACTTTTCAGGTTATTTTTATATGTTATGTATATTTCTTATCAGTTGATCTCATGGGATGAATTGTAACAACAGAGTAGTTAAACTCTTGTAGACTTTTACTCTTCATATTTCAAGTTTGTAGTCATATTTCATTTGATGATCTGTAACGAATGTTGCCTCTGTCATTTAAAAAGACTTTAATTTTTCATACTCTAAGTCTACTGCCATAAAGTATAGTGTACAAAAATAGATAACGAATGTTGCATCTAACATTTGAAAGACTTTAATTTTCATATTCTAAGTCTACTGAATATTTACAGAGCTACTATTGTCCAAATAACAAAACTGCATTGTATTTCATTAGACATGCAGGGGACCTGGCCCTATAACATGAGAAATAACAATAGCTAAAATCATTAATCCATTTCAGAGTCATTGTGTCTAGCAAAATCCCAAATTCAGTACATTAATTGGATTTCATAATTGAGTCGATTGAGTAGTGTATATTTTTCCAATTGAATTTCTCTGAAAAAACTGGACACATTGCAGATAGATTGTAAGAAGATGGAAACTAACGAATTATTCCATAAGTCTAGCTTATTGGATCCATCACCCTTGAATGTTCCTTCATCACTGATCCCTGCCGCTGACATGAGGATATGAGAGGTAGAGATGGCATCATCAGTCAATACCAATCATTTGTAAATCGTCCTCCTCACTATCGTCATGACCTGCTAATAACCCATCAAGTTTCAGAGATGTAAAGCCTGGAGAATAGTTGATTCGACGGCCTACTCCTAAACCAGGGTCATCATGACCAGGGATCTACTTAGCATTGCATGAGATTCAATGTCGTAGAAATGCAAACAACCATATTTTCTAAATAACCATGTGAGCATATCCTTTGACAAAGGGCGGCTGACTTTGGGAGCGAGCAGAATCAAATGTCTAGAAAAAAAATTAATGTACCTTGTTCGGAGAACGATCGACCATGAGTGAAGAGAAGCAGTGGCTATATACAAGGGGAAAACAACGATTCTAGTCAACAACATTCTGTTATTGACCTTGGATCGGGGAAAAAAACGATTCTAGTCAACAACATTCTGTTATTGAACTTGGATTGCCTTTGTGAGTATAAAGGAAGAAAAACAAAATAGCACAGTTTAATAAAAATATGTACTGAAATAGCACAAACCCCATCTTAATTCCCACTTTCATTGGAAAGCGCCAATATCTAGGCATTTTTAGTGCAGCTGGGGTTGAAAGCGCCAACTTTTAGACGTTTTAGCCCAAAAACACCATATTTTTGGCGTTTTCAGTTGAAGGCGCCAACTTTTAGGCGTTTTAGCCCAAAAGCACCATATTTTTGGCGTTTTCACTTGAAGGCGCCATCTTTTTGGCGCTTTTAGTCCAAAAGCGCCATATTTTTGGCGTTTTCAGTTGAAGGTCGAAGGCGCCATCTTTCCAGCTCCTATGCGTAGATGCCTCCCGCCTGCGGCTCGGGTAGAGAGTTGAGAGAGAGGCAGAGAGCGGAAGATCGGCTCCTGTGCGCTGACGCCTCCCGCCTGTGGCTGGATAGAGAGGGCAAAGAGCGGAGAGAGTGTGCGTTGGGAAACCTTCGCCGATGTTTGCCGAAATAGCTTTTGGCCGATGGCTTCAAATGACATCCCATCCCTCTTCTCACATGGAAGAGGAATGCCGGGAAGAAGCCTCCAGTACCGTTGGGCAGGATCTGGGTCCAAGACATAGCAGCAGTTCCTTCTATCACTGTCCCTGCACAGTGCATACAGCCAAGATTCCTGGAGATTGTTCTCCCTGCGGCACAAAAGGAATTGTTTGCTGGATACTAATGCTCTCCATGTCTTGGAAACTCATCTGAGAACATGATGCAAACACCGAGGAACCCGACCCAGACAAAGGAGGCTGATGTCGTGAGGGAGGCCAGGTATGAACGATGAAATGGAAACTTCCTCCAAATAGCAATTGTTGGCTGTGCTTTCTGACGTAATCATGGTTCAATCTACTACAATCCAACAGTCAATCACTCAATAAGCTACTGGGCAAAATGTGGGGAACAAAAATTTATTGCGGAACTTTCCCCAAAAACCAAATATGAAGATACACAAAATTGGACTGATCTCCGGAATGGATTTTTGTAAAAGCCGGGCGCCGCCTACCCCCGGCCCCAGAATTCGGGAACCTAAGATCAAGTGTGTGATTTCCTCGGCGATTGTCTCCAGGCCCTTGTCGCTCTGCCAAATTGGCAAATCTTAAGCAACGAGTATAGCGGCGGCGCACCCGCACCTCGCTTTTAACAGAGCACACACTCGAGGCCTCAGGAGACCTTCCCCGGCGTCAACCTTCAAATGCCAAAGCGGATGACACCCTTCGGGTCACAGCGACCGGACCACGGCGAACCGGCCAATGTCGTATCTCAACCCTATGCACACACAAAAACGGAGAGCTCTCGATAGCCAAAGAATCGAGAAAGAGCACAACGACGCTCTGGGGAAACGGAAACAGTGACATGCAAACGGAGATCAGACTGACGTGTTGTCAACAGTAGAGCCGGGGAACCTGGAGATAGAAAAGTAAATAAAAACGAACAGGCAATAGAAAACTGAAGAAGATAGACACGTGCGCAGAAGAGCAGCAATGAGAGAAACAATGGGGAGGATTTCACATATCTAACCCAGCCGATCCAACCAACTCGTGTTTAAGGCTAGCTACTGCGTTAAAGGCGAGAGGTACTTGACGACCCAGGCGCGCCGGGAACGCGTTTTCAAGTAAAAACGCGCGCTTTCATGTGAAAACGCCAACGCTATTGGCGCCTTCATATGAAAACGCCAAAAAGATGACGCCTTCAAATGAAAACGCCAGAAATATGGCGCTTTTAGACCAAAACGCCTAAAAGTTGGCGCTTTCAAACCCAGCTGCACTAAAAACGCCAAGATATTGGCGCTTTCCAATGAAAGTGGGCTATTTCGGGAATTAAGATGGGGTTTGTGCTATTTCAGTACTTATTTTTATTAAACTGTGTTATTTTGGTTTTTTATCCGAGTATAAAACTATGGGAGTGCAAACAGAGTCTCGGAGAATAGGACGTCGATGACCAGATATGTTATTTAAATGAAAAATTAGTGGCCAAGTGGATACATATTATGCCTGGTGGTGGGCATGGGAATAGTTTATGCACTAAGATTAATAATGGAAGTTGGTGGGACGTGATGGGAATGCTTGACTAGTCGAGAAGCCATATGAGAAATACAGGGACGAGAGTAGGATACTATAATATATTAGTTAAGAACTGAGATACGAGAGGCAAAGACAGGAGAAAGGATATCGTAATATTATATTAGCTACAGGCTGTCAGGCGCACTCACAATGCAAAGCTCCAGTGTTGTCTCGCATGCTCACACTGTTTGTGTCTCGTACAAGATCATCTCTCTCTCTCTCTCTCTATATATATATATATATATATATATATATATATATATATATATATATATATATATATTCGATTATATGTGAACTGCTAAGAGCAATTCTTATTGAATGATGTTATGATGTATTCAATCCTATGTGAGTTATGTGATAAGTGAATGAGATTAATGAAACCATAATGATAGGGTGTTCAGTGAAACAAGTATTGTGATATTAATGTTTCTCAAATTGAGATAACAGTTCAGTTGTGGTAAATGTTATCAGATGGTTTATGAAATGAATGGTTTATAAAGCTGAACAAAGATATGTTGATGTGATGATTGAATTGTGAATTTAAAGAGTGAATTAGACATGTATATGCCCTGAACACTGTAGAATCCTCGCAGGATGAGGCATGCGCTATGTGAAGGAAATGGTCCCAACTAGAGGTAGTCCAGATCGAGGTAAGCCAGAGCGCACCAGTAGGGTGTGGGGGTCTTGACCAATAGGGTAGACTCCTTATAGTTGTGTGGTACCCAACACCAACCATAGATGCCAGTGGTACGTGTGTTACATGTTGAGTGATCAGTGGTTAGTAGGTCCACTGATGCACAATAAGCCTGAGGGATTTGACTCACCACTTGAGTACCCAGGTTGAGAGGTGGAGTCTGAGATATCCGGCCACTTCCATTAGTCGTTGAGAGGCAGACGTGCTGAGGCCCACTACAAATGGGGTCTTACTCAAGAGATAGGCTTAGGAACGCGGACATGCTTCTAAGCCTTGTACAACGAGATTATAGCTTGTTGCGATTCTTTCACATGTTGTGGTACACCTTAGGTGGGTTCATGGCATAATAAGATGAATGAAAGGTTAACCGAGTGTGTGCAGTTATTGAATTATCCCTTATTTGTGTCTGAGTTAATAATTCTCTTTGAGTTTAATCAAGCATGCTCATATATTAATTCAGTGTTGTAGATATCCATAGTATCTTGACATATTTACGTTTGTGAATGATTAATCTCTTTAAAGCTTACTGCTATTACAATTGATATCATTTACTCAACAATATATCTATAATTATAATAGTGCTTTAAATTGTTTCTTTGAAGTACTCATTCACTGAGCGAGTAGGCTCACCCCTCTACTCACAATTTTTTTAGGGAAACTACGTGGACTTGAAGAAGGTCAATGCATCAAAGTAGATCTACCACAAGAGTTAAGTATGGGATTAATTAAGTTTAGTCGGTCCCTGTCACTCTAGGTCCTTGTATAGATTTGAGAGAGTTGTAAATGATGTTTAGTATCTTTGTTTCCTTAATAAGAGAGAATGTATCTAATTGTCATGTCATATGTATATGGAAGTATGAGAAACAGAATGAATGTATGGATGTGTATCAGTAATGTTGATATCATATTACAGTAATAAAAGTTTAATTTTCTTGTAAAGTTTATTTATGTGATTGGATGCGAGAAAACAAAGAGTTTGAAATGAAACAGAAGGAAAAAGATTAAAAAAAAAGTAAGGGAGTGAACTTTGTATTAAGTATAATCCTCAAAATTATGCCCTAATCTCATGATTAGTTATAATCGTGGGATGCAGGTGTAACAAAAATGGTATTCGTTTGAATCATAGTATAGTTCTTTGATCTTGAGTGAACTGCAAACTATTCCATAGATAGATAACGGCCAGCTTGGCCATGGACCCATTGTCATATTTTTATAATTATCCTCTCATTTCCTTCACGCTTTTGTCCTTAGTCGTAGGTTAGTCACAAACTTCTCATGGGACCATAATCTTGTGTGCCACATTTTCTTTATGTTTTTTTCTTAGGGGAGAATAAATGCAATAAATTAATGATATTTCTGTATTTTTTTTCAGAATAAAATCTTATATATTCAATTAAAAGCTTCAAGGTATTTGTGTAGTGGAGACAATGACTACCAACCCGCATTTCTCATATGTTGTTCAACTATTGAGTGCTTTGTCAAGGCTCTAGATCAAATGGTTATTATTTCAATTACCATTTTTTCAAGAAACTTTGCTCAATGTGGGGTTTTGTGGTGAGGAATGAATTACTCTTTGGTATGTGGTAAAGGTTAAAAAAATTAACTATGCATGAACTTTTAGATTTGCATTTCAGTTGTAAGAATTGAAATATGACACACTACTCAAATTTAAGATATGACATCAACCTAGCACGATAACTTTAACATTGTAGAATACTCTCTTTTCCAACCATTCTCACCTTGACTCACAATATGCTCAGTTTCATTCAATGACCTTCCTTAATATCAATTGGATGTTTTGGAACTATATATTAATCAATTGATGGGCATCAATGACTAAATTTTAAATTTGAGTTTGATTGTATAATGTTGAATGACTTAATATACTTTGAAGGTGTTTTAATTTTTTATACCACTCAATCCTGATCTTGATCTCATACCTTGTTAAGAAAGAGGATGAAACTTTTTATACAACAACGAAAATTTCACCCAATTCATAGTTTTGAGGACAAAGATATGGCTCATGCAATTTTCCTCTTTTCTACCCTTTTTCACCTTTTCTTCTTATTTTCCCTTCATGGGCCTCAACCCTTGGCTTTGCTCTTGGGTCTGGACTTATGTGTGCCCAACTAAGTCTTGCACCTGTGTGATCAGACCATTCTCTCTCTCATGCTTGAAATACCCTAAATCTTGTGAATTTCATACTAAATTACTCATTATCTCAAAATGACGTATTACATATGAAAATTGATCTAGAGACTGAGATCTATCCAACGGAATTGGTTTCATGGCTAAATTCCACTTTTAGCTCATGTTATGTTGAAATGACATCAAATTGATCTTTTTTACAATATTAGTGGAGTTAAATGCTCAGCCATGATCATATTATGAACCTACTTGTTTACATTGACCCTAATTAGTGCAATGTAATGTCTTCTTATGTATAAGTAGAACTTAATCATGCTTAGCCATTATAATGACTCGATTTTATGAAATGTGCCTTTGATGTTACTTAATATGATCTTCTATACTAAGATCATGGACTTTGTGCACCCGTATGATCTCATGACCCTTGAATCTTTATAATCTCTCTAGATCAACAATGTTTAATGCATGCTTGAGACGTGAATCAATTTTTTGCATACTTGAACTCAATTGCAACTTAGTGATATGAAAAGTTACATGATATGTGATATTTATGGACCCCTTTAATTTGATCTTTAAACATATGCTAATGTGGATAAAATATGATTAAAACTATATATTGGCCTTTAAATTAGTCCTTGTAATGACTTGTGACATAAAATATCATGTAATACACTCATTTTCTCTCTCTCGTATGCTTGAAATGTGCTTAGCCATTTCTTCTCTCACTCTTATGCTTGAAATACCCAAAATATTTGTTATTTCATATTAAATTATTCGTTGACTGAAAATGATGTATTACATATGAAAATTGATATAGAGACTCATATCTATCCAACGAAATTGGTTTCATGGCTAAATTTCACTTTTGCTTAGGTTGATCGGTCAAGTGATGACCATAGACCCTTGCCCGCTGACTCACATACTGACCCATCCTAAGTGACCTATCTAAGAGCGCAATGTCGCCTCTCCCAAGGGTATTAGTCTCTCTCTCTCTCTTATGCATGGAATACCCTAAATCTTTTGAATTTCATACTAAATTATCTATTGATGCAAAATTATATATTACATATGAAAAATGAACTAGAGATTGAAATCTATCCAAACAGAATTGGTTTCATGGCTAAATTTCACTTTTTTTCAGGTTGATCGGTCAAGTGATGAACACATACCCTAGCCCATTGACTCACACACAGACCCACGTTGAGTGACCTATATAAGAGTGTAATGATGCCTCTCCCAAGGGTATTAATCTCTCTCTCCCTCTCATGCTTAAAATACCCTAAATCTTTCAAATTCCATACTAAATTATTTGTTGACTCAAAATGACGTATTACATATGAAAATTGATCTAGAGACATTGATGTATCCTACATAATTGGTTTCATGGCTGAATTTCACTTTTGCTCAGGTTGGTCAATCAAGTGATGACCATAGACCCTTGCATGCTGACTCACACACAGACCCACATTTAGTGATCTATCTGAGAGCAGAATGTCATCTCTCTTAAGGGTATTAGTATTTCTCTCTCTCACATGATTGAAATACCCTAAAACTTTCAAATTTCATACTATATTATTCATTGACTCAAAATGACGTATTACATATGAAAATTGATCTAAAGACTGAGATCTATGCAACAGGATTAGTTTCATGGATAAATTTCACTTTTGCCTAGGTTGATCAGTCAAGTGATGACCACAGATCCTTGCCCGCTGACTCACGGACGGACCCACACTGAGCGACCTATCTGAGAGTGCAATGTTGCCTATCCCAAGGGTATTAGCCTCTTTGTCTCTCTTATGCTTGAAATACCCTAAATCTTTTGAATTTCATACTAAATTATTTGTTGACTCAAAATGATGTACTACATATGAAAATTAACATAGATACCGAGATCTATCCTACAGAATATATTTCATGGCTAAATTTCACTTATGCTTGGTTGATCGGTCAAGTGATGACCACAAACCCTTGCCCGCTGACTCACACAGGGACCCACGTTGAGCGACCTATCTAAGAGCGCAATGTCGCCTCTCCCAAGGGTATTAGTTTCTCTCTCTCTCTTATGCTTGAAATACCCTAAATCTTTCAAATTTCAAACTAAATTATTCATTGACTCAAAATGACATATTACATATGAAAATTGATCTAGAGATTGAGATCTATCCAACAAAATTGGTTTCATGGATAAATTTCCCTTTTGCTTAGGTTGATCAGTCAAGTAATGACCACAAACCCTTGCTTGTTAACTCACACATGGACCCACGTTGAACGACTTATCTAAGAGTGCAATGTCACCTCTCCCAAGGCTATTAGTCTTTCTTTTTTCTCTCTCTTATACTTGAAATACCCTAAATCATTTGAATTTCATACTAAATTATTCGTTGACTCAAAATGACGTATTACATATGGAAATTGATCTAGAGACTGAGATCTATCCAACGAAATTGGTTTCATGTCTAAATTTCACTTTTAGCTCATGTTATGTTAAAATGGCATCAGATTGAGCTCTTCTACAATATTCATGGAGTTAAAGCTCAACCACGATCATATTATGACCCTACTTGTTTACATTGACCCTAATATATACAATGCAATATTTTCTTATGTATAAATAGAACTTTATCATGCTTAGCCATTTTAATGACTCAATTTTATGAAATGTGCCTCTGATGTTACTTAAAATGATCTTTTGTACTAAAATCATGGACTTTGTGCACCACTATGATGTCATGACCCTTGAATCTTTATAATAACTCTAGATCAACAATTTTTCATGCATTCTTGAGACATGAATCAATTTTTTGCGTACTTGAACTCTATTGCAACTTGATGATATGAAAAGTTACATAATATGTGATATTTATGGACCCCTTTAAGTTGATATTTAAACATATGCTAATGTGGATAAAATATGATGAAAATTATATCTTGGCCTTTAAATTAGTCCTTGTTATGACTTGTGAGATAAATTATTATGTAATACACTCATTTTCTCTTTTTGACTATATGTGACGTTTAATATGATCCTGAAACACATGCTGCTGAATTTGAGATATAACCTTATACAAGTTTTGACCTAATGATTATGCATGCTATTTTAAACTTCAAATTAGTAACACTTATGATATTTATGACACTAAATCAATATTGATCCCTCTTATACTCTAGTGTTGACTATATTGCATGTAAATGACTCAAAATGACTTAAATGGATGTTAAGATGAGTAAGTCCTTAATATTATTCAAATCTTATGATTTCCCTATTAAGATTTATGAAAAACTAAGTTTGAAGTTCCTCTTGTTAGTATGTTTCACTATGAGTCAAAATTATATATGATTCATATGTAGCTTGATGATCAATATTGCATGAACATTGGAGATGTCAAAATCAATCATTGTGATTAATGGAATCTGTATTAGGTGAAACATCCACCCTTGATGAATATGTTTTATATGACTAAATCTTGCTATTGTCAATAAAATCACCCTTGCTTGTAATCTTGGATCCTTTTTGTGGGCTCTTTGCAAAGATCTAATTTTGTATCTCTAATCAAGCCATATAATGAATGCTCATAGTCAAGGTACGCTTTATCCTCCTATTGGTCAGATTAGTGGTGTTGAAAATTGCTTGTATGAATGCTTGGCTTTATATACATGATTGAGATACATGATCCCTATGACTACTATGTTTGGTCTTGATCACTCCATGTTGCACAAACTTGAAAACATAATCATTTATTTCCATTATACAACCTTGTGCACCTACCAGTATTCTTAGGGTAAGGACACGAGGTTGGGTGTCCTACTTGATTTATCAAGAAGGGGAATACCATGTAGATATAAGGTCAAATCTTGATGATGGCCTTGAGGTCCCTTACGAATAGAGTTAACTCTTGACGTTTAGCTTATAGTACCTCACATTGAAATAAGGTAGTTAATATTGAGCACTCTCACATACCGCTTTCTTTGAGAAGCTAGTCAAAGATCTTATGATATTGTTTGTATAATGGAAATTAACATAAAACACACTTGCATGTTATTAAGAATTTCTTTAATGTTGTCTCTTCCTTTCTTTCTTTTTTGGTTGGTAAAAACTCTGTTGCATTTTTGTATTTTTAATATGGGGAGTGAAACAAAAAAGGGAGGGAGGAAAGATAAGAGTCACATGGCTAACAAATCTTTCTCTATTTATACAACCTTCTAGATAAGAATCTTCATATACTAAGCAAATAGAAAGTTCAACAAAATGAAATAGGTCAAAAAAGACTCAAGCATATTGCAGAGCAATAGAACTTTGAACAATGATCCATAAAGTCGTAGTTTATCTCTCCCTTTCTTCATGATATCTCAGTTTCCTTTCCTATCAAACATAATAGAAGATGCTCATACAACAAAGTTTCCATTTCAAATCCGATCTTCCAGTAATCTCAACCATAGACCTAGGTCGAGGAATAGAGAAGCTAGTAGAAGTAAAACTCCAAATCTCATCAATATAGTATCGTCATAACCAACTTTGCAAAGATAACTTCTAGCCATATAACTAATGCCAAATCTTCTAATATAGTCAAGCCTGGGTAACTTGTTATGGAGGATTTTCCACATGTTGACCTAGAAACATCTAGGAATAACAACTTTCCATATCCAACCAAAATCAAGATTCATAGACTCATGTACTTTGATTGCATTCCACACCTTCTTCAAATTAGGATTTAATTCATCAATGAAGAGAACATTGACTTCCCTACCGAAAGGTTTTGGGAAGACTACAAGAAAATCTAGTAACTTCATGTTGTTTGGATTGTGAGGTATGCGCCAGTTAGAGTCTTTAATAATAGAATTGACTTTACAATCATAAGGGTAACCCAACTTGAGAATACTGTCTTTACCAATGAGATCTGACAAAAAATTGTGATTGATCCAAGGATCTAACCATAATAAATCGACTTTCCATCACCAACATAATATTTGATGTATTTCATGAGAGAATATCTACATCTTAGATTTTTTTTGAAAACCCAATACATACTAGAAGACTCATTCACAGACCAAAAGGATTTGTTAGATAGATATTTCTCGTGGACCCATTTAACCCACAATGAGTATTTTTTCTAGATATATCCCAAACACTAAGAAACAAGCAAGCAACAAAGGATTCTCTAATATTTTTGATATTCAAACCACCTTCAGATATTGGTCGAGTGACACAGTACCAATTGATCAAATGTAAATGATTCTTATCATCATTGCCCCACAATAAGTCTTTGCACATTGTATTTATCTCATTCTAAATTGAGATAGGTAAAGGAAAAGACTCTAGCCAATAAAGATTCATAACAGACAAAGTCAATCTTACCAATTCAGCTCTCACAAATAACGATAGATTTTTAGCTTTCCAACTATCTGACTTCTTCCTTATTCTATCCATCAGAGGTTCATAGGCTGAAAGTTTAGCAAAGTGACTACCCAAGGCAAGGATATTCTCAACATTCTTAGCATTAGTTTTAGCGAAGACCATCAAGCCGTCAACAAATATAGGGTGTGAGACATTGAGCTTCTTTGAAGCCACTATAGGATCGATCTTTTTTTAATAGCCTCCTCCATTAGTATAGAAAACCCCTACATGATGATGACAACAAAGGTAAGGAGAAATTGGGTCCCCTTGCCTAATGTCATTTCTGTGTTTGAAAGCAATTGTGGGCTCACCATTCATAAACACTTGACAAGAAGTGGAACTAAAAATCTCATTTATCTAGCCAATCCAAGTAAAGGGCAATCCCATTCTATAGAGCACAAATGTAACATCCCAATTTTGAGTAAAATAAAGTTAGGGTCTAAACATAATTTTCTTCATTAATTGAATTCAAATCTTGGACTTCAATGCAAATTAACCTAAATTTTCAAATTAATAACTAGATGCTTCAATTGAACCCTAAGGTGGCAATAAGACCTAATTATAATGTTAAAATCACGATCTACTGATTCAGAGATAACTGTAGATTATCAATCCATTTGTAATTCAATTTCATCAAATACGAGCCCTTACTCCTTTTTTTAAATGATTCTAGAGGATTAAGTATGTGTTTAACTTAAAAAGGGAATAATGAATTGTTGTGACTTTTATGTTGAAATGTAATCAGATTTACATACTTCTCATACTCAATTTAGGTAACATGTAAAGTTTGGTCTCTTTTAGATGACCTTAGATCCCTCAAGTGATGGGGAAAGGAAGCTTAGGATAAAATCCTAAATAGCATACCTTTAATACTCAATATATATCTATCTGTGTTTATGGGCCTTAATTACCTATCATCGGCCCAGTTTGATGTCACAAACTCTTTACAAGAGTTTGCTACCATGTTTGATTAATTGGGTGTTTAAGTATCTACAAAACCCTACTTTTGCTACATGTTCCCCCCGCCATGCTTGGATGACTTCCACCAAATCGGTGACCTTCCACAGCCTGTGAGTGGATCTACCGCCCTTGATCATCACCTATATAGGCAGACGCCATCTAATACCTCCCCCCTCATCGTCAAGTTCCTCCTCCCATGAATGCCTTCATCACCCACATCAACAGAGCCTTCACCGTATAGGTCGCCGGTCTGGAGTCACAATCTCCAGCTGTGCCTTCTTTAGCAGCTGCTCCTAGGACACTAGCAACAACCCTGCAATGCCTTCTACCCCAACTCAACCACCTACAACAACACATCAATGCCCAGAAGCCATGGTGTAATGCCCGAGCCCACTTCCCAAAGCTCTAGTAGAGTTTCAGGAATGATGACTGTCCCCACAGACCACCACTAGCCTTAACTGTGCACTTTGTCCTCAGTCACGCACATGCCAGGATCAACTTCCTGACAGGTCACCCATCCCAGTACTACTCTAAGCTGAGCATGCTTAACTATGGAGTTCTTTAGTGATGGGTTCCCGGAAAAGGAGGTGCACCTTGGTGATATGGGTAGTCCAATCATTCCTTTTAAGATCATCTTATCCGAGGCCTCAAATCTTGGGATGTTACAATCTCCCCCACTTAGGCGCTTAACGTCCTTGTCAAGGCTCAACTATAAGGCCTCATAATCTCTTCCCCATTTCAGTGTAGACCCACAATGACCCATGGACACCTAGCTCCCAATCACGGAATACCAGCGCAAGGGTGGCTACGTCAACCATGGACAACCCTTTCCTACATGCCCAGACCGTACGGCTCAAGACTGGCATGCCATGTCCATGTGGGCCCCACCTACTAGAGGGGTTATGGCTCTGATACCATTTATAACACTCGGGCCCACTTCCCAAGGCTCTAGTAGGGTTTTAGGAATGATGACTGTCCCCACAGACCACCACTAGCCTTAACTGCGCGCTTTGTCCTCAGTCACGCGCATGCCAGGATCAACTTCCCGGCAGGTTACCCATCCCACTACTACTCCAAGATGAGCATGCTTAACTATGGAGTTATTTAGTGATGGGTTCTCAGAAAAGGAGGTGCACCTTAATGATATGGGTAGTCCAATTATTCCTTTTAAGATCATCTTATATGAGGCCTTAAATCCTGGGATGTTACACATGGCTTCCCTGGGCGTCACCACATGCCTTTGAGGAGCCGTGATGGCTAGAGCCGTCTTCCTGGGATCTAACGACCATGTCCTAGGATGGTCACCCTCTTTCCTTGTGGTGGTGCTCATGATCAGACAAGAAGAAGGTAGAGGAAGGGGCTAGCTCTAACTGGGTATTGGAGGGATGATGCGGCTGGAGAAGAACTTCCTGGAGTCCAAGGGTGGCCAGACGACCACCAGTTTTCTTTCTTCCATAGCCAATCAGATGTCCCCTATTTCAATTGGGGAAATAGAGGAGGTACAATCCCCGAGCAAGCCACTTCGAACCGGGGTATCGCTGGTCAAGTGGATCCCACCCAAGGCAAATCCTGCCCAGATCCATTTAAACCCAACAAAAGGTAATTAGTTGTTTAAATCATATCTCATGATCCATACGTCTGTTTGAATGTATAAGATACCCGTGTGAAGCTATTAGAGTATAGAATACCACAACAATGTTATATATAAAATTTTATGCTTATAATGGATGAGTTTTCATATTATAAGCCATACATGTTACTTGTTGTAGATCGACTGATATTAGTGGCATATATTGGAGTATAATTATTAAAGTGCCTATTTGACCCATGATGATGTCTACTATTGATATTACACATCTAATCATAAATCATGGTGTGATATATAATAGTGTATGCTTGACCACTTGACTAAGGATGGTAACCCTAATCTAAGTTGAGAAAATGACATGGTGATAAGTAAATGCCCTAAACAACACCATATGATTAGTTGAACACATACACACCTAAGATGAAACATGAACCCTAATTTGATCTGGGAGGTATGGGTTTTGAGTTTATTGGATATTCATGAAATGTTCATGCCTTTTTCAAGAACTGGGATTTTAACTAAAGGATTCAAGTCCTTAAATATGTGTTTTCTCCATATCAGGTAAGTGGTTCATGCCCATGAGTGTTCATATTTATTAACTCAGAACACTTATATATTTCTTAGAGAATACTTTCATGACACAATGCTCTTAAGATTTTGAAGTTAAGATATGCAAGAAAGATAACCTATACTTTTGATGATTATGAAGGTTGATACGCTCAATATCTCAAGTGGAGATATGTCATGGAACAATTAGAGATTATGAGTTAGAATTATAAGAAGAACAACAAAATATATTCCTAACATTTTGTTCATAATAATACTTCATATGAATACTCAAGACTACAAGATATGAAATGCAAGTAAGATTGCCATGGTTATGTGATATAACTGTGTACTAAGATTTTCAGTACAAACATGCTATTATGATTTCTCATTGTTATAGATATAGCCATGTATTAAGATTTCAAGTAGAAATATGTCAACAAGATTTCTTATATATGTAGATATCTAAGAACTAAGAAGATAATTAGATTCCTTAAAATGAGTAATATTTAAAAGTTAAGTACAATGTGGGTATATAGGTTTTGAATATGTTAAGACATGCTCCAATTTTCAAGATAAAGTTACTACTGAGATTAGAATATGTTTCAAATTGAGTTCATGATAATATTATAAGATTTTGATATAGTAAGTTATGATTGAGTGGCAATATAAGATCTTTATAAGATTCCTATTTTAAGAATTAAGGTTTAATATGTAAGATCATATGAATACATTAAGATTCATGTTAAGGCAAGACTTCATGAGACTTTCAAGAGGTTGAGTTATCACGCCAGAAATCATATTGTAGGTATTTACTACTTAAGTTACTTTTACATGCTTAGTATTCCTATATTCAGATTATTTTCCTAAGCCTTTAAACTTTCATGTCATAATTTTGATATCAGAAATTAATTAAGTCATTTGATCAAACAAGAGTTTCAAATTAAGATTCATCCAAATAATAAGAATATCAAATTTTGATTCAGATTTATATTACTCAATATGTGGGTAGCCAGATATGATGCATGATAAGGGTTTTAGACCCAATCTCAATTTTGTAATTGAGATTATCTATATTTAGATGTAGATTCAGATTCAAAGTTCAATACATGTTCAATACTCAATATTCAGTTTTAGATAAGTCTAGATTCAGAATTTGTAAGCTTAGACTTAAGATAACTAATTCAGAACCTTCACATAATACATTATATGATAAGTCCTCATTCAAAGAGTCTCGGGAAGATTCAGAGGCATCTGTTTCCAATTCAAAGGAGTGTTTACTCCATTTAAGAGGGCAAATTATGCCAACAGAGGGTGCTTTGCACCATATAGGACACTTTGGTGTCAACAGAGGGCATGCTATGCCAACAGAGGGCGTGTTGCACCGTAGAGGACACTTAGGTGTCAAAAAAGGAGGACTTATTGTATAATTGTGGCCACAATCAAATAAAAGTTGTGAATAAAAGATGCCTTAGTTCAGAGAATGTACATAATCTCATTAATAAGTATAATGAAAGAGATTAAGATAAGAGAGACATGACTCATGCCCTTTATGCAAGTTATGTGACCCAGGTACCAAAGTACATGTCTCTAGAGAAAGGTAAGTAAAGATATAAGAACTAAGTTAAAGTAAGAAGAGATATTTATGTTTCAAATGTGTAAAGTTTAAATGTTAGTTCTCAGTATAATAATGTTTAAGAATAATTTGTAGTATCTTATTTCATCAAGTAATGTATATGTTAGAATACTCATGCCACTTACACTAACAACCTTTTTTCCAATGCATGGCTGGGGACGAGATGTCCACAAGTGAGAGCAGAAGCAGAGTAGATTCTAGAGAATCAAGCACAAAGATAGACATGACTCAATCTGGTGGGGTGCCAACTATAAGATGATCCTCAAGTTTATAGACTCAACCATATGTGTTAATGTTTAAAACTTTGGAGTTGAGATTCAAGATGTTATATGAGTCTTCCATGTAATGACATTTATGTTCCTTTTGTAAGAACAATCATGAGAATGTTTTAATACTTAAATTTATGTGATTGATTGTATTGTTGTTATGTATGCCGGTTTTATGTAATGCCCCCTCGATTGCACGGGTTATGGATAACTCTGTGTTACTTCTGCTATGTGCATGTGTGTGCTTAGGGAGGGTGTTACAACAACATATATGAGGTCCATTTGACTGAGTCATATGATTTAGAAATATCCATCTTGATACAGATTTTTATTGCCCGAATTTATCTTGATAAAATCATGAATAATATCATTTGATAATAAGGTTGCATATTTAATGCTCCTCCCACTAGCAAAAGCACACTGGTTCTCATTGATAATAGAAGGAAGAACCACTTGTAATATATTGGCTAGGATCTTGGATATGGTTTGTAAATCTCATTACACAAAGAAATAGGTTGCTAGTTCCTTAGCTCATTTGAATTTTCTCCTTTAGGTATAAGTGGTAGAAAGGTATTGTTAGCTTCATTTGGTAACTTACCATTCTTGAAAAATTCTTGAATCGCTTCATTGACCTCAATGCCAATGATATGCCAAGTTTTCTAAATAAAAAGGGCATTAAAACCATCATGTCCAGGGGGCTTTTAAATCTCAAGATTCTTAATCACATTATCGATCCCCATCTGAGAAACTTTTGCTCAGTATTGAGAATAGGACCTCTCCACTTAAATTCAGCAAGGTCGGATGCCTTTTTAACTTTGTTAAAAAAACTAAAAAGACTATTGTAATATTGATAGATATAATTCTTGATGTCATCTGGTTCCATAAGAATTTGATCCCCCAGTACCAATTTCTTGACGTGATTCCTTTGCCTTCTTGTTTTGATAGAAGCATAGAAAATTTTCGAATTACTATCCCCTTTCTCAGAGCCATTGCATGCTAGATTTCTATTTGATTAAGATCTCTACATTTAATTCAACTTCTTCAAATAATTTGCTTCATTGATAACACTAGGATCCAAGGGAGACAAATCAGTCTATTCTAGAACACAAAAAGCTTTCACCTTCAAGATTTTCACATTATCAAAAATATCTCCATAATCATTCCTTTATCTTAGTCTTAACTTTTTGCAAGTTTCCTGTAAACCTTGTAAATGGCTAAACCCTTAATTTGGACATCCCATGCCTACATAACAATGTCCAAAAAATCCTCACAAGTTGACCATGAATTAATAAAATGAAAAGGAGTTATAAGCATCCCTTGATTTCCCAGCTCAATGGAGATGACTATATGACCGCTAACTGTATTTGTAATGGAAGAGCCATGAAAGTTAGGAATGTAGTCTAAGAAAATGTTGGTATAGAAAACTCTATCACTCTTCGAAAAGATAAAATCAGAAGTTTCTTGATGGTTATCCCATGTGAAAAAGGAACCTTTGAGGTCAAGTTCAAAGGGCCCATAAACTTCAACACAATCATTAAACTCTCATGTAGGTTTCTTTGTTGGTGGGAGTTTACCTTCTTTCTCTAAATTCAATCGAACAAAGTTAAATCACCCTCAATAAAGCAGGGGTAGCCAACAGAGGCACTAATAGACTTGATCGTTTCCCATAAGGAAGACATGTCATTATTGTAAGTGTTGCCATAGACAACAACTATGCAGAAATCTTTGTCATCTAAAATGTTTCTAACATGCATTGTTTGATATGTCTCTTCAATAACATGAACACTATACACTGAGCTATTCCAAAGAACAATAATGTGACCCAACGAATGAGCTTATGATTAGAAACATACTGATATTCGAGGAAATATCTTGCCATAAAATCCACTAGCCTTTTTTTATTTTAGTTTCAATTAGGATAACAATGTCACCTCCCACCTATTGTAGCTCCTCCTAGATGCTTTTTATTTTGTTTCTAAGCCCCCTCATGTTCTAGGAGGAGACATTTAGAGGGGAAATCATTTAGCTTGGGTTGTTGAGCTATCATCCGCAACATTAATGTTCATGTCATCAAGTTTGTTCATAGGAGAAAATAGAGAGCTAGCTATTCCAAGAGATTCCAGACACCACTTTTTGTATTACTAAAGGGGGTGACCTACTAGTAGCATCCAAGTTGACAGATTCTTGTCTGGAATATTGTCGAACACCTGAATAGGAGTCGAGGAACTAACCTTCCTCATGGGAAACATGCTAGGTCCTGATTATCATAAGTCTTCTCACAAACATGATTTAGATTCAGTAGGGGGCAACACTGGTGTTCATGACTATACATATTACATTTGCCACATAAGTTTGGCACCCATTCATATTCAAGAAAGAGTTTATGAGTTTCACCCAAGTCACTTTGTATCTCCATTGATGTCGGGAAGTTTGGGTGACACCTTGTCACACTAAATGAGATTACTCAAAACGTAAAGCACGATCAACTACTAACTAATCACATAGTCAGAAAAGTAGAATAATTAAAACCAATTTCAACATCATAAATATGCTATGAAACATTTACATCAAGGACCATCTATTCCATAATTCATATACCAAAAAATGTATATACATATGTATCCAGTAGCTGAGGCCACAACATGTATACAAAAGAGATATTCCACTTGCACATGCCATTCATTACAAACATTGACACACTGCCCAAAAACTCATGTCGATACAAGTATATCATCTATAAAACACATCCCATACTTGGACCTGAGAGTACAAGGACGACACTAGGACTCTAGTACTATAACTAAAAGTGTCCAACCTTATATGTCTATTCATCACTAGGCTAATCCTCTAAAGTCTTAATAGTCATTTCAGACTGGCCATCAGTCTGTGGGTAGAAAGTTGTGTTGAACCTCAGTTATGTACCCATTACTGAATGCAGACATTCCCAAAATTGACTTGTAAATTGTGGATATTTGTCGAAAACTATATTCACTGGAATGCCATGTAAATGGACTATCTCATCAACATACATTTGTGCCAACTTCTTAGTTGTATACATTGTTTTGACTAGAAAGAAATGAGCTGACTTAGTCAACTTGTGCACTATCACACATCTGAAATCATGACCTTTGGTTGTCCTAGGAAGACCAACCACAAAGTCCATTGTAATATGATCCCATTCCCATTGAGGTATCGACAAAGGTTGCAATGTCCCTACAGGCTTCAGGTGCTCTGTTTTGACATGCTGACAAACTGGACATCTGGCAATGAACTGTACCACATCACATTTTAAACCTGTCCACCAATACAAGTCTTTTAGATTATGATACATCTTAGTACTTCTAGGGTGCATCACATACATTGAGGAGTGAGCCTCCTCAAGTACCATCTTCCTCAACCCATCAGCACCAGGAACCACTGTCCTATTGTGAAAGCAAATTGTACTGTCATCTGCCTCATGGAAGCCATGATGCTTCTCACTACTAAACTCTAATCGGATATTTAATATCACAATATCCTTCTATTATGCATCATAGATATGTTATCTCAAGGTAGGTTTCACTTTTAACTATGCCAATAATCTTTCCAATAATGAAACCTATAACTATTCACTCATCTGGCAAAGAGACACCAACATGTCCGCTTATGGCACACCAAGGAGCATACACTACTACAGAAATGGCTTATAACGTCACTTTTAAAGGTGTCAGTTGTAATAATACACTGACACCTAAACAATAAAGCGTCGATTTATAAAATAAACCGACATCAATCTGTGAAGGGCGACCAGACACGGGTATCACTTTTATTCGATGTCGGTTACTTAATAACACACCGACGCCGAAAATTAACCGCCAAATCCAAAATTTCCAGCGAAAAAATTACCTCCAAAAATTTAACATATGGCTTCGGTCATTACCTAAAAAATCGACGATGAAAGGTTATTCGCGAAACAGAAATTGGGCACATTTTGATCGCCGAGTTTACATCAATGACCGACACTTATGGTTTTTCCCGCGCTCTTCATGGGAATTTTTTCACACCCTTTGAGCGTCGAATTTTCAAAACAACCGACGACTATGGTTATTAATCGAGAACCAAAATTTTAATTGGTGTATGTAGATAGACGTTGGTTTATTTCTAGTTAAAACCGACGATTATCATTTGGAATAGGTGTCGGTTTGTGTTGTTAACCGACACTGTTAGTTTTATGTGTCGGTTGTATTGAATAACCGACACCGAATGTTAACTTAATATCGCGCGAGCGAGCCCGACTCTTCCCCTTTCTCTCTATGATTGCAATCGGCTATTAGGGTCTGGCGATTCCGGCGTTCTCCTTGCTCGCCGTCGCCGATCTCCTTGCTCGCTGATGCCGTTCTACTGCTACTGCCATCGCCGCCGTTCGTGGAGCTCGCCGCCTCTGTGAAGCTTGCTACCACCGTGAAGCGCCGCTGTGGAGCTTGCCGTTTGTGAAGCTCACCGCCGTTCGTGGAGCCACCACCGTCATTGGTCCTCTCCTCCAGCTGGTCCTCCTCTCGTCGTTGCTAGCAGTCCTACTGCCGAAGCCAAATCCAATGCCAGTAGCCACCGTGCTAGCAGTCCTACTGTCGGAGCCAAAGCCAGTGCCAGTGGCCAGCACCAACAACAGCAGCCGGAACTAGAGCTTGCCATTATCGTCACCACTGCCAATGCTAGAGGTAAAGCCTCCAATTGACTAGGTTTGCATCCTTAATTCATCCTTAACATATGTTAACAAATAATCCCTATAAACATGTAATGTTTATTTAATAGAATTGATGATTGGCTTGGTTATTAATAATATATGACAAAAATAAAATGCTTAATTTTAACATATATCCTGGATAAACCTTGTATACATGTGTCTTCCCTGGAAACCGTATATTAGATCCCACATATATATAATATTGTCCACTACAGCAAAATCGCCCAATAGTGGCATTTATTCTAGTTGCTTTTATAAAAAAAAGCCATTATCTTTCTAATATACATGCATTTTTTTATTAAAATGCCTCTAAACCACCTATTATAGAGTTTCTAAAAAGGACATAACATTAAAGGCATTTTTATTTTTAATTAGTGGCAATTTGAAATTGCCATACCAAATTATAAAACTAATTGATAACACAGTTTTTACTTCCCGTGGAGCGTCGACCTATTTTTTGATCACTTAACCTATTTTGTATGTGTGTTGTTAATGTGTGTTGACCATGGCTTAACCTATTTTTTAAACAAGTAGATGTCAATGATAATTTAGTTAACCAATCCCTATGATTGATCCTAATTCAGTTCAGTATTGTTTTGCATTCATACACGATCGTGCTAAAATTTGTAGTGTGCATTTCTAGTTTTAGGTTTGACTTTTTTGATGTTACTAGCGGATAGGACCCAGGCTCATGTTCATTTTCTGATTCACTTCAAAATGATTAGAATGTGCCTGGGTCCTTATTATAAGTATGTTCTTTTATCCTTTTAAAAAGTATTTCAAACATAGTGTCATGTACTCATAAAACTAAATATGAGTGTTGATTAAACAAATAGATAATAAGTGTCACCTCATTTTATGAAATACCAAGATACATCAAATTATAGAAAATACTAGTCTGGAAATTTATAACATCGTCATATGTACTTACACTTTTTCTGAAAACATATAACATCGTTATATGTACTTACACTTTGTTAATACTAATATTATGCAGTCTCTGTCCACCCACAACAATCACTATGAACTGGGCCTCTATGTCAATGTTAACGTTCCCTATTGAAGAACAATTGGACATCATCCTAGATGATCGTTCCTTAAACCAATTGGACATACCCAAACATTGGCGTTTTCTAAAAGGAAGACACTACAGGCCTGGTGAAGTGACCCTAAATTTTGGCAATTATTCACATGTTATCGAGGTTGAGTATGATTTGGCGGGAAATCTTGTATCAAAATCCAGTTGGCGTGATTGGATTAGAAAGATGCCAGTGGGCCGTAGCGAAAGGCTTTTTCTCCATCCAGTTGGCCATAATACCATCAACGTTTGGATAACCAACATCAACTGTGAGACCCCTGATCATCTACGGCGGTATGAGCGCACGACGGAGGATATCAGCTCGAGTTCGGACGAATCTGATTATGAGGCCCCTGTCAGTTCAGATTTGTCTAAATACAGTGAGGAGCTCCGCGACACATCACAATCATAAAAAAGGCCACGGTAGGTCCAATTAACAAATATAATTGTCAAGACAAAAAATTTGTGTTTACACTTTTTGTTTGAAAGCAATCAATACTCATAGCTGCTTTCTTTTCTGAACTTCAGGAGAAGATCGCCACAATGATAAGTCCTCGAAGTTACTGATGCGGGACCATATAGGTGTAGTATTTAGTTGTCTATCTATCTAGACTTGTTTGTATTAATAGTTATTTTAATTATGCGCATGTTTAGGGCTACACCAACCCCTTTGTTTAGTTACTATTTAGGGGTACACCCCTGTGTGTGGATGTAAAAAGAGATTAATGAATGGAACTGAAAGTTGCTACATGAATGCTTATAACTGAAGTGTGTGTTCCCATGAATGTTCCAAATTCACAAATCCATCCTATCTAATGACACATTCGAAACCAAACAACAAAAAGAAATATGCATATCCTATTATGTTACAAATTACTGATAAATTTCGTTATAAATGTTCTTTTATCCGTATTATAACTATATTAACAAATAATCCCTGTAAACATGTAATGTTTATTTAATAGAATTGATGATTGGCTTAGTTATTAATAATATATGACAAAAATAAAATGCTTAATTTTAACATATGATTGTCTAGTATTTTTTCAATGATCACTTCCATTACGGTTCAGGAGCTCGCCGGCCTTCTGCCTGCCCGTTCGGCTTCCACGTGCACCCATCTGTCTCGCCTCTCTCCCTGCTCTAGAGCAAGACGCCCGACTAGGCTCAAACAAAGGTAAACATCCCCAAAAACCCTCTGTCTCGCCCTCTGATTTGTATTTACTTAAATACTTATTTGTATTTACTTATCTACTTGTTCGTCTAATGATTTTTTATTCATCACATTATTTAAATTTAGGGCTTTATATTTAAATGCATCTAAACATTCATAAGCTATTAATGTTGATTAATTTAGGAAGCATTGATATGTTGTTATGGCTGTCCACAAATGTTTTTATAAGAAATTGTGTGTTGAATGGGGTTGTGAACAAGGAATTGGTGTTGTATTTGTTGGCCTAGAAAATCGTCCAAGATTTACTCATTAGGAGTAAATCTTGGATAGTTCCCGGTTTGGGACTATTCTTGAAAACCTAATCTCACTTAGGATGTAAGTGTATAATGTGTATTGGGTTTTCAAGAAAATTTCGACAGCATTTCCCCGTTTGTTCTCTAAGTACATATGTACTTGGAGAACAGCGGGGAAATGCTGCCGAAATTTTCTTGAAAACCCAATACACATTATACACTTACTAGTGAGATTAGGTGTTCAAGAATGGGATAGGTGGTACACATTTAAGAATGACATCACATGTATAAACCCTAAAGTTTTAACCATAAACTCTAATCTGTTTACCCTAGACCCTAATCTTGTTGTAATATATACTTATTTTCTCTTTGATCATAGAATGGATAGATCATGGGTGTCCATTCACAATCGCTGCACCCCAGAGTTTATTTCTGGTCTTGATCAGTTTGTTAGATTTGTCGAGGAACATAGGAAACAACATGTTGATAGATTCTACTGTCCATGTAGGCATTGCGGTAACAACTTGAAAGTCAACACTGGTGATGAAATCAAAAGTCATGTCATGTGCAACGGGATTGTACAAGGCTATACAGAATGGCACTGGCATGGAGAGATTTCAAACCTGAAATCAGTGGATGTCGATAGCAGTGCTTGTGTGGAAGAAGAAATTGCCTTCAATGACGTAGATGTGAAAGAACCAATTCCAGTAGACATCATTGATGTGATGCTGGATAGTTGTGGGGTAGAGCACACAGATCCACCTCCCATATTTAGAAACATTGTGCATGATGCTGAGATACCGTTATACACATGTTGTAAGTTTATGAAGCTTAACACTCTATTGAGATTGTATAAAATGAAAGCTAACAATCGATGGAGCGACAAAAGCTTCACGTTATTGTTGTCTTTGTTGAAAGAAATTCTTCCTAAATGAAACGAGCTGCCGATCTCAACATACCGGTTAAAGAAATTGTTGTGCCCAATGGGAATGGAGGCCAAGAAGATACACACATGCTAGAATGATTGTGTATTATTTCAAAAGGACTATGTGGATTTGAAAGATTGTCTGAAATGTGGTACATCAATGTATAAATTGATGACTTTGGGGGAGTCCAAAACTGGTTCTCCTTCCAAGGTGATGTGGTATCTACCTATAATACCACCGTTTCAATGCTTGTTTGCCAATCCTATAGATGTGAAGAATTTGAGGTGGCATGCAGATGTTAAGAAAAATAATGATGGGATCCTACAACATGCGACTGATTCCTCACAGTGGAAGAAGATTGATTTATTGTACCCTGAATTCAGTAAAGAAGACATGAATCTAAGACTTGGGCTTTGTACAGATGGGATGAATCTGTACGGGACATTGAGCAGCCAACATAGCACTTGGCCAGTCATGCTTGTTATATACAATCTTCCTCCCTGGTTGTGTATGAAAAATAAGTACGTTATGCTGTCGTTGTTGATATCGGGCCCTAAACAACCTGGAAATGATATCAATGTTTATCTTGAACCTTTGATTGATGACTTAAAGAAACTCTGGGGTGAAGGTGTGATGACCTATGATGCTTCACGAAGAGAGACATTTTGTTTGCACGCTATGTTGTTTTGCACTGTGAATGACTTTCCAACATATGGGAATTTGTCTGGATATAGTGTCAAAGGATCTAAAGCGTGTCCTATATGTGAAGAGAACACTGATTCAATCGACTAAAACACAGCGGCAAGACTGTATATCTTGCTCATCGAAGGTTTCTTCCAAAATTTCATCCGTATCGTAGGTTGCGCAAAGCATTCAATGGACGGAATGAGGAACGTAGTGCACCTAAACCTATATCAGGGGAGGATGTTTATGAAAGAGTGAAAGACATCGCCAATGAATTTGGTAAGAGATCACAATGTACGATGGCCACAAGGAGTGACAAGTCTTTATTCAAGAAGAAGTCGATATTTTGGGATCTTCCTTATTGGAGTTCTTTGACAGTCAGGCATTGTATCGATGTCATGCACGTTGAGAAAAATGTATGTGATAGCGTCATCGGTACTCTGTTGAATATACCAGGTAAGACTAAAGATGGGATAAAATCCAGAATGGACCTACGTGAAATGGGAATAAGGTCAAAATTAACAGAATTGTGTGAAATGGGTAATAAAAGAACATACTTACCTCCCACTTGTTACACGTTGTCTAGAAAGGAGAAGAAAGCATTTTGTGAATGCTTGGTAAATGTTAAGGTGCCACAGGGTTGCTCATCCAACATCTGTACATTGGTATCAATGAAAGATCTAAAGTTGATAGGTCTTAAATCTCATGATTGTCACATTCTAATGCAACAAATATTGCCTGTGGCAATTAGATCTATATTGCCGAAGCATGTAAGGTTTGCAATCACCAGACTTTGTTTCTTTTTTAACAGTCTGTGCAGCAAAGTTATTGACCCTGATACTCTCGATAATTTGCAAAGAGAAGTGGTTGTTACCCTATGTAACCTTGAGATGTATTTTCCTCTGTCGTTCTTTGATATCATGGTACATCTTGTTGTCCACTTGACTAGGGAAGTGAAAATGTTGGGACTAGTTTTCTTGCATTGGATGTATCCCTTTGAACGATACATGAGCGTTTTTAAAGGTGATGTTCGAAACCGTTATCGGCCTGAAGGGAGTATTATTGAGGGTTATGTGGCGAGAGAGGTTATAGATAATTGCAATGACTTTTTGAGTGGTAATGACGCTCCCGTGAATGACAAGAATATTGAGGAGCATTTTGGCAAAGGAGTTTTGGGAGCACGGGTGAAAGTAATCAGCCGTGAGCAGTTGAAGCAAGGTCACTTGTATATTTTACACAACATCGACAAAGTGAGTGTTTATATCGAGGAACATACCAATTTCATCAAGAGACAATATCCTCAATCCAATTCAATGTGGTTTGCTAGAGAGCATAACAAAACATTTATTAAGTGGTTTGAAGATAAAGTCTTACATCAACTATCTCAAACACCAGAAAATGTTACTGAAACCATCAAATGCCTCGCCTTTAAACCAAAATTGAATGTTATGTCTTATGAAGGGTTTGACATAAATGGTTTCTCATATTACACAAAGCGTCAAGATGATAAGAGTGTCGTCCAAAATAGTGGGGTCACCCTTCAAGCGTCTTCATTGTTTTTTGCAAGTGCAAAGGATAAAAGTCCATGTGAAGCTAAAATGTCATAATACGGTGTCATTGAAGACATATGGGAGTTTGACTATGTAGATTTCAGAATTCCTCTCTTTAAATGCAATTGGGTTGACAACAACAAAGGAGTTATAGTGGATGAATTAGGTTTCACATTAGTGAACTTTGAAAAGATTGGCGAGAAGGGTGAACCATTCATATTGGCATCACAGGCAAAATAAGTATTTTATATCGATGATCCTGCAAATGATAAATGGTCGATTGTTCTTCATGGTAAAAGACAGTTCATTGAAGATCCTATAGATGAAGAAGAGTACTATGATAAGTATGATGACTCCAATCCATTCTCAGTTGGGTTGCCAACACCACCAAACATTGAAGCTGGGGATCACAATGACTTGTATGTTCGCGAGGATCATAATGAAGGATTGTTAATTGGTAAAAGATCACAATATTAGAGGCATGGATGTTTATATTTTTATTATGTTCCATTGATGACCGTGTTGATGATCACCATGAGGGTGAGGACGTGCTTGCACCGTCTGATAATGAAAGTTTTAAGAATATATCCCTGAGGTTTCTATCTATATGTTCATTTATAATTATATTATGTAAGTGTTTTTTTTCAAATATTTAGGATACTAGTTAATAGAAATTCTATTTAATTTGCAGGCATTCGCCAAAGACTACAAGCTATGCATGACAGCCATGACATAGCTATGCAGGCCATCGACATTGCTTTGTAAATCCAAAGCGCAACAGTCGGAGAGAAAGCAAGCATCCCGCACTAAGGTTATATTGATATATAGTGGGACTAAGGTGACGATCCCACCTGCTAAAACAGGTTACCGACAACTACATGTTATGATTGGGAGGTCGTGATTCAGCAACCGTATGCATTAGCAGGAGGACAAACATATTTCACCATGAGTTAACATTGAAGAAGGTGAAATCTACCTTCTTTAATGTTAACTTGTGGTGAAATCTGTTTGTCCTTCTGCTATTGCATACAGTTGCTGAATCATGACCTCCCAGTCATAACATGTAGTTGTCGGTAACCTATTTTAGTAGGTGGAATCGTCACCTTAGTCCCACTATATATATGTACTAAGCTATAGTGTTGTATGTAAATTCAGCACTACTGTTATTATGCACTATATATGTGTTAGTCTTTCATGTTATTATATGAATCTGAAACACTTGTGTGTGCTGCACTTTATGTATTGTATCTATATCATGCTTCCCTTCATTGTGGCTTCTTTTGCTGTTTCATGGCTCTTTGAATATATGATTTTGTTGACAATGATGACAATGATGACAATGTGAATGAATTTTTATGAATTGTGTGTAAAAATCATCAATACATGAATGTTTCTACATGTGTCTCAATGTGAAAAGAGATGAAATAAATGGAACTACAGGTTGCTACTAGTTTCTACATGCATGTGATGAAAAAAAATAATATGAATTAAATGCTCTTATACATGAGTGTGAATCACATATATATAATATTGTCCATCACGTTAATTTTGCAGGTTTGTGGCCTGTTGTTGGTTGATATCAATGGATGTCGTAAAATTATAGTTCATAACGAAATTGTAGGTTTCTCATCCTGCGACCAGCCATAGCAGGTCTGCAGAATGATAGAAAAAAAACATCGGCGTTGGTTATTTGAAAAGAACCGACAATGTATGGTTATAATGTCGGTTTCCATACTAGTAACCGACGTCGATTTCCCTAATGAGGCCAGACACCACGGTCGTGCTGGTCATAAAACAGACGTCAGATATTTGTATAAAACTGACGACATAGAATAACAGTGTTGGTTTCCCCACTAGTAACCGACGTCGATTTCCCTAGAGGCCAGACAACACGGTCGTGCTGGTCAGCACGGCCGTGGCAGCGGGTGAGATGGTGTCGGTTATCACTAAGAAACCGACGTCGATAGTGCCCCATATGGCGCCCTTTCTGTGGCGCGAAGGTATGTGGCGTCGGTTTCGAACCTAATAACTGACGCCTATACCCCCTGCTGGCGCATTTTCGGGGGCGCGCGAAGGGTTTTGGCATCGGTTTGAGAACCGACGCGTAACGGTTGGGCTTTTAGCGGCACCCACATAGGTGTCGCTTCGAAACCGACACTAAAGGTCAGTTATGTACTAGTGATAATTGTGCCTGGTCTGTAGACGATGACAAAGACAACTTTCTACTTAATGCATCAACTACCACATTTGCCTTGCCTGAATGGTAGTCTATCGTGCAATCATAATCCTTAATTAACTCCATCCATCTCCTCTATCTCATATTCATCTCCTGCTTCAAAAAGATATATTGTAGATTCTTGTGGTCGGTGAAGATCTAACACTTTTCTTCATATGGGTAGTATCTCCAGATCTTCAAGAGAGGAACCACTACTGTGAGCTCCAGATCATGTGTTGGGTAGTTTTCCTTGTGTTCCTTAAGTTGTCACAAAGCAAAATAAATCATGTTTTTGTCTGCATCAACACACATCCCAAACTATTCTTTGAAGCATCAAAAAAGACAATATAACCTTTCCCTTGATCTGACAACACTAACACTGGTGCTCTAATCAACTTCTCTTTCAAATACTGGAAAGAACGTTGACACTTATCATCTTAAACAAAAGGAACGTCTTTCCTTGTCAACTTAGTTAGGAGTAATGCTACAAAACTAAAATCCTTGATAAACCTCATGTAGTAGCATGCCAAACCTAGGAAACTAGAAGTCTCTATTGGTGTCTTAGGTTGTTCCCACTCTAGAATAGACTCTACCTTCTTAAGGTCTACACAAACATCCTTAACTGATATAACATGCCCCGAGAAAGACACCTCAGACAATCAAAACTCACACTTATTGAACTTAGCATATAACTGGTGCTACCTCAACAACATCAAAGCCTGGCGAAGACGTTGCTCATGTTGCTGACTATATCCTTAGAGTATATTAGAATGTCATCTATGAATATGACAAAAAATTGATCAAGATAGGGCCTAAAAACCCTATTTGTTAGATCTATAAACATTGTTGGTGCATTGGTTAGCCCGAATGGCATAACCACAAACTCATAATGACCATACCTAGTCCTAAAAGTTGACCTAGGCCTTGATCCTTAACTGGTGCTAATATGATCTGAGTTCTATCTTTGAAAACACAGTGGCACCTCTCAACTGATCAAAAAGGTAATCAATCCTTGGCAACATATACTTGTTCTTTATCATCACCTTGTTCAACTGTCGGTAGTCTATACATAACCTCATGTAACTGTCCTTTTTGACAAACAACATAGGAGCGCCCCAGGGGGAAGTGCTTGGTCCAATAAATCCATTCTCTAATAGTTCCTATAATTATTTATTTAACTCCTACATATTTTTCAGTGCCATCATGTACCGTGACTGTGCTATAGGTTGTATTCTAGGAACAAGATTGGTCTCAAAATCAATCTCTCTAAGAGGGGGAGACCAAGAAATTCCCCAAGAGAAACATCCTAAAACTCTTACACTACTGGAGACTCCTAGATACTAGGACCTCTTGCCTTGGTATCCACAACATAAGCCAAGAAAGCCTCACATCCTTATCTCATCAACCTTTCTGTTGTCATGGAAGACACCAAACATGTCAACAGAATCTTCCTATCACCTTGGAAGATCCATGAGACATCTTTATCATGGAACGTTGCCACCTTAATACTGCAGTCCAACACCACCTTATATTTCTCTAAGGTATCCATTACTAGGATCACATCAAATCCATGCATGTCAAGCAGAATAAGATCCACTTGAATGTTGCATCCCAAAAAAGAAAGAACGCAGAAGGACACACATCCCGCAAATTAGAAGATGCAACTAAAGGAGTTTCCAACTGAAGATTATCAGATCTATAGCTAACATGTAGATAATAACTATATGCACCTCTCTGGTAATATAATAGTGCATCGAACCTGGGTCAACTAGCACATATACAAAAGAAGAAGCAGACAAGTCAAAATGAAATAACTCCATCTAACATGTCACGACCCCTGGGTTGACCACTACTTCCGGCTGCTCATGGCATACAACCAAGCCATCGCTTGCTGCCGTCTACATCCTCTGATAGCTTGTCTAGAGGATCCTATTTGTGATGCATGATCACGTCCTCTGCTATTACCACTGTTAAATTGTTGATGTTGTTGTGATCCTCATTGATTCTTCCTTGGTTGTTGGGTCACTTACTCATTCTTTACTGGGAAATTCCATCTAATGTGCCCTATATGTCCACACTGATGACACACTGTGTTATCATTTTGTGGCCTAGATGACCCTGTCACTGAGACTAATGTTTTTCTATAGGATCCTATTGGCAGAAAACTATAACCTCTAACTCTAGTTGGAGACCACTGAAATGGTGTATATGACCTCTGCTCAGTAAAAGTTGACATTTGTTGCGATTATGGAGGAGAAAACCTCGGCTCTTAAATCCTCCAGAAGACTGTCCTTGGAAATGAACCGACCTCTTCTTAGTGTTAACTTCTCACTTTTCTATAGCGGAACTCTCAATCTGCCTCACCGACTCCATAAAGGTGGAAAACCTTTCTCTATTATCTAAAGTTGATGTTGTTTTAGTCAGCTATGTACTCAGGACCTTCTCAAACCTATAGATCTTTTCCTTATTTGTTGCTGCCATGTGAGGCCCTCAGAAGTTCCATAAATTTTGACTCATACTCATTGATGGTCATTGATCCCTGACGAATCTTCTCAAACTCTGAGATATTCTCATCTAGATATGTTTATGGAAAGTATCAGATGACAAACTCTCACCAAAACTCCTACCAACTTATCACAACTCGAGGCATCTTTTCCTCTTCTATGGCCCACCAGTGGCCAACACTACCCTTCAATAGATACACAACATGTTTCACTTTGTCCTCTTTAGGGATGTTCAAAATTTTAAATGCTTTCTCCAGCTCGATTTTCCACATTTCGACGTCTGCTGGGTTTGACATATCAACATATTCAATTGCCCTGACACGTCTGATCCATTCAAATGTCTTCCTGACACCCTGTGATTTCACATTAGGGAAAAGTTCCCTAGCTTGAGATGATGGCCCTCTGTCCGCTAAATGTGTAATTGTTGCCATCATCTGTCCAAACATGGACTAAAACACAGGGTTGTCTATAGTTTTCAGGTCAAACTGAGGCATCGCGGGCTGTTCTGACCCCGTCTCCAACACTCTTTCATCACGTGCCTACCTCCTAGAACCACCTCCTTGTACAACATAGCTACTCTAAGTGTGTTCTTCATGTCCTTCAGACATATCTACATAAGCATAAGCTATTTATGTTGGATAATGTAAGAACAAACTCAACCCTAAGTCCTATGTCCCTGTAGACTCAGTGAACTTAGTGATCTGATGCCAACTTAACTATGACACCTCATCACGCTAAACGAGATTACTCAAAACATAAAATATGATCAACTACTAACTAATCACATAGTCATAAGAGCAAAAGAATTAAAACCAATTTTAACATCATAAAAAGGTTCTAAAACATTTACATCAAGGTCCATCTGTTCCGTAACTCATATGCCAAAAACATGTATATACATTTGTATCCAGTAGCTGAGGCCACAACCTATATACAAATGAGATATTCCACATGTACATGCCATTCATTACAAACATTGGCACACTACCCAAAAACTCGTGTCGCTACAAGTATATCATCTACAAAACACATCCTAAACCCATACCTGAGAGTACAGGGACAACACTAGGACTTTACTACTAACAACTACAACTGTCCAACCTTTTGTGCCTATTGATCACCACGATGCTCCTCTTCTATAGCACAGTCCTGACCAAGCCATCGTCGACCACCTAAAAAGATGTGGTGACCCACAAGGTGAGACCCATGTGCCATCGAGAGATATAACTCTCTACACCGATTATTGATTTCAACAGATTATTTTACGGTCAATACACTAAGAAAGTTGAGTATTTAATAAGTAATTGGGCAGATTGAATAATTCTAGCATACTAAGCAAGTTCAATAGATTAAGTAATTCCACAATTAAGAATAGTAGTAAGTAGGATCAAGAGGATCTGGAAGAGAGCAAGCCTAACTCATCATTTACTCACAATTAATCTCTCTAATTTCATTATATAACAAAGCAAGGGTTAACAACCAATATGAAACATATTTAACCCTAGCAGATATACTACTCAGCTGTATTACATCTTTTATTGTGCCATGAGGAACTTGAGGAATACCACTCAAATCCCAACTGACAACTGCTAAGTCAAAATCAGTGCCATATAAGATCTAGGACAACCATTTTCCTAATATCTTCTCCATCCTCGGTCAGTACGAGTCTGCCACAATGGCATACAAGGTCAAGCTACTAACAACCTATTTCATCCTTGGTACATGTCATGACACTAGTGAAAGGAGGTAAGTATGCAAATCCTACCTTCCGAGGTACAACCACAGTTATCCTCAATTCTCAATATATATATATATATATATATATACCCTGATATAAGACCTTAGCCGTTCTCAAACCGAGGGCTAGGTATGACCACAACCATCCTCCCTAATCTTGAAATCAAGATGTCAAGGACACATAGTCACTTGCACCTTGCATACTCAACCGTTAGCACTCTGAGTTTCACTTAGGAATACTCCTTTCACCATCCAACGAGTTTTGACACTCGGATGCATCTATGGAACATGGCACAACATAATTAGGGTTTCACTTGATTTGTTATGCCAATTTGGTGAATTAAGGATGCATCTTACAAGTGGACATACAAACCCTAATTCATTTCTAGCAAGCATATAAGTATGACAAATCTAGAAGATATAAAACATATGAGGTATAATTCTTGATCCTCATTGCCAATCATGGGATCACACTTATCATCGTATTACCACAAGATACAATTCAACATCATTAATCTAGGGTTCCAACCTTCATCATGTTTATAAAGAGGATAACACCTCCAATAAGGCTCAACCATGTCCAAAGGTCATTAAGACCATCACATCAATCCCTACAAGTTCATCATTATCTTTCTATACCTTAGAACAAGGCTCAACAAGTCATCAACACATATGTGACATATAAGTTCAACATAGCAAGGAACTGTGATGTTCAGAGAGCACCGTGTTAGGGTTTCAATGACATAAGAGAGTATTTCATTATTTTAGTAACCATTCAAGCGTGCTAATTACATCCAACTACCATCACTTAGTTACATTAGGATTGGGTGTAACAAACCATGTTTCATTAGAGTTACACTTCAACTTACTATTGTAACTATCAATTATATTCATACGAGGGAAAAGGTAAGACTACAAGTTAAGGGCATTGAACCATAAAATTCTCATTATTAGAACCAAACCATTACACTATAGGTTTCATACCAAACCATTGGATATTGAATCATTAAATCATCATCATTGGATCAAGTTCTTCATTCAAAACCATTAGTTGAAGCATGAGTCTAACCCTTGATTTATTGAATTAAGGAAACCATCATACTAGTACTTAAAAGGATCAGTTGTGGTACCCTAGACCACCATTGGTTGGTGTAGTTTGAACTACCATTGGTTAACACCATTGGGTGTTAAGCTACTTCTACCATCGGTTGATGCCATATTTAGGGCATTAAATCGTCGATTGATGAGCTTACAAAAGAGTCTAAAACTGACCTAAGGTGTGACCATCAGTGGTCACCATTGGTTATCATGATAGATTGTCATAAAGGAAACTCCATGGGTTCTAGTATAAGGGCATCCATTGTTTGTGGCACAAGGAAGAAAACAGCCTAAAAACCTAAGTATAAGCCATCAGTTTAGAGGTACTGAGCACCATCAATTGGAATGTAAGCAATGACCAAGTCTCCCTCTACCTTAGGAAGGTCGTGCACATGGTTTTAGGTTCATCTAGAGTTAGTAACTAATAAAGAAACAACAATAAAACCAAAACCCTAGGCAAAGATATCTTTTGCTTAGTTTTAGAGCAACAACTTGAGCAAGCAAGCTTGTAGTAAGCAATAAACGCGTAGAGGGTTATAAAACTCACCTCTATGAATAAGATAGGGCTCTAAGAAGCAACAAAACTCAATAAAAAAGGTAGGAAACCCTAGTATAAGATCTGAACTCGACCAAGTAAGCTCTTTCTTCACAAGGGAAGGAAATCCTAGGCATAAGGAGCAAGAAAGATAAGTTCTTTGAGCTCTAAAGCAAGCTTTACCATGAAAGACCATGGTTCCATCTAGGAAGAAGGTCGGAGGAAGAAGAACATCAATATAAACAAATGAAAGAAGAAGAAACTTACTAGATTAGTTTAAGATCAACCAAAGGAAACTTCACAAACCCTAGATGAGGGTAGATTCGAGCCCTAGATGTTCCAACAAGAAGGTTGGCTATCTTCTTCCACCTTGGGCATTCTCTCCACCACAAAATAGGGGAAGATGAAGCTATGGATAGGTAAGGAGAGATAAGGAACCAAAATTTTCGTTTGTGAGCTAAAGAATAAGTATATAAAGCTTATGGATAAGGGAGAAGAAAAGCTTGAGGTGTCCTAGTAGCTTTGCCATGTGTCCATGGCCTATATCTTCCATGGCCATGCAAACATAAACTCCACCAGTCATGGAGACCTACTTAGCCATCAATTGTTGGCTCTCCAGGACAACCATCAGTCATCAAGAATGGTAACCATTAGTTTCTGTGGAATCCTAGTCACTTAAGTGATGAATCGTCATTTGGTCACCTTCTTCAGGTGAACCATCGATCAAAGTGAGCCCAAATAAGAAAGACATCGACCCGATACCTCTAGAGATGACCATTCATGGTCTACCTAGTGGTGACCATCAGTTGTCCATCAAATAGGGGGACCATCAGTTCATAGCCTCTAAAGGTAGCTCATCCATGAAGGGGTAAACCTTAACTAACCCTTGAAGAGTAACACCACCAAATCAAGGTATAACTAGGCGACCCATGGACCAACAAGATCAATCATGATAAGTAAAAAAATCTAAGGAACATAAAGCATGTGAAAAATTGAAAGTAAAACCTTAGATGTGTGTAAATTGCATAAAAGTCCAAAATGTGCACAAAATTGCATAACTTGCACAAACAACGTCCAAATTGTACCAAACTTGAAACTTAAGCTTGTCACATGATATCAAAACATATCACAAGGTTAGATTATGTTGAAATCACTAAATTAAAATAATTAATCCTGATCAACACTTAATCAAGGTCAGGGGTCTTACAATTTGATTCCGCTCCCATAAGGACCTGCATCCTGGCAAAGTCTAGATGCAAAAAATGGTTTTTACAACAGTTCATTTTTCCATTTTACAATGGGTGTCAACTATTATATTAGATCGTGTGGTCTTATGGGGGGGTTCTTTATACAACAGGTGTTGCACATGTTATAATATATGTATTTTATACAACAATTAATACATGTTGTAGTTCATTGAACACACCTATTGTAATAGGGGTGTTGTATATAACATGTTGAGACAAAAGGAAAATACATCTAGACACAAGGTTTCGAACTTGAGACCACTTGAAATTAAGGCACATCTCAAACTGCTAAATCCGTTTCATTTTATGCAACACATATATTCTTTGGTGTACATATACAACAAATCACGTGCAAACCTGTTGTGTGATTGTGGTCTATTACAACATGTAACTATTACAATAGGTGAAAGCATGTTGTGTAATTATAGTATACTACAATGGGTTATAGTATGTTGTGTAATGATGGTCTATTACAACAGGTTAACATATGTGACTATTACAACGGGTAGAGCATGTTGTGTAATTATGATCTTTTACAACGGGTTAGAATGTTGTGTAATGATGGTCTATTACAACGGGTTAACATACATGACTATTACAACGGGTTAGAGCATGTTGTGTAATTATGATCTTTTACAACAGTTTAGAGTATGTTGTGTAATGATGATCTATTACAACAAGTTAGCATACGTGACTATTACAACGGGTTAGAGCATGTTGTGTAATTATGGTCTTTTACAACGGGTTTGAGTATGTTGTGATATTACAGTCTATTACAACAATTTAGCACCTGTTGTAGTATCACATATACTGCAACGAGTTTGGCCCATTGTATATAAATTGTGTTGTATAAAATATATAATTCACAACACACAAATAGACTTGTTGTAAAACATATGCTAACTACAACACAACCAACATAACTGTTGTATTTTTACCATTGTAAAAAACATTTTATGTAGTAGTAATGGACACAATCTTTAGTTGCCTTGTCAGTTCTAAAAGTATGAAGCAAAAATGAGTGAATTCTCTCTAGCATTATGTAATCCCATATCTCCAAAGGAAGATAAAAATCCTAATCCAATTAGGAAGCAATCTTTAGTCCCAGCTTATTTAAAGGAAGACTTGGACGCCATTCCATTAAGATGAGAAGCATTCTCTTAATGAACCATGGATCATTATCTAGATCTTGATTCATATCTTCAAAATTTGGAAAATAGACCATGAACATATTATTCTCTTTATCGATAAATTCAAACTCTTCAGTAGTGTTCCAGAGACAATCTATATGTTCATGTAGCAGATAAAGGTCCAACAAGCAATCCATAACATAACATGCCAGACAATGCTCCCAACATGAGACGTTCTATATTGCTTCCGATTGAGGATAGATAATCTTCCTGTCTTTCACATAGATATGAGTCTTATTTAGTGGAGCTTCCTTCTTTCCATTTTCCACATTGAAAATCTCCCACCAGTCTTTTGGTATGTGATCTATGATGTTGATTTTAGGGTTCCTCCCTCCAGATATGGTGGTGATTAGATTTCACTAGGTGGTGGTGTTGTTCCATTGTCAGAGTGCTTTCACATGGACAAGAATCACCTAAATCAGTAACTTATCATACTTTGTGCACCCAAATACCTTATTATGATTCTTGATGCCACCAAGGCCGGATGCATTTTCAGCTTTGTTAAAAAGATTGTTGTAATATCGATGGATATGATTCTTGATGTCATCTAGTTCAATAAGAATCTGACCCTCCACTACAAATTTCCTAATGTGATTCCTTTGACTTCTTATTTTGATATAAGCATAGATTTTTTTTGAATTCCTATCCCCTTCTCAGAGCCATTGCACCCTAGATTTCTATTTGAGTACGATCTCTTCATTTAACTCAGCTCCTTTCAACTTCTTCATCAACTTATTTGCTTCACTAATAAGAGTAGGATCCAAGGGAGATAGATTAGCCTAACCCTGAGCAAAAAGAGCTTTCGCCTTCAAGATCTTCACATCATCAAAAATATCTCCATAACAATATTCCTTTCTTATTATTACACTATATTTTATCCAAGCAATATATGACCTCTTAAACTTGTGATTTTATATATTTGTGCATGATTCTTGATTTTCACTCACTTTTCACAATCTATTTACTATGGATTTGTTGCATATTTTTCATTTTAACATATGATTATGCATTGTTTCTCATTATTAGAAAGTGAGTCATTATTGCATCAATTATTGAGTAATACTACTAAATCATGCTATTATCATCTATAATATGGACTTATGCTATTTTCCTTTGTTTTAGATAAATTGAGAAATTATATGATAGCTCAGTGCTACCAAAAATGTGTTAATGGAACCGAAATGGCACAAAAGTTCAATAAGGAACTCAATAAATGTTGGTGCTACCGAGACTGCTCTAGGTGCTACCGAGACCGCTCTAGGTACTACCGAGTAAGTAGTTGATGATATCAAAGCTACTTGTCAGTGCCACTGACTTACCATCCAGGGAGCATCATGAGTCCATCTTAATTGTCTCAGTGCCATCGACGGACTTGGCGGTGGAACCGACTTCAACAACCAATGTACATCAGATTTTCCAAAAAGCAACTTGGTTCTACTGACACAGTTCACGAGTTTCAAGTCAGTCGGGCACTCAGTTCTACCGACACCCTATTGATGGTATTGACTCTCTGTGATCAATTGAGATCTGAGATTAAGTCAGATCCAACAACCACGACTTCAGGAATGTCAAAGCCACACTTATGACCTAAGGGGAGTGTGATCGAAAAGAAGAATCATGTTTTATCATGCTGCAACATAGCACAAATATGGGAGAGGAGGAGATGAAGAAGAAAGACATGGATCAGATGCTCTGGGCACTTATGGAGGGAATATTTGTTGTTATAACACTATGGATCAAAGTATTCACCGGAGAGGATTTCTGAGACAACTTCTCCAGGGGTTCTTACATTGGTTTTCTACTATTTACCATATGTTCTCCAACTTCCTCTCTTTGTATCATGATAACAATCATGCAGGGCTAAACCCCATATTTCTTATGATTTGAGATTATCATAGAATTGCTAAATATTCAAATTTCATGAATTAATAATTTATTTTCTTTATCATGAACGTGAATTTATGATCTCCTAATGATTTTCTTATGTTTGATCTCCTTAATTTGAATAATTTTTTGGGAGAGGGATTAGGGGTTGGATAAATTGTAGATTGGAACAACCTACATCACACCTCAGGAGAGGACTTACAACTATTAAAGAATGACCTAGATATTTGTTAATGCATCTGACTAATTCCTAAACCGTTGTGGGAGTGGGGTTTCTTTTAGCTTAGGTAGTTTATTACACTGTGGGAGTGGGTTATACCTACTACATGTCTTTAGTCCAAGGTCAAGGATTAATAATTATCAACAAATATAATTTGAATGCAATGCATGCCGTGGTGAAACCATAGTCCTAAGGAATCCATCCATTCTTGATTACACTTAGTTAATTTAGAAATAATTCTTTCATATTAGTTATAAAACAACCAATTGAACATTTTCCTAGGCCTACTTGATTAGCTTTCAATTATTAGTAGTCTTTGGTGAATATTTTTCTTGAGTTCAACACTCGGGCCACATAGGCATGTATTACACAATGTGTACACTTACATTTTTCACATTCAGTTTTAACATGTCAAGTTTTTTGCATCGTTGTCGTGGAAATGGCAACACCATCACTACAGGTGTCGTAACAGACCACTCTAGGACATTTTTTTGTCTTATATTTATTTATAATATTTTCTTTGGAATAAGAGCATAACTAAAAAAAATTATTTGTCAACTCACTAATATTTGGTATCTCACATTGCCATTTGAAGTTTTAGGTACTAGTGCATGGTCCATACTCGAACTACAAACTATAGATAGTTGACTCTACTGAGTATAGGTCAAGAAGAGATCTTGCGCAAGGTGTGAAAGTTTTTAGCTTCCTCTGAGAAGCTCATTTAGACTACCCCACCACTTGACGAGCAAGCACAAGTGATAGACATGGATGGAAACTGTGAAAAATATCTTGAGGACAGGCATGAGGAACATGCAATCTAGAAGAAAATAAAGGCATCATCTGCTACAACTCAGTAAGGGCTGAATAAATGTCAAGCAATTAATGTTGGCAGCTATAATATAGATCTCGAATTAGTGGCATTAATTAAATTAAATTCATTCTACGACCACAACATGGAGGGCCCAATGGTGCACATAAACATCTTTGTGGAAAGTTGTGACATGCTGAAGCTGGACAAGGTTCCAACCATGATGATATATCTAAAACTATTCTCATATTCTTTGTCAGATAAAACCAAGACGTGTTTCCTTAGTATACCACTAGATTTTATGAAAACTTGGGTTGAGACGATTGAGGCTTTCTTCAAGTGGTACTTTCCACCCCAGAAAACCAATGAATTGGTTGGAAATATCCACAACTTCAAGCAACACATTGAAGAATTATATTTTGTAGCATGGAAGAGATTTTCAAAACATGCTTAGGAATGTCCCTCATCATGGTATTGATCTATATGGGCATGCAAAGACATTATCTATTATAACCTACACAAAGGCGAGAGGACTACTCTTGAAACTACAGGGGCATGTGTTTTTCTAAACAACTAGGCTACAAGATGTAACGAGATCTTGAAAAACATGACAAAGAATCAACCTTGGGGAGAGGAAAGAGAAGCATCAACAATAATCAAGAGTGTTATGGAATTAAGAGAGATCACGAAACTCAAGTTTCAAATGGAGAGGCTCACAAGGAAGCTTGAGCATAATTTTGACACCTTATCTAGAGGTTAATAGGAGTGCATATACTTGTGGTAGTAGAAAAACATGGGAAAAATGAATACTCATAGAGGAGGCATCTTAAATTCTCTTAGAAGGATCCTAATAATTTTTACCATGACCCATTACAAGCTCAACAATGCAAACAGAAACAAGGCAACACTTCATTGTAGTATTAATAGGATAAGGGTCTGAGTACGATAGACATGATTGAAGACATGCTAGGCAGACTAGTGAGTCAAAACAAGGCCTTATTGGACTAGTCCAAAAGGGAGCAACATAATCAAGGGTCTCAGATCTACAATATTGAAAATCAAATCTCCTAATTGACAGTGAAGGTGGCATCCATCAAGAATCCCAGCTAGTAAATTTTTTTAGGAAACACGAATATCCCCCCCAATAACCAACATGTGAAGGAAATACTTCTTTGTATTGGGAAGGGAGGAAAGAGCAGAAAGTGATTCCAGATCAGAGTACCACACCAGCTCACACTGGGACAATGTCAGACACTATCCCTCTAGAATAATCACAAGACACCACACTTCAGAAGGAAGCCACAAAAGAGGAATTGATTGGACAATAAGAATCCAAGAAAGTGTCATTCCACCCCATCAACGCAAAAATGTGACTCCAATACCATTTACTAATAGCTTGAAGGCTAAAAGGTTGATCAACAGTTCAAGAAATTTATGGACACGTTTATGAAGCTTAATATTAACCTACCACACGTTGATGCTATTGAGCACATTCCCTCTTATAAAAAGTTCTCAAAAGACATTATCAACAAGAAGAGGAGGACAACAAATTTTGATGTAGTGGTCTTGAGGGAAGAAATCATTGCCTTGATATAGAGAAATATGCCACAGAAGAGACACGATCCAGGGTGCTTCAACATAATGAGCTACACAGGAAAGGCCAAGTTTGGAGACACTCTATGTGATTCTAGGGCAATCATTAATCTCATGCCATTGACTACATTCATGAAATTGAGATTCATAGAATCAAGGAAGAGTAGCATGACGATTCAGCTGATAGATAATTCAATGGTGAGGCCAATAGGCATATATGAAGATGTTCTGGTAAAGGTGGATAAATTCATATTTCCAGAAGATTTTATAGTCATGGAAATGCATGATGATTATTGTAATGAACAATTCCTAGGTAGGACTTTCGAAGACACATCATAATACTGGATATGGGAAAGGAAGATTGACATTGGGTGTAAGGACATGTGCCACTAATCAAACCCTAATTGATAATTATGACAAATCCTTAGACAAAGCTCAACTTAAAACTAGGCAACCATCAAAAATTGAGTTTAAAAATTGTGAATAAAGTGAATTGAACAAAGATCTAATTATGATAAGGAGTCTGTAACACCCTAGAATTTTGAGGGTTTATTTAATTTTTTAATGTGGTTTTCCCTAAATAAAATTTCTTTGAGGTATTAATACAAAAATGCCTAATAATGTTGCTCTTACAATATCAAGGCAAGGGGAAACAAAAAGGAACTCAAAGACACCTTTTTCCTTTATAATATGCTACATTTATTTACTCTCTCCTCCAAGGAAATTATTCAAAAATGTATGAAAATGTTCAATATGACTCTTGTATGGCTAATAATGAATATTTCGAATTTTGACTAGAGGATTCAACAAGAGAAACAATTTTCAAACTATTTTACGCTTTAAATGAATTATAATTGATATTAATGGACATTATAGTTAATAATAGATCAAACATATGCAAAACTAAAATATGATTTCATTGGATTGTTCTAGACCTTCTAATCTACCTATGATTCAAATTTGAACTCATTTGACCCATGTTTGACCCTCCAAATCGAATTAAAAGGATTTGAGCATAGTTTGACCTATGTTTGAATATTATTTCATTCAATGCAAGCAATTAACCATATGTTTCATTTTATCTATGTTGTCACACACTCCTCATTTCACTTTTCCTTCTTGGGCACAATTGAATGACCATGATCTAAGGAACTCACGATCCGACGACACGAGGGTCATCCTCTACCTCCGCTCAGATCACAGGTATTAAACATAGTAAAGCACTCTCCTTCCCTGACTCCTCTCTCCCTCGTCTCTGTCTAGTTTCAAGAATTTCCTTCAACAACAGCTCCGACTCTCTCGCCCGATAGAAATGAGCATTAAATCATCTGCTATCTCCTTGGATTGACAAAACACCCAACTAGGACCAAAAACCCCTCTCCACCATGAATGCCCGGACCTGACCACAACCTTCCTCACCCCTATTTAAGGGTTCCAAAAGCACCAGAAGCCCTCACAATCCCCTCCTCCACCTTCAATTTAACTCATAGTGCCCCTGAACACTTTGACATACTCGTTTTGATCTCCGACAACCGCTGCCTTGGCTCTACCACCTCCACTCTCCTTGGCTCAATTGGAGCATCGACGAGCTTCCTTAAACATCCTTGATCATTCTTAAACCATCGACTTTATCTGTACCCTCCTCAGTTGCAGTGGCCTGTAGGGTCGACATTGACCTTCACCACTACACACCGCCATGCCACTCCAGTGGCCCTTTTGTTGGGTTTTAGGGGAATCAGAGAAGGCAGCGGAAACAAAAATTTTCTTCTCCCCAAACCCAGAACAAAGGAAACACGTCAACATTTATACAATAGGAAGGATGGTTTGTAGAGGCGTACCTTGTCCCGAGGCTTTCTCGGTGACTATACCTCACAGCTTGCACAGTCTTCACCTCCGGTCTTGGACGGTGTCTGTGCAACTCCTGGTCGCACTGGGACTAGCATCTCCTGGTCTCACTGGGACTGTCGGGATTGATAGCTGTCCTCCGAGCAGCAGAAGTCTCCCATCTCTGTAGTAGTCCACACAGACCACCTAGAACTCTGATCTCTGATCTCCTTGTCCCATAAGGAATCGGAAGGATTCACACCCTCCTATTGGCGTACTAGTCACCGACACACTCTCCTACCACCAGTCACTTTCTACAGTTGTCTTTCCCTTGTTGTGCCTCCCTTATTGGGTAGCACTTGCTCAGGCTCTCTCTTGATTACCAAAACCAGAGAGAACGACAACTTTGCAGAGCAACTGGTGCACTGAGTTGTTGTTCTGAGAAGCCCCCACTACCCCTATATATATAGGAGGGACATGGGACATGGTTCTCTATCCCGGGCAATGCGGGACTAAAGCAGGAGTAGAAGGGTTCGAGATTTTCCACAAAACAACCAACTTGTGCCACCTGAACCGATCATTTCATACCTTGAAATGGTCACTTAGTGAGTTGAACCGATCGGTTCAACCTCAACCGATCAGTTGGGGCACCTGAGCCGATCAGTTCATCACATGATCCGACCAGTTCGTGGTCCTGGTCCAACTCAAATTGACTTCCAAATTTGTCTCCAATTAATCAAATATTAATCCTTGTCCAAATCGAATTTGTACAAGTGAAACAAGTTGTATTTGCAAAATAGTCTTCTGACTTTCCAAATGATCTCAGTTGGACCAGTTGAGCTGATCGGTTCAGCCTGTCATGAGTCGATCAGTTCATCCCATGAGCCAATCGGTTTACCAACCTGAGCCGATCAGTTCATCTCATGAGCCGATAAGTTGGGGGTAGCAGACCTGTGCAAATCAGTCAATCGCAGTTTCAATCAATTCGATACTCCAATCAATCGGCCCAACACCTTGAACACTATGATATTGAGCTATCAATCGATTAAGTGTTTAATTTAACTACTAAACTCCTTTAGTAATCAATCTAAACATGGTTTGTGGATAAACTCCTCTTCCAGGTTAAATCCTATGTGTGTGACCCTGCAGGTCCATTTCACGTTGGCAGTGAAAGTCCATAACACTTATGACTTCACAAGCAAAGAGCGATGCCTAGTTGCACATCAGTTCTACCCAAGTGAAATAGAAAGTTGGAGAACAACTTTCAATCCTACAATTCGTGAATGGTATTATAGCGAATGTATAATTCCTTTGTCACTGATATCCCAAATGAACTCAAGGCATGGAATAATCATCCTGTCAACGTTCATTCACTTTCTTGATCTCAGAGTAGATTGAAGGAGATATGTTTGACATCAATATCACATATTGATTCACACATGTGTGTGCATGCCTATCTCAATCCTACTCATCAAGTGGCCATGGATATCAAATTCCCTCAGGAAGGACAAATCCCATATCTATCACTCACCCCTCAAAAGCCCCATGTGTCAAAGCCACCCAATCATCACCTTTATAACAACCCATGTTTCAGGACTGTGTTTGATGATGTCAAAGTGTACCCAACGACATGTGTTGAGTGTAGTGATTTCAGGTCAAAGAATCACACTCACCACCATCACTGTGAGAACTGACTGTGACTACCATATCATGGTTCCATGTGTCAAACTCATGGTGGGTTTATCCGGTAAACTTGTTCTCTAACAAGTACCTATGTGTTTGATTTGATATCTCCATATCATGACTAATGAGATTTTGTCATCAACCAACACCGCAATCTAGTCTTGTGTGTCATTGTTGTCTATCTACCTTCCACAATGACATCCGACTAGGGACATAATAAGAATGTACAAACTCTTCGCATCTGTATGATCTCATCGTTTAGGTCCTCAACCTGAAAGCATACGTCATTGAGTATTGTCATTCTCTAGACATTCAATCTGTTCTATCATTATCTCATATGACTGAACCAGAAAGAATTGGAAGCTTGCCTTTGATGTTTATCAAATCAATCTTAATGTATCCCACCAATCATCCCATGATTGGCTCTGAGGGCATACATACTGACCGGCCTAAATCACGCGTTCAAAAGTGGAGCGGATTTGAGGTAGTCAAGCTTTTACATTTATAACCCGAATCCTTCTAGGCCCCCACAACTTTGTTTACGGGGTCGAAGTAGATATACAGGGTCAAACACAGGGACAAGGGTGGTAGTGTTGAGAACGCGGAATTGACATGTTACACTCCGACAAGGGTAAAGAGATGATAAAAATTCTCCAAAGGGAACAGCAGGATAAGACCGATAAAACAAAAGAAATCTATCTCCAACTGGAGCTACGAGGAAGATTTAAGGTTTTAAGCATTTATCAATTTTTAGGGGTTTTCATGCAACAGAAACAGAGAGATAATACTAAAGCTAAAGCAAGGTACGAAGGAGAAAAACTTCGGTAAAACAAGCAGCAGCAGGAACATCTTGTACCCCTCCTCTTAGAGCGGGTACCTCTAACCAAGCATCAACACCACTCTCGAGGTTGCTGGACTTAAGTTAGAGTGGAAAGGTTACTGAAGCAACTCCGATTCTGGGCACTCTCGTACTCCAGAATCGGACCAAACACTAGAGCCACAACACCTCTCTCGAGGCTGTTGCGATGAGAAAACACGATTCGGTAGCTAATCGAAACGCGATCCAAACATACAAGCTAGAGTTCAGATGTTAAACGCAGCAATCATCCAACAAAGATAACAAACATAAAGTAGTAGATAATTAAACTCTTCTGATTCCATTCACATATAAATGTCTGATTACATTGCATAAGTAAAAGAAATAAATGACTGAAATAATAAAGATAGATGTCACCTTCTTGATATAGAAGGACGACAGACTACATCAGACCCTCCAGCCTGATACCGGGCGGGAGCCTAGCCCGATACAACAGTGTCGGGCGGCACATCCTCTTAGGAGACACACCGTGATGGGAGTATTGTATCATGCGAGGACCCTTCCCCGATACGATCATGTCGGGTGGCACCCTCTCGGGCGACACACCGTGACAGGCGATGTGTATCGGGCTTCGGTATCGTGCCGGGCTAGAACGATGCTCCTAGTATCAGTCGCTTATGTCGGGGATCCTTGTCGGCAGATATCGGCCTGCAGTGTTGCCCGGGACGACCCTAAGTGAACCATTCCCTCCCTCTCGGGATGGGGAAGTGCTCACCTAGAATTGCCCGACACAAGCACTAAGGCATGATACACTACCTCTTCGCAACTTTCCTGAGGTGACTTGCGCAGGGTTCCGACCTGTCTTTTCAGCTTCCTGTAGCTGCTATTTATAGGCAGCGGTTGGGGAAGTTATGGTGCCCAGGGCGCCACGTGTCCTTCTTTAGCTCTTATTATCGCGGAGTCGGTGGACAGTCGATATCAGTATCGCCCGGCACACGGATGTCGGCTGTCGGTGGACATGATGAGCGGCGCCTTCCGGTGGATGTCCTATGTCGTGCGACAAGCTTCGGTTGTCGTGGTGAGCCCGGCTCCCTGTCGGGTAGATAGGCGTATCGTCCGTTAGTCCCTTGTTGCGCGACATCCTCATGTCGCACGTCCGTGTATTGTGCTACCCTACCGGGCAGTGTGCATATCGTCCGGCTGGAAGGCCGATGCAGGTGGAATCATGTTTGTGGGTCGGGACGTGCCTTATTGCTGACAAATGGGTCAAAATTGGAGGAAAACTCTGTAAAAGATGGTCATATTGAATTAAGAGCGTAGTTTGGCATGTTATTGCAAAAGTACATATAAAGGGAGAGGAAAACGATTTAAAAGGGCAGTTTTGATAACAGAATAAGGGTAAAAACATCACAAAATTTGGTGTTATCAACTCCCCCAAACTTAGTGTTTTGATTGTCCTCAATCAATATTTAAACTTTATTTTGTGATGCTCCTTCTTGCGCGGTGTAGCTTTCAGGAAAAAAGAGGTGAGACAAGTATCGCGATGTCTTTAGAGACAATACTACCCCACTTTGAACAAAAGACCTTGCATTTCCTGCCTTATTATTTCAGTAAATTTTTTCTCTACAGCTTCAGCGAGACTTTGGTTCATGATTCCGAAGTTAGCTTTCACACCAAACAGCTTTAGGGGCAGAAAGTTGTGTGTTGGGTAGGCTAAGGCTTTTTGGGTTTTTCTTGTTTCCCATCAATCCATCCAGATACGAGTCCGTTAGTGGGCAAGTTGTCCCTGCAGTCCAAGCCAGTTGGCTTTAGAGCAGTGATTTCACATCCTACGTACCACTACCCCAGATCTACCATGCCTAAAGATGGGTACTTTTGGAAAACAAGTGTGTATATATTTTTTTCCTTTCTTTTATTGGGCACAACTCTCATGCTTTTATTCACTCTCATAAGGCTACTTTCTCTTTTTGGGATTTAGGGGAAAACAAGAGGGATTTTTGCTGTTTGGGCAGCTTTTTCCTTCTCCATACTCGTCTCTTAGCCGTTGCGAGAATATTTTTTTCGAAATTTTCTTTGGCTTGGAAATTCATAGTCTTTTGTTGTTTGAGGCTGCATTATCAGAAAGACACAACAAAATTTGCATCTCGTTGGGCACATAGAAAACAACTGGCAAGAAGTTGTATCAGGTTTTTACTAATATAGTGACTTTGTACATATGCAGGGAGCAACAATTTTTCAAAATTTTTGTAATTTTCAAAAATATTTTTGTATGAGCAAGAATGTGTACACATGATATAGAAGAAAAACAAGAGAAGGTGAAGGAAGAACAATTTTTATACCTCCCTCACTGGTACATGGTACCCCCCCCAAACTTACTCCACACTCTGTCCCAGAGTTGTGGATTAGATAAGGTAGGTTAATGTTTAACTCAGTGAGGGATTAACTGCTGAGCGCGCCTGCACCAGATAGAAGCTCCCACACATATTCTCCCCATTTGCTGTGATAGTCGATGTGGTGGAGCTGGTCAGGCATCTCTTCATTTTCTATCCATTCCAGGATGAAGATGCCACAATCGTTGGATAGAGGAATCTATTGCGGACTGCGGTGGTAGAACTGAAGATCGTGCCACTTGCTTGGTGCCATGTCCAGGAATGGTTGTATCAGTGATGACACCTCATCGTAGTATTTTCGTACTAAGTGCTCGAGGGAGGTCAATGTTGCCGATGTACACTGCACTGGATGATCTTTGTTACTGTTCGAGCTATTGTAGAAAATTCCTACTCGTTGGTGAGTGTACATCGTCAGGAGCATCCAATGGCTGTAATGCAGGATGGGCAGGAGGATTTTGCGTGGAACCCTGTGTTCCAATTCTTCCAGAAAGGTTTGATTTGCTCCTGTTTCATCGGCAAGGTGAACGTCGTTGAACAACATAGGATGAGCTATGTATGCGTGTTCGAACCTTGGCTGTAATGTTTGGATGTAAGCGGCCGCCATAGATACAACCAATCATCCTCCTTCTTTTACCATGTCCCTTAAACCATCAACCGGGACTACGACATTGCCTGCCTCATAGATGACATCTGCCGGGGTAGAATCAGCCAACGTCAGAAGGATTTCATTTACCTGCTCCTGCGTGAGTGTAGCACACGAGAAGCGGTCGAAATTTTGATCAGCCCTTCTGCAGTTTCAAGCGAAGCAGTGTCTTCAAATCCGTGCACTTTCCACATGATCTTCAACTGCTTGGCTGCCCCATAGGTGTCAGTTGCCATCTCAGCTTCTTTCTCTGGGGAGCTGCTGGGTTGTGAAGAGTCATCTTCTTGATCACTGTCCAACAACCCCTCTGGTACTCCTGCATCTCGGAAATAACGCTCGTCTTTAATCAGCAGCAGGGCGTATACGCTCCTGAGGTGGTAGAAGTTTTGCCCCAGGAGATGCCTCATATATCCAAATATGTTGAGTAGCTCCATGGCGTGCAAGACGATGAAGACACTATTTCTGCTTCCCTCTTCTGCTTGGACGGGGAAGTCTTGGATAGAAAATAAGTTCCAGATGCCTTTGTGACGTTGGGTTCCTTGCTTGATAGCTCGAAGAAGACGCAGCGGTATAAGCCTCAGATTTTTGTCCTCCGGGCGACTGAAAACATGCCTGGAGCGCGGCACCTCGCTGCTGCTGTAGCTCAGCAGCTGGATGTCATGGCTCCTGAGATCTGCTATGTAGAGGAACCAAATGTTGTGGTGCTTGTACGGTTCCAACACAAGGTTTGAGTTATGTGTATCTATGTGTTGTAGCATGTTGGCTACCGTAGTGGAGTCTGATTCTCCCCACATCAGCCTTCTTGCCAAGGTCGGGGTGGCATTGTAAATTGTCTTCCGACCTATCCCAGTGCTGATATTCTCTATGATCGCACTTTCAAGGACCCTGAACACTCTTTTGCCGATGACGGCTGGTGAGCGGAACATGTTGCGGAGCGCTCCCCATTGTACAGAGAAGTAGTCATCACTCCAGACGACATCTTCTTCGTCTGCCTGCGACCTTAGGACCTTGTTCAGTAGTTTCTGGTCTCTGATCGTCAGGTAGCCGATGACCCTTCTATCAAAGTCGGCCATCTCAAAGGAAGGTATCTCCGATGGCTCAACAAACTTGTCTACCATCGAGCGTCTTCCTCGGGGGAGGTGTCTTTCATTGGTGGCATAAACGTCCCCCTTTTATCCCTCTGATTCATCAGAAGAGTCCACCCCGATGCTGATATCTCCATTATCATCTTCAATTTCATCCAGGGGGACTGAGGGATTTTCTTCTTCCAGGCCTAGGGAGCTCTCCTGTCCTGCTGGAGCTCCGTCGGTTGACCTTGGTGGCATCCCCTCCTCGGGCATTGTGGATTGCCCACTGGAGGAGGGGGAGGACGTTGATCTCGACGAGGTAGCTGGCAAGGAAGGGAGAGAGCTTGATCCAGGTGGTGACGGAGACCTTCTCAGCTGCCTTGGGCACGGATGGTCGTCTCCCCTATTCAGCCTCTCCTCAATCGCGTCAAGGTGCTGGAGGGTCTGCTGGAGTGTGGCGTTGACATTCTCTAGTTGGCCAAGGAGGCTAACTAGAGTCAGCAGTTCCTGCTCTTGGCTATTCAGCCTTTGCTGGAAAAAGGAAAACTTGCGGGTTAGGGAAGTTAATGTAGCTGAGTTGTTTCCCGTTACCTCCCGCAGGTAGTCGAATTCATGCCCCAACATTTTCCCAAGCGACGGAGGGGTTCCTGCAGGTCTCCCTCTCGTCCTCGCAATATTTTGCTCGCGCGACAGTCTCCCCGATGAGGTAGAACCTATCTCGATTGTTTGTGAGGTAGATGCCGCTTGGCGAGGTGTCATCACTCTTGCGGCTGTCCCTGCCTCGCCTTCTTGTCGTGGTGGAGATGGTCGTGGTGTGGGCGGATGCTACTCCACCTCTACACTGATGGCGATCTCTTTAGCACCCGCTACAGGGGACACCGGCGGCGGTGTCGGCGTCAGCCGTCCATCTTCGAGCTCCATCTAAAGGATCGCGGCGAACACCTCATTACTGGCGTCCGACTACGGTCCTTCCTCTGCCTCTTCAGGCATTACAGGAATTTCGGGGGCTGCGGCTGTCTCTTCCGCGACATCTCTCATAGTCGTTGTCTTAGTGACCTCCATGATCACCGGTTCTTCTTCAGCCACCACAGTCGTTGTTGTGGTTGTGGCTGGCATAGTAGGAGCGACGACAACTCTATTAATTGCTGTCGTCGGTGGCTATGGAATTGCGGCTGGCTCGGTGCGGGTCATTAGAACTTTCTCCTGCCTTTGGTCAAGGGGAGTCGATTCTCCTCTCGTGGTCGCCCTTTCCTGAATCCTGGTGGTGGTGGCGTAGGCTGCGTCTACTGCCACGGCTTCTATCTCTGCTGCAGTGAAGACCAGCTTTTCTGTGTCGTAGGTGGCGCAGCGAGGTAGCGGCAGGAGGGTGTTTGTCCTTGCAAACTTGTAGAAGAAGCACCCTCCCTCCTTCTTTATGATGCTGGCCCTCATTAGGTATTTGAGGTCGATCAGCTCATCGCCCCTCGTTCTCGATAGACTGCGCGGCTCCTTTGGGTACCCGAGCCCAGCCGCGATCAGGTTGACGACGCCGCCCATACAATATTCTTTGGTGGCATCCTTTATCGGGTGCAGTCTGTTCAGCAAGAACCGCCTGAGGTTGATCACTCTTCCCTCCATCATGTGCCACATGACGTGGAGTTCTTCGGTGTAGATATTGCTGGACTCATTTTTGCTGAACAGCAAGCACACCACTAGTTTGTGCACTATTCTCCAAAAACATGAGTGCACGACTGCCACCTTGCTTCCCGGCTTAAACGATGACTCACCGGTCAGCCTGTTCCAGAGCTCCACGGGGTTGAACCCATCTCCTTCGATGATTCTTTCACCATTATTCATTAGATTCTTCTCCTCCTCACTGGAAGAGAAGATCTTATTCAACAACTTCTCGGAGATGGCGTGCTCCGAGTTGTATAGCCGCGCTTGTAGTCTATCTGCTCTGCCGTATTCTTCTTTTTTCGTAGCAGAATTCTTCACTCGGCGGAGAGACGACATGAACTCCTTCGTGAGTTCGGTGTAGGAGGCAGATCAGCTAAGGCAGATCTTCCTCAGTCCTTCCGCGGTGAGGATGTTCTCCAGTCTTTCAAAAATGCCCAGCTGAATGAACGAAGACTCGTGGCAGAACCTGCTCGGCCTGTAGAGCTTGGTCGCCAGTTCTGCATAACGGCATCCGTGCTCATCATCTCTCAGTACAAACCTTCCTGGTGTGTGATCCAGGGGTTCTGCCGCTATAGTTGGTGCTATGGTTGGAGCCACCGTCTCTTCTGTCCTTGTCCTCTTTTCCACTGTTGATGGCCTAGCCGCTTCAGGATTCATGCGTTTCTGCCCGACAATTGTCACTTCAGCTGCGGCTTCGGTGTTGATCCTTCTACCGTGCTCATCAACTCGGACAAAAATCTACTTGGTACAGGCCATTTCTGTTAATCATAGAACAAATTCCTTGATCAATTAAATGTGCCGATGTTTTAAAAAGGGAAACTGAAAGCACGATAAAATATGACCCGATACAAAAATGATCCCACACCACTGTATCGGGCGATACAAGGTTTTCAGAGATTAGGGCTCGTTCCCGATACGTGATATGGGTATCGTCCATCATGACGAAAGCACTTGTTGGGCGATATAGAACAAGATGAACGATGATAACAGCACGTCAGGCTAGTCGCCCGACCCGGGTCTGTCGGGTGATAAGGTTGTGAAAGACAAAACGCCCGACATGGGTCTCCCTTAGAGAAAAACAATGTGTCGCCTGACAACAAGACAAGCGAGGTGGTGCGAGGATGGGCGACACTGTTATTGCCCGACATGGCGTATCGGGCAAGCATGCCAAAGACAAGTCGCGTGAGACACGTGTCGGGCGATACGAGGAAACTCAGCTAAAGCTGTTCGTCTGATAAGTTATACGTGATAGGAAGGTCGTGTCGGGCAAGCTGGGACGATACGACTATTGGGCTATACCTTTGCTGATTTCTTAAACTTCCATGCGACACGAGAGCAGAAGAACGTTGCACGACATGGGAGCAAACTCAGGAAATCACAACGCGATACAAGTAGGTGAAATAGTAAAGGCAGAAGCCCGACATGGTAATATCTCGGTTCTTTATATAGCAATCCCAACCGGGAGTAAAATTGGTAATTCCGGGGCGCCCGTCGGCCGTTGGGGTAAGTCATTCCCGAGTCGGGCAGTCCATCCGTCGTGACCCTTGCGATGTCCAAAATTCCATCGCCTGACATCAACACATTTTGTGCGCCGGTTGAGCCGCAGCCCGATACGACCCCTCAAGGCAAAAACCAAGGAGAAGAACTTAAAACAAAACGGGAGAAAGCGGTTGATGAGTAAAACATCATTGGCGTAAGGTTAAGATCCTGGCCTCAGATTGTATTACCCATCCCGGTCTATAAAGCTGAGCGGTGGCCCATAAAATAGAAGAGTCGGCACATGTGGCACATGTACTGACTCGGGCCTTATTACAGTCTATAACGTTTGGAAATTTTGTTTTGCAGGAAAGTAAATAACATCCTATTCTAGGAAAGAAAAGAAAACTTGGGTTGCCTCCCGAGAAGTGCTGTAATTTTCGTCTCCAGCTTGATGTCTTCCAACTTCTTCGCTCCTTAGTTTCTGGCATCATCCTCTCGTGCAACTCGATTCTCTTTCCTCTTGGTCACTGTCCAATGTTCTTTGCCATTTTAGTATTCGAAGGAATTTTGCGTGAAGGGTTCTTTATTAATCCGGCCATTTGAGCTAATTGCTGATCAATCTGGCGTTGATGCGTCTGCATATCTGCCACTTAGACCTGCAACGAGTTCAAAACACCCGAATTTGATAGCGCACTCTGTGCTAACTGGTTATTAATAGTGTCCTGCCTTTTCATGAAATCAAACAGTTGGCCTATCACATCTGTCTGGCTAGAAACCTTATCATGTTCCTTGGTTGATCCTTGGTACTTGACTTGACCCTGGAAGTTACCTTTGTTTGTCTGGAAGGGGGTGTTTTTAGCGTACTAATTGGGTCCTCCCCTCTTCTCGAACGCTAGGGGTGGCTTAGACGAGCTATGCAGCTGATGTGAATTCTTGGCTACATCCTTGTTCCCGTAGCTGAAAACAGGGTGGTTCGACCTCTTAAAATTCACAAAAGAGACATTTTCAGTCTCTTCGGCCTCAGATTTAGAATCGCTTAACGCTTCTATTCAGCTATAGATGCATTTATCTACTCCATGGCCTCCTTCTCCACATGTCACACACTTCATCACTTTGCCCACCTGCTTATTCCCTTTACCACTAGATTCCCTTATCTGCTTGACATCTGTCACTATCCTCTGTATCTGAGAAGTTATAGAATCCAAAGCCTTAGACTCAAGAGAGGGTCCTTCACTTACCTTCTTAGCCTACCCTCTGTCAGATCTATCATACTCAGCGCCGGCTTGCAGCTCGGCCATGTTTTTGATGATCCTTTCAGACTTGCTCGGCTTTTTCCCTAGGAAGTCACTTCCTGCTGCCACATTTAGTGACACCCTTTCATCGGGAGTAAGACTGTTGTAAAAGGTGGTGACTAGGAAACCTTTCTTATAGTTATGGTGAGGGCAGTCCCTCTAATATTCCTGGTACCTTTCCCAGGCGTCGTGGAGATTCTCGCTGGGCCTTTGCATAAAGGAGGTTATCTTTTTCCTGTTCCTCACTGTCTTCTCAGTCGGATAGAATTTATTTACGAAAGCGTCTGCTAGTACCCCCCATCCATTTAGAGATTGGTGTGGAAGTCCCAGATACCATGATAGAGCCTTGTCTTCCAGAGAGAATATGAAGTCCTTGCAGTAAATGACTTCCTGGGGTACACCTCGCATCTTAATCGTGTCGCAGATATTCTTGAAGGTGTCCAGGTGATGATAAGGGTTGCCGTTCTTGGAGCTCCCTCTAAAGCTCTTATTTTGGATCATGGAGATTACAGATGGCTTGAGCTCAAAGTTGGTGGCGTTGAAATGTGGAACGATGACTGGGCACTGGGAATTGTTAGCCTTCGTGGAGGCTAACTCCCTCAGAGTTTTCTCCTCTTCGTCTGAATCTTTGCTATCGCTGGCTTCTTGGCGTCGTTCCTGATTATTGTTATTCCTCCTGTTCCTGTGGTGGCAACTCCTGTCACGACGATGGTCTTCCTCGAACTGATCCATCTCTGGATCTTCAAGTTGATCATTTCCGTCATATCGGTCGTTGATCTCAGGAGGAGGTGAATCAGGCCTAGCTCTCCCCTGGCGTTCTCCTTCAGAATGGGGTGGCTCAATGTGAGGTGACATGACGGCTGGTGTTGGTGCTCAGTCGAATGGAGTGTCCTTTCCTCTGAGTAACTGAAATAGCACGAAAAATCAAGTCAGAAAAATCTTTTAGTAATAATACAAGTTATTCATTTTAGGCAAAGAATACTAAAGATGAAAAAGAAAGAAAGAAATAAAGAAAGAAAAGAGTGCCCTCAAGCTCATTTCTAAGCTTGAGGCACGGGAGTGTCGTTAGTTGATTCAGGTCCACCAACAATACCATTCTGCCTTGTCCCCGGCAACGGTGCCAAAAAGTTGACCAACCTAAATCGTGCATTCAAAAGTGGAGAGGATTTGAGGTAGTCGAGCTTTTACATTTATAACCCGAATCCTTCTAGGCCCCCGCAACTTTGTTTACGGGGTCGAAGTAGATATACGAGGTCGAACACAGGGACAAGGGTGGTAGTGTTGAGAATGCGGAATTGACACATTACACTTTGGCAAGGGTAAAGAGATGAAAAAAATTCCCCAAAGGGAACAGCAGGATAAGACCGATAAAACAAAAGAAATCTATCTCCAACTGGAGCTACGGGGAAGATTTAAGGTTTTAAGCATTTATCAATTTTTAGGGGTTTTCATGCAACAGAAACAAAGAGATAATACTAAAGCTAAAGCAAGGTACGAAGGGGAAAAACTTTGGTAAGACAAGCAGCAGCAGGAACATCCTGTACCCCTCCTCTCAGAGCGGGTACCTCTAACCAAGTATCAACACCACTCTCGAGGTTGCTGGACTTAAGTTAGAGTGGAAAGGTTACTAAAGCAACTCCGATTCCGAGCACTCTCGTACTCCAGAATCGGACCAAACACTAGAGCCACAACACCTCTCTCGAGGCTGTTGCGACGGGAAAACACAATTCGGTAGCTAATCGAAATGCGATCCAAACATACAAGCTAGAGTTCAGATGTTAAACACAGCAATCATCCAACAAAGATACCAAACATAAATGAGCAGATAATTAAACTCTTCTAATTCCATTCACATATAAAGGTATGATTATATTGCATAAGTAAAAGAAATAAATGGCTGAAATAATAAAGATAGATGTCACCTTCTTAATATAGAAGGACGACAGACAACATCGGACCCTCCAACCCAATACCGGGCGGGAGCCTAGCCCGATACAACCGTGTCGGGCGGCACACCCTCTCAGGTGACACATCGTGATGGGAGTATTGTATTGTGCGAGGACCCTTCCCCGATACGATGATGTCGGGCGGCACCCTCTCGGGCGACACACCGTGACGGGCGATGCGCATCGGGGTTTGGTATCGTGCCAGGCTAGAACGATGCTCCTAGTATCGATCGCTTATGTCGGGGATCCTTGTCGGCAGATATCAGCCTGTAGTGTTGCCTGGGACGACCCTAAGTGAACCATTCCCTCCCTCTCGGGATGGGGAAGTGCTCACCTAGAATCGCCCAACACAAGCACTGAGGCACGATACACTAGCTCTTCACAGCTTTCCTGAGGTGACTTGTGTAGGGTTCCGACCTGTCTTTTCGGCTTCCTATAGCTGCTATTTATAGGCAGAGGTTGGGGAAGTTATGGTGCCTAGGGCGCCATGTGTCCTTCTTTAGCTCTTATTATCGCGGAGTCGGTGGACAGCCGATATCAGTATCGCCCGGCATAAGGATGTCGTCTGTCGATGGACGTGACGAGCGGTGCCTGCCGGTGGGTGGCCTGTGTCGCGCGACAAGCTTCGGTTGTCATGGCGAGCCCGACTCCCTATCGGGTAGATAGGCGTATCGTCCGTTAGTCCCTCGTTGCACGACATCCTCATGTCATGCGTCCATGTATTGTGCTACCCTGCCGGGCAGTGTGCATATCGGACGGCTGGAAGGCCGATGCAGGTGGAATCATGTTTGTGGGCCGAGACGTGCCTTATTGCTGACAAATGGGTCAAAATTGGAGGAAAACTCTGCAAAAGATGGACATATTGAATTAAGAGCGTAGTTTGGCATGTTATTGCAAAAGTACATATAAAGGGAGAGGAAAACGGTTTAAAAGAGAAATTTTGATAACAGAATAAGGGTTAAAAACATCACAAAATTTGGTGTTATCACATACCATCACCTTTGCCTTAAAAATGCCTCCTTTTTCTCCTCCTTGCCTTAAGGAACGTTTTTCCATGACTAGGTTCTCCCAATTTTGCCGTATCATTGGTTTTCTATTTTCGAGCTCATTGCTCTATTTTTTCGCTACCCTCTGCTTTACCAGTGGCTAGACAATCCTTTGTTTCACACATCACATTCCTCGTCTCCTTTGTGGCCTTTCAAAGCTTTTATTTTGCCTTTATTTAAGCTTTTGTGTCTCATCCATGATTCTAATTCCCACTCTTGTTGTGCCACCATGGACGAGGAGCTTCTCAAGCCCCAGTTCACACCTAAGCCCATGAATAGGCTCCATGCTTTTGTCAAGAGTTGGCAAACTCGCTGGTAGTCTCAACTTCTTGAGAGGAACCCCGATCCTCAACATTGATTGTAGGTGTATCTCATCTTCTTGCTCCCGGAGTGAAGCTTGAGCCATGGCTCGTGGGGAGAAACAAACTAGGTCATTAATTGACCTTGGTGCCCCCGAGATGATAATCACCCCATTAATATCACATGGGTAATAAGGCTAGTCCCACTTCTATTTCTTTTTTTGGCGAGTTTTGTTAAGTAAGTCGAAATGACAATATTGCTCCCGCCCAATTGATTATATGTAACACGCACCTAAGGGGTACTTTAGTACTTTCACGTTCTATTTACATAGGATTAATCGTTGATTTAAATCGCTGTCACTATATGGTTTCCCAAATTCTGATTGGTCCATTTTATAATATTCATAGTAAATCATAGGTTGCTCAGAAAAATGCAAATAAATAGTCATTGGAAAGGATTTTTAGAGAGGAATCGAATATCAAAGTTTTAGAGTATGTTTCTAAATCTCTAAACGTTGGTTTTATGGTAAATGGAAATTAGGGTTTAATGTTGTGAATAAAATGTATATTAATATGAAGTATAATTTAAACAGGGTGATTAGGGTTACCAAATCCCTAAGATCATGTTTAGAGCTTACTCAACCTAGGAAGAGAGAAAAGATACTCTCCAAGTGAAAAGTAAGTGGTCCATGCAAATTGAACATAGTTAAATTGTTTGCTTTATATATATGTGTGTATGATAATTTCAACGAATGTCATGTTTATACTATTTACTATTCCAATTGCTAAAGTCTAGTAAAATTATGATGAATTGAGTTTTATGTTGTATGTTGTATCACCTTCATGAACATTAATGATAAAGTTACAAATAAATTCCAAAGTAATGTCAAGATATTTAAGAGAAAGAAAATGTTAAAGGAAGGCTTATATAAGTTCCTCATAAGAGAAGAGGCACTTCAGTGCATAAGAGAAGAGGCACCTCGATGTAACCTAAGAGGCACTTTTGTGCATAAGAGAAGAGGCACATATGTGCAACTCGAAGACACTTATATAGGTTAAGATAAAATAAATTGACCTAAAAGAAATGGCATGTATTTTAAAATGTTCAATGCTAAATGTCTATTATTAGTTTTCAAGTTTTATTTAAAAAATAATATGTTAAATCCCACTTACCTCTGGTTTTATTGCATGGTTGGAGGTATGATGCCCGTGGGTTGGAAGCTAGCTAAGGAGGGAAGGACATCTATGGTGGAAACCCTAGATCAAGGACCTTTAAAGAGAAAAGCATCGGTGGGGTGCCAACCATACCTAGTTTATAGATCCTTTTTCCTTTTATAAGGTTATGTACATGTCACATTTGTTAAGATTTGAGAATGAGAAACTGTGATTATTATCCTGAGATGGTTTATTTAAACTCTATTTTTTGCAATGAATATCATGGTTGTGACATCCCCCTTGATGTGAATACATATATGTGCTTCTTGTTGGGTTTTGTGGAAGGAAACATATGTGGAGGAAGAAACAAAATAAAACATGTTTGCACGCAATCTGCAATAGGATCTCATCGACAACAACCTATTCAGAAAGAGTGTTCGCGGGATATACCTTGTCACAGAGCAAATCCGTCGATGATGGTGTGCAACGCTCCTAGCTTACACAACTGACACTTCTCTCCCATCCTTTGAATGCGTTGTGAGAAGATCCAACAATGCTCCTTTCATGCAGTTATGTATGCCGCTTGAAGTGCATATGGATGGTCGTTGACGTCCTCCAAACATAGGCGTCTCAACGTCTGCGTCTCTACTACGTCCACACAGATGGACTGAAACTCCACGTCGCACTTCCTAAGCCGGTAGGAAGGAGTAGTCTTTGTGCGATGACATGTTAGCATCCCTATGATCTCCTTTCTCTCCTAAGGACGGCGATGGCTAGGGTTTATGTACGTGAGCATAAACTGAAAAACCTCTCTCAATATCTTATAAAGATATCAGTCGTCAAGCCCCTTTAAATAAGAGACGAAAGGAGGCAGGGTTTCCTAAACCCATCAGTAAACAGAAAGACCGTGTTAATTAAAATGCTCATGGATTAATCAACATATTCTAGAGTTAATTAATTAACCAAATAATTGTATTAATTAATTAATTAATATTTGACACTATGCAATTGCTCGGGATGGCTCTACGGACATACATACCAAAAAGACTCCCACTTGCACTTAGATCCAGTCACTCAAATTAATCAGCTCAAACATTTTAAAATATTCCAATATTATTCTAATGGATTATATAAACATTTTAGTAATCAATGTGATTTGGAACAATTCTAATCAAATCCACAACTATACTCCTATTCCAATACATCCTATGCGTGTGACCCGATAGGCTCCAAATTACATTGGTAATGATATCCATAATCATATTATGATTTCACAAGCAATGATTGGTATCTAGCAAGAATTCATTGCCACCCAAGTAATTGGAGAAGTTGGAGAACAACTTAACCTATCATTCATGACCGGTATTACAATGATTGTATATTTCCTTTTTCGATAATATCCAGATTGAACTCAAGTCATGGAACTGTTATCCTGTTCAACATTCAATCCATGTTCCTTGAACTAGAGTAGACTGTTTGAGATATATGTAAGCTCAATATCACATATTTATTCACAACGGCATGGCCATGCATTTCTCAGTCTCGCTTATCAAGTGGCTAGAATATCAAACTCCCGTAGGAAGGACAAATTCCATCTACATCACTCACAATCATCCCCATGTGTCACAATGCACATATGCACCATCTTTATGGAAATCCTTATTTAGGACCATGGTGGATGATGTCAAGGTACACCGCATGACATGTGATAAGTGTAGTGACTTCAGGTCTAAGAACCACAATCCCCATCATCACTATGAGATGTAACTCTAACTACCAATCATGTTATCAATGTGTCACTCTCAAGGTGGGTCTGTTCGATACCCTATTCTCTAACAAGTAACTATGTATTTGGTTTGATATCTCCATATCATGGATAATGAGATTCTTCTATAAACCAACATACATTCTAATCTTATGTGTTATTGATGTCTATGGATATTTCCACCATAACAACCATTAGGGACAAAATAGGAATACATACTCTTAGCATACATATGATCTCATTGTTCAGGTCATCAACCTGAAGACATATGTCATTGAGTATATTCAACTGTAGACATCTATAAGTTTTGTGGTCATCTCACAATATAAAACACAAACATATAGATTGGAAACTTGCCTTTATTGATATGATCAATATAGTATTACAAATCATTTACATAGTATACCATTACAATCATCAAATGATACTCTCCATGGGAATACATACCAACAAATTCTCACTTGCACTTATATTCAATCATTCATGAATCTCAATCCAAGTGATCGAACATGTCCGTTATGTTTCTACTGTGAAAGTGCTTTTGTGAGCGGGTCAGCCATATTGCTTTTGTAGGTACTCTGTAAATATTCACATCTCCTTACTGTATGATCTCTCGTATGAGATGGAACCGTTGTAGAATATGTTTGGAATGTTGGTGCGATCTTGGTTTTTTAGCCTGTGCAATTGCTCCGTTGTTGTCGCAAAACAACTTAATTGCATCACTAGCGCTTCAAACCACTCCAAGTTCAAAAATGAACTTCTTGATCCACATAACTTCCTTTGCAACATTAGATGCGGAAATATATTCAACCTCTATTATAGAATCCACAACCATCTCTTTCTTGGAACTTTTCCAGCTCACAGCTTCATTGTCAGAAAAAACACAAATCCAGATTGTGATCTATAGTTTGGAAGCTAACATCGGTGTAACCCTTTACCATGAGCTCTTCCTTGCCTTCGTATACCAAGAATTGATCATTAGTCCTTCTCAAGTACTTTAGAATGTTCTTTATGATTGTCCAGTGACATTCACCTGGATCTGACTGATACCGACTCATTATGCTCAAAGCATGCGACACATCAGGACGAGTACATAACATCGCGTACATGATATATCCAATTGCTGATGCAAATGGAATCTTACTCATGCGTGCTCATTCATCACATGAACTAGGACATTGGGCTTTAGAGATTGTAACCCCATGGGACATGGGCAAGTTACCTCTCTTAGAACCCTCCATGATAAACCTCTTTAGCACCTTATCAATGTATGTTATATGGCTTAGGCCTAGAAGCCTTCTAGATCTATCTCTATAGATCTTGATTCCTAGTATATAGGATGCTTCACCTAAATCCTTCATAGAGAAGGTCTTCCCCATCCAACCTTTTGCTGTCTATAGAGTAGGGATGTCATTTCCCATCAATAGTATGTCATCCACATACAATATGAGAAATATGACTGTGTTCCCACTAACCTTTTTGTAAGCACAAGGTTCATCTTCATTTTGACTAAAGCCAAAAAATTTTACTACTTTGTAGCTTCTAGCTACAAAGTAGATTCTAGCTCTGAGGTGCTTGCTCCAATCCATAGATTGACCTTTGTAGCTTATAGACTTTATTGGCTTCCTTTGGATTGATAAAACCCTCAGGTTGTGTCATGTACATATGCTCGAGTAAATTCCTGTTAAGGAATGTCATTTTAATATCCATCTACCAAATCTCATAGTCGTGATAAGCTGCAATGGCAAGCATGATCCTGATGGATTTAACTATGGCAACTGGTGAGAAGGTCTCATCATAATCAACACTTTGAATTTGATGGAATCTTTTTGCAACCAATCTACCTTTATAGGTTTGAACATTTCCATCCATGTCGGTCTTCTTCTTGAAGACCCACTTGCACCCTATGGGTTTTACCCCTTCGGGTGGATTCAACAAGGTCCATACCTTGTTGGTGTACATGGATTCCATCTCAGATCTCATGGCTTCTAGCCATTCCTCAGATTCGAGTCCCTTAGTAGCTTCTAGACAGGAAGTTGACTCATCTACTATGCTCAATTCGTCACTGTCTTAAGACATGAGAAATCCAAATTTCTCAGACTCAAGCCGTGTCCTACTAGACCTATGAGGTTCATGTGTTACATTTGGAACTTAAAATTCCACAACAGTTTGTGAGTCTTCATGTTCTTTATGTACCTCCTCAGGTTCTCTACTTTCTTATTAATCTCAAACTTCTTCGAGCTCTACATTCCTCCCACTGATTCCTTTGAAATAAATTCCTTTTCAAGAAATACAACAGTCCTACCAACAAACACTTTGTTTCCAGTTGGTGTGTAGAAGTAGTATCCCCAAGTTTCCTTGGGGTATCCAACAAAATAACATTTTTTTAGATTTGGGTCCAAGCTTTTCAGGAAATTGTTTCCTAACATAAGATTCACATCCCCAAATCTTTAACATAGACAAATTGGGATGATTCCCATTCCATATATCATATGGTGTCTTCTGAACCGATTTGGGAGGTACACGGTTAAGTGTAAACACTGCAGTTTCAAGAGCATATCCCCTAAATGATATTAGAAGTTCGATTGAACTCATCAGTGATCATACCATATCTAATAATGTATGATTCCTTCTTTCAGACACACCATATGCTGAGGTGTACCAAGTGGATTCCATTGTGATACAATACAACACTCTCTCAAAAGGTCCTCAAACTCTTGCTTAAGTATTTGCCACCTCGATCTGAACAGAGTGCTTTAATAGTCTTACCAAGTTGCTTCTCTACTTCATTCATGAAAGTCTTGAACATTTCAAGAGTTTCTAACTTGTGTTTCATAAGATATACATAGCCATACCTACTGAGGTCATCAGTGAAGGTAATGAAGTATTGATAAACTCCTCTAGAATTTGATCTAAAAGGTCCACATACATCAATATGTATGAGACCTTGTAGATCACTGGATCTCTCACTGTGTCTAGTCAAAGGAGTCTTGGCCATCTTTCCTAATAAACAAGCCTCACATGTCTCTAATGATTCAAAATCAAAAGAGTCTAGATAACCATCTGATGCAAGGATTTTGAGTCACTTTTATGGATTATTTTTACATTTATTTTATGCATTTATTAGTCATATTTCTGGTTAATATCACATGATTCACTTTCCTTAGTCTATGATCTCAAAACGCATCAAATTTACCTTGTTTCACCTTATTTGGTATCAATGATCATATTTATCAAACTTGATTGGTGTTCTTCTCATTGTTTCAGGGAATTTGCATATCTGAGGCCATCGATACCATCGACGACCGTTGATGCCATTGACATGGCTACAACAACAAGCCGGAAAATGACCAGAACCAGTTGATACCATCGACACAAAGTCAATGGTATCGAGATCGCCCCAGCAGAATGAGCTTTTAGTGACGGATACCATAGCAGAAGTGACGTCTAAGGTCTCGATACCATCGACCCATAGTCGATGCTATCAAGATTACATCAGCATGCCAAAGATCAGCAAGCTGATACCATCGACACCACCGTTGATGGTATCGAGCCATCTTCAGAGAGGATGCCAGAAATTGAATAAGTGTCGCTACCCCAAGGAGTTGATACCATCGACATCACGTCGATAGTATCGACACTGCCCAATCAGAAAAACACTCAGGACGATCTTAATCGTACAGCTGTGATCTTTTGGTGGCCATAGGTGATACCTATACCTAAGAAAGATGGCCCAAGCCATATTATCACGTCATTAGCCGCCGGAAAAGTCTCAAGAAGGAGAGGAGAGAAGAACGGAGCCGAGATCTATGCCCTGATCATTCCGAGAGCTGCATAAGACATTTTCCACCACCGAAAGGCTGTAGAACGTTCACCTCGTGCCAAGGAATGCCCAGATCTTCTCCGTTCAGGGGTTACAGAACATCTATCCACGTTTTCTCCATGTTTTCTCCTTTCCTCATGTTGTTTTTTGTTGAGATGAACATGCAGGGCTAATCCCCTTTATCTTTAGGACCGGGAGTAGCCCGGGTAATCGTTGTATGATATATTTTACATAGTTTATCATAATTTGTGTCTTAAATCTGTGGTATGATGTCATTTTCTCAATTATATCATTATGATTGATCACCCTAATGATAATCTAATAAGTTTAATTACTTTCAAAGAAGAAGTAACATTTGAAAAAAGACGAATATCACATTAACTAATAAATCCTTTGAACAAGGTGATGTACAGTTAATGGTGGAAACCCAGAGTGTGATCTTCATGCGCCTACTTTAGGGTATAGGTTACTACTACCGTGGAACTAACCTAGATTTAGGTAGTGAATTGTATCATGACAACGAACAATTTTGACTACAGGCCACTACCCGGAATAGGAGACGAATTAGGATAATTGTGAGAAATAGTACAACGATAACCTGTGGTGAAACCACAATCCTAAAGATGCCATTTTAAATTGATTAAACCAACCATTTAATCGATTGCTTTGTTTTCTTTTTTTTTATTATTTTTCTTTTACTTTCTTTTTCAAATCAACTCTCAAACCTTTTTAATTGGTCTAGCTGATCCCGAGTAGTTAGTAGGAGTCTACCGAGAATTTCGTGTCCGTGTGTTCGACTCGGGCCTCACAAGGATTGTATTACATTGACGCGTGCACTTGCGTTATACACACGGTAAAAATCATGTCAAGTTTTTGGCACCGTTGCTGGGGATACGACAATTGTCAGCACTACAAGTGCTGCAAGTGGCCACTCTAGGACACATTTCATTTTTAATTTAAAATTTTTAATTCTTGAAATTAATCATTTATTTTTCATATTCAGTAATAACCTAGCACTGTGCTTAATCAAATTTACTACCTTGTAGGTGCTAGTGCATGGTGAAGACGCATATCATAGACTACACACAGACTACACACAATCATCAACCTGAGGATTCATATTTAGATTCTGAACCAGAAGCCATGGCTGAGGAACAAACTATATGGGAAAAAATCAAGGCTTCTTCCTCTTCCGCATCTAAGGGACCAATTAAGAAGTAGGCCATCAACATTCCTAACTACAAAATTGATCCATGGCTAATTAATTTGGTCAAATCTAATGCATTTCATGGGCTAAAGAATGAAGATCTGGTGACCCAAATTAGCACATTCGTGGAAAACTGTGATATGATAAAGATTGACAGGTTCTCACAAGAGACACTCTACTTGAAACTTTTTCCCAGTTCTTTTGCGGGCAATGCTTGGGAATGGCTGCACAATCTGGATGACGAGTATGTTGAATCTTGAGATCACATGGTTGAGGTGTTCTTTGAGAGGTTCTTTTCGCTTGAAAAGATGAACGATCTAGTGAGGAAGATACACAACTTCAACCACTGAGCCAGTGAAACTTATTTTGAAACTTGGGAGCGCTTTCAGATAATGCTGAGGAAGTGTCCACATCACGACTTAGACAAGGAGAAGCAAGCTAAAATTTTCTACTTCTCCCTAAATGAACATGATAGGAGCAATTTGGACTCAGTAGGTTCTGGTTTCTTTTTGAACAACACAAGCACAAGGTGCTGGGAGATTCTAAGGAACATGTCCAAAAAGCAGTCTTGGGGGTGAAAGAGATGCACCTGAGCAGGTCGGCGTGACACATGAAGTAAAGGCCATCAAAGTGCTTAATGACAAGATGGATCTTATAGCCAAGAAGCTCCTAGAGAAAGAGGACAATGGGTCTGATGATGAAGCACATGCAAAGTATATGCATCAACCGGGATATAGAAATAACAATTACGATTGGAGGAAGGAACAAAATTTTCAAAAGCCACAGCCTAGCCTAGAGGAAAAGAACAATGAATTGCTTAGTCAGGCGGTGAAGCAAAATCAGGAATTGATGGGCTCACTTGCCAAGACAGTACAGTCACACGGTGAGTACTTGAACCAATTTGGGTAGCAGATACAGAGCCATGGTGCACAACTGAGGATGCTAGAGATCTCCATAACCCAAATTGCAACTGAGGTGGCTGCCATGAAGCAAGTCATTCAACAAAAACCAGATGGGAATGTAGAGGATGCTTAAGTACATCATCAAGTGAAGTATATATCTGTGATTAAGGAGATAGAGCCCCCGGTGGGGGAGGTCCATGAAAAGGGCAAAATGCATTTTGAAACGGAGGTCAAACCCAGTGTGCCATACCCCCGTAGCTTATATGGACTACCAGGAGGATGTCGCCCGTTCAACAAATCCCACCAAGAACCCATCACAGCCATGCCCACACCTAGGCAAGAGGAGCAGGTGAAGGCCTGTAACATACTGAAAACCAAGGTCTTCCCTACAATTTACCCATTTTTGAGCTTTTCTTTGCTTTCTAGTCCATTTGGACCTTTTTCATAAATTTCCCTTGTTTTATATTCTTTTTGGACCCCTTGTGCAATGTGAGCACAATTCAATGTTTAAAATCACCTTTTCCCCTCATTTATGATATTAGAGGGGTGTTTGCACAAATAACCCAATTAAGGAGATAAGTGAAGGTTAATAATGTAATTTGGTCATTAAGGATGGATATAAGTAGATAATATCAATTTGGAGCTTTTTGGATAAATATAATAATAATAATAAGCATTGGAATTAATTAAGAGTATATTAACCTCTTTACTTTCTCTCTCCTCCAATTTGATGATAAATGTGTGAAAACATATGTAAATGTTGATATTTTGCTCTTAATACTCATATATAGCTATCACCTCGAATTTGACTCACTAATTGCATTAATATAATTATTTCATACTAATTCACACCTTTTAATGTGTTAAAATACACTTTAATGAGCAATATATTAATTGAGGACCTTATTGGATATAAATACGAAATCTAATTATATAGCATCGTTCTAAATGCTAACATGAGCATGTGGTCCAAATTTGGTGTCATTTAGACTTCATTTGACCCTTCAAATCCATTTTATGAGCTTTTAATAAGGCATAACTAGGGATTTTAATCGATTTCATTTATATCGATTTGTCACGCTAATGTTCGATATTTAAACTGTCACACGCCCCTCACTCGCCATCCGACGGTCACTTTTTGCTTCCCACACGATCCAACGGCCCTCCCGCCGTCTTCTTCCTCCCGCCCACTGAACAGGCGCGGCGCCCCGACTCCTTGCCGCCGTTCTCTCACCTCCCTTTACCGATTCACGTGATTCTTGTTCCGTTGGATTCGTCTCGTCGAGACCCTTCGTTTAAGCCCCGACTCATCTCCTCCCTCGCCCTATGTGAAAAACACCTAAGTCAGGGCCCCTCTCCTTCTCTGCGGCGATTCACAGTGAGGCTGAGAACCTGCCTCTCGCCTATTCAAGGATAGGAAAAGCTCCCCAAGGCCGCAAGCATTCTTCCCCTCCTTTCAATTGGTTCCCTATAACCCTGGAGCTCCCTGACCTACTCCCTTTAGCATCTTCGGTGTTTTCAATCGCTGCTCTCACCTCTGGCCTCCTTGGGTCGATTCTTTGTGCGGTAACCAACTACCACCTCTCCTCTTCATTTCCACCCTATTAGTTTTCCTCGGCTTTTCCTGAGTTGCCCGGTCCTATAGGGCCGCCTGCGAGCCACTACCGGTGCCTATCTTTCTGGCGTTCAGGTGCTTATCTGACCATGGGAACACCTGCAGCAGGTTCGTGAGCAACCCGCGAACCATTTCCAACCTGCGATTCCCCTTGTAGAGACTCGTTCCCAAGATTTCGGGCTTTCGACCTCTTTCCCCTGTCCTCTGCCGACTGGTGAGCTCCCTTGAGCTCCAGGTCGACGTGTTGCCCAAAGGTGGGCTCGGCAGATTCGGCGGTCAGTGAGGAATCTGGTGATGCTCTCGGCTTCCCTTGGCGTGCCAGATTTCCCCCAAGAAACCATCTAGGTACCTGCTGCTTCCTCGTTCTCAAGCCATGGCTGAAGCTCGAACGAACAATTGCATAGTTGTTTGGTCTCTAGTACCCCTGTAGCCTTGATAATACAATTTAATCACCAAGGGCAATGTAGGTATTTTGATCCTCGCCTTGCTTCTCTGTCGCGATTCATTCTTTTGGGACTGAATGACACGCTTGTCCCCGCAATTCTAATCGAATCAATTAGCCTATGAAGGGTATTTTGGTCATTTCAGCTATTATTTATATCGATTTACATTTTGATTTAAATACCTGTCACGATATGGTTTCCTTGCATTCTGATTGGTCAATTTTACTTAATCCATAGTAAATCGATCCATTGTCAGAAAAATGCAAATAAATACTCGTTGGAAAGCTAAAAATATGAAGAATCTGAATTTATAAGTTTTAAGTCCTGTTTCCAAATGCTTTTTTGAGGTTTATTTTAAATACCATTCTAATCATATTAAATGATCTAAAATGTGTAATTAATTCAGTTTAACTCCAAATTGGAAAATAAAATATGTTTTATTATTCAGGAGAATATGACTAATCATTTGGGGTAGGATTTAAACCCTAAATCATGGTTTTGTAAAATTAGGGTTTTTCCTATACTTTATGTCTTTATATATGTTAATACATGTGTAATAATGTAACTAGGAAAAAATGGAATGGATGCAATCAACTTGGTGAATGTTATGGTAATTAAATAAAACAGGTATGTGAAACCTATTTTGTATGTGATGCCTATTTTTGGTATGTGAAACCCATTTTGTATGTGAGCCCTATTTTAGTATGTGCACCCTATTTTGTATGTGAATGTGAACATCCATGGTGAATGTGAAGTCTATGTGGAATGTATATTGTGCAATCAACCTACTCTTTAGTTGGGATCTTATCCAACCCTACCTTAAAGTTGTGCTAACCTTGTTATCCTTCTAATTACATTTATTGGCTCTTTACTTAGTTTATGCCATTGTGGCTTAATCATTTGGATCATGTGAAACGTGCTTCTACATATGTTGCCTCCTTTACTTGGAAATGATTTAATCTTGTTGTTGCCTATGTGGCTCATTCTTTTGGAAATATTTGGAAGCATTGTATAATGTTGTTGCTTGTTGACTCTTTTACTTATTGGAGTTCTTGGATATTATTGTGGCCTATGATGGCCTATTTATCTATTCTTGGGTTTTATTCCCAATGCTATGATGTTATTTTGTTCTACTTTTCACTCTACTGCCAAGTGAATGTTATGCATGATATAGTTATTGGCCAATTGACAATGTAGTGTACATGAGTACAAACCACCCACAGGGCACTGGGGTTTTAGTCCCCCTGCCGGGCACTGGGGTTTTAGTCCCCCTGCCACTTTTTAGGCACTGGGGTTTTAGTCCCCCTGCCATTGGTGAGGTCCGGTAGGTGCCTCACCCTACATTGAGAGGATGTTGAGTCATAATTTATATTCATGCAGTTGTAATATTTGTTGATATTTAAATGTGGCAGTTTTTCTAGAATCTTATTTACTCATTGGTCTCTCTCTTCTTGAAATCCCTAACGGAATGTTTTTGCTTAGCTTATTGATTGCCTTTATCCTATTTTTAACACATACCTTTTATCTCTCTCTTGCTGGATGACCCCAACCATCCAGGTTAGGATCAGAGTGTGCATGGAAGCTTGGTGAACCTAAGACTAAGGATGGGAGTTGAAGGAAAAGGAACCTATAGTATATGATCATAGTTGCTTTTATGTTTTAAGTTGTTTTGTTTGGAGACAATATTGGCTTAGTCTAAGTCTTCCTCTACCTAGATCCTTGTTCTTGTATAAAGTCGTACTTCCTTTATGGAAATTTTGTAATGTACTCTTTATACATTTTGAAATAAGTCAAGATTTAAATTTCCGCTGCTATCCAATTAATGATTTGTTTATCATGTTTAATAAGTAGAGACTTGGTCTTTACAACATGGTATCAGAGCATCAAGGTAGTCGGGTTCTTGACTAATTCAAATTGTCTCCTAGATAGAACCCTTATCGCATCTAGTTTCCCTTAGTAAGCTTTTCACCTTAGAGTTAACCAATGATGAAAATTTGATTTAGGACCATAATAATGTCATATTAGAAATAAAATTTGTCAACTTTTTGGTGAATTGTCTATTGAGTAGCTATTAGAGCAAGAAGTTGAAGTGATGGTGTCTAGAAAGGGTCAGAGCTTAGGGACTGGCAATATTTTCCTCCGCCCCACTAGCTTGGTAACGAGGACTCCTGAGCTCATATGACTTGGCCTGGCCTGATCTGAAACGGACAGCTCGAAATAGTCTACCTTTAGACATTACCTTATTGTTGAGTAACCTTTATAACTCTTATATGATGATTTGATTTCTTTTCTCAAACAAAAATCATCTTGTAATCCCTAAGTATCTTATATGAGCCTTAGATTTCCATGTTTAGGGTTTAGTGTACCCTATGCCCTATGTTATACCTTGAGTTGGAAGATAGAGTTTAGTAAGACTTTCATGTTGGATCTTATACCCATAAAATAGTTTGACTTAGTCAACCCTTTGAGTGGAAAGGTAGAGTTAGTACCTTGTTAGATTTTGGAGTTGTTGATTTCGAGGGCGAAATCCTCGTTAAGGGGGTTGGAGTCCCTCAATGACTTGAAATCAAGAAACCCTAACTCCTTAGACATGGGATTAGTGAGAGTTGAACAAACCTAATATAATTGTAATTCATCTTGTTTGTTTATGAACAAATTAATAAGTCATATAATTCATATGCTTGAACCTTCACATATAGGCTTGATGCACATAATAAACAAGTTACTAATTGTGAATACACATAATGTTGACTATGCCAACCTAATGGTAAAATGTGTATGGTAAAATACACCCTAAGGATGCTTTAACATGTAATGATCATGTTGACCTAAACCTTAATATGTAATCATCTAGCCTTGACAACATATATATATATATATATATATATATATATATATATATATATATATATATATATATATATACCCTTAATGCCTTTCATGACACACTAGTGACATTAGGTGTCATCACATAATATGCCTTGGTACATATAAGTGGTTTATAATCACTTAATCATCATTGTGACCCAATTATCAGCATATGTTAGGCATATCACCTAGTTCACTAAAATACATCTCATTAATCATCTTATTGGTTTATGAATCAAATCCGTAATATGATAATGAGTAATTTGATTCATATAGTGTGATGTTAATTCATAGTAATTTATGTAATAAGAGATAATGATTAATGATGACATGGATATGAGCATGTAAGGTAGTGTGACAATATGTAACTTAGATATAAGCCATTAATGTGACACATTTAGTCTGGTTAAAGGTTTAATAATTTGTTGGATAATATTATATGGTTCTCACCAAAATTATATGTGATAATCCCACATGAGGTAGTTAATGGATAATAATATTGAGTTATTAAGGTTTTTGACCTAATACATTAATTAATGTTGAAATGGTTTAGTAAACCCTAATTGTGCTTAAAACCCTTGATGAGGGAAATACACATGATATGATATTGAGATATAATTGTTTTGAATAAAATGTGGCACAAGTAGTAGTATAATATATAAGATACCTCTTCATGATGTAGATTATATTAATAAGGCAAAAATGTTAATTTGAGTGTGATAAAAGGCTATAGGTTTTGTGGAAACCTTAGTAACACCTGACTTATGTAGATTTTCTGTTGTACCCTAGATTAAGGGTTATAACCTAGTGTTTAAGGTTGGGATGTTGCACACCCACCCTCTCTTTCCTCTTGTTGTGATTTCGGGGACGAAATCCTCTTTAAGGGGTGGTGTGCTGTAACATACTGAAAACCAGGGTCTTCCCTGCAATTTACCCATTTTGAGCTTTTCTTTGCTTTCTAGTCCATTTGGACCTTTTTCATAAATTTCCCTTGTTTTATATTCTTTTTGGACCCCTTGTGCAATGTGAGCACAATTCAATGTTTAAAATCACCTTTTCCCCTCATTTATGATATTAGAGGGGTGTTTGCACAAATAACCCAATTAAGGAGATAAGTGAGGGTTAATAATGTAATTTGGTCATTAAGGATGGATATAAGTAGATAATATTAATTTGGAGCTTTTTGGATAAATATATTAATAATAATAAGCATTGGAATTAATAAAGAGTATATTAACCTCTTTACTTTCTCTCTCCTCCAATTTGATGATAAATGTGTGAAAACATATGTAAAGGTTGATATTTTGCTCTTAATACTCATATATAGCTATCACCTCGAATTTGACTCACTAATTGCATTAATATAGTTATTTCATAATAATTCACACCTTTTAATGTGTTAAAATACACTTTAATGAGCAATATATCAATTGAGGACCTTATTGGATATAAATACAAAATCTAATTATATAGCATCGTTCTAAATGCTAACATGAGCATGTGGTCCAAATTTGCTGTCATTTGGACTTCATTTGACCCTTCAAATCCATTTTATGAGCTTTTAATAAGGCATAACTAGGGATTTTAATCGATTTCATTTATATCGATTTGTCACGCTAATGTTCGGTATTTAAACTGTCACGAGCCCCTTACTCGCCATCCGACGGTCACTTTTTGCTTCCCACACAATCCAACGGCCCTCCCACCATCTTCTTCCTCCCGCCCACTGAACAGACGCGGCGCCCCGACTCCTTGCCGCCGTTCTCTCACCTCCCTTCACCGATTCACGTGATTCTTGTTCCGTTGGATTCGTCTCGTCGAGACCCTTCGTTTAAGCCCCGACTCATCTCCTCCCTCACCCTATGCAAAAACCGCCTAAGTCAGGGCCCCTCTCCTTCTCCGCGGTGATTCACAGTGAGGCTGAGAACCTGCCTCTCACCTATTCAAGGATGGGAAAAGCTCCCCAAGGCCGCAAGCATTCTTCCCCTCCTTTCAATTGGTTCCCTGTAACCCTGGAGCTCCCCGAACTACTCCCTTTAGCATTTTCGGTGTTTTCAATGGCTGCTCTCACCTCTGGCCTCCTCGGGTCGATTCTTTGCGCGGTAACCAACTACCACCTCTCCTCTTCATTTCCACCCTATTAGTTTTCCTCGGCTTTTCCTGAGTTGACCGGTCCTATAGGGCCACCTGCGAGCCACTACTGGCGCCTATCTTTCCGGTGTTCAGGTGCTTCTCCGACCGTGGGAACACCTGCAGCAGGTTCGTGAGCAACCCGCGAACCATTTCCAACCTGTGATTCCCCTTGTAGAGACTCATTCCCAAGATTTCGGGCTTTCAACCTCTTTCCCCTGTCCTCTGCCGGTTGGTGAGCTCCCTTGATCTCCAGGTCGACGTGTTGCCCAAAGGTGGGCTCGGCAGATTCGGCGGTCAGTGAGGAATCCGGTGATGCTCTCGGCTTCCCTTGGCGTGCCAGACTTCCCCCAAGAAACCATCGAGGTACCTGCTGCTTCCTCGTTCTCAAGCCATGGCTGAAGCTCGAACGAACAATCACATAGTTGTTTGGTCTCTAGTACCCCTGTAGCCTTGATAATACAATTTAGTCACCAAGGGCAATGTAGGTATTTCGATCCTCGCCTTGCTTCTCTGTCGCGATTCATTCTTTTGGGGCTGAATGACACGCTTGTCCCCACAATTCTAATCGAATCAATTAGCCTATGAAGGGTATTTTGGTCATTTCAGCTATTATTTATATCGATTTACATTTTGATTTAAATACCTGTCACGATATGGTTTCCTTGCATTCTGATTGGTCGATTTTACTTAATCCATAGTAAATCGATCCATTGTCAGAAAAATGCAAATAAATACTCGTTGGAAAGCTAAAAATATGAAGAATATGAATTTATAAGTTTTAAGTCTTGTTTCCAAATGCTTTTTTGAGGTTTATTTTAAATACCATTCTAATCATATTAAATGATCTAAAATGTGTAATTAATTCAGTTTAACTCCAAATTGGAAAATAAAATATGTTTTATTATTCAGGAGAATATGACTAATCATTTGGGGTAGGATTTAAACCCTAAATCGTGGTTTTGTAAAATTAGGGTTTTTCCTATACTTTATGTCTTTATATATGTTAATACATGTGTAATAATGTAACTAGGGAAAAATGGAATGGATGCAATCAACTTGGTGAATGTTATGGTAATTAAATAAAACAGGTATGTGAAACCTATTTTGTATGTGATGCCTATTTTTGGTATGTGAAACCCATTTTGTATGTGAGCCCTATTTCAGTATGCGCACCCTATTTTGTATGTGAATGTGAACATCCATGGTGAATGTGAAGTCTATGTGGAATGTATATTGTGCAATCAACCTACTCTTCAGTTGGGATCTTATCCAACCCTACCTTAAAGTTGTGCTAACCTTGTTATCCTTCTTATTACATTTATTGGCTCTTTACTTAGTTTATGCCATTGTGGCTTAATCATTTGGATCATGTGAAACATGCTTCTACATATGTTGCCTCCTTTACTTGGAAATGATTTAATCTTGTTGTTGCCTATGTGGCTCATTCTTTTGGAAATATTTGGAAGCATTGTATAATGTTGTTTCTTGTTGACTCTTTTACTTCTTAGAGTTCTTGGATATTATTGTGGCCTATGATGGCCTATTTATCTATTCTTGGGTTTTATTCCCAATGCTATGATGTTATTTTGTTCTACTTTTCACTCTACTGCCAAGTGAATGTTATGCATGATATAGTTATTGGCCAATTGACAATGTAGTGTACATGAGTACAAACCACCCACAGGGCACTGGGGTTTTAGTCCCCCTGCCGGGCACTGGGGTTTTAGTCCCCCTGCCATTTTATATATTAGGCACTGGGGTTTTAGTCCCCCTGCCATTTTATATATTAGGCACTGGGGTTTTAGTCCCCCTGCCACTTTTTAGGCACTGGGGTTTTAGTCCCCCTGCCATTGGTGAGGTCCGGTAGGTGCCTCACCCTACATTGAGAGGATGTTGAGTCATAATTTATATTCATGCAGTTGTAATATTTGTTGATATTTAAATGTGGCAGTTTTTCTAGAATCTTATTTACTCATTGGTATCTCTCTTCTTGAAATCCCTAATGGAATATTTTTGCTTAGCTTATTGATTGCCTTTATCCTATTTTTAACACATACCTTTTATCTCTCTCTTGCTGGATGACCCCAACCATCCAGGTTAGGATCAGAGTGCGCATGGAAGCTTGGTGAACCTAAGACTAAGGATGGGAGTTGAAGGAAAAGGAACCTATTGTATATGATCATATTTGCTTTTATGTTTTAAGTTGTTTTGTTTGGAGACAATCTTGGCTTAGTCTAAGTCTTACTCTACCTAGATCCTTGTTCTTGTATAAAGTCGTACTTCCTTTATGGAAATTTTGTAATTGTAAGGACCCTGACCTGCGTTTAGGGTTTACCCTGTTTGTTTTGCTTGATCTTGGTGCTTTGGTGCTTGCTAATCACCTTTGAGTGGTGATTAGGGTTTTGTTGTGCTTTGTTGAGAGTTCGCGGGGCTACTTGCAAATAACCCAAGTTTAGGGTTTTGTGGGAAAGTTTGCCATCTTATGAGATGTTTTCCCTCTTTGCTTCCTCTAGGGTTGAGAGGAAGGCTTGGGCTTGTTGTTTGAGTCCTTTGGGCCTGAGTTGAGCTTGTTTGGGCCTTGGACTTCCTTGTTTGGGCTTGCTTGAGCCTTGTGTCGCCCAGGGCAGGTGGTGTGTCGCCCAGTTGCTTGGTGTGTCGCCCAGTAGCTCTTGTTGTGTCGCCCAGATGGCTTGGCTTGGTTGATGGACACATGGTGCACATCTTGGACAAGTGCCTTATGGCTTGCACGAGAGGTGGCTTGAGTTGGTGGACATGTGTCCCTTGGGTGGGCGACACATAGCATGGTTGTACCTTGGTTTCTCCTCCCCTTCTTCCTATATAGGTAGCTCTTCTCCTTGCCTTAGTCTCCTTTGGTCCTTTGGTCTCCCCTCCACCCTTGGTGCACGATATCCCTCTCCATCTTGCTTGTGTTGGCCGATACACTTCCTTGGAGCTGAAGTGGTGGCCGATACACTTCCTTGGAGCTGAAGTGGTGGCCGATACACTTCCTTGGATCTGAAGTGGTGGCCGATACACCTTCCTGGAGCAGCCTGGTGGACGATAGCTTTGGACCTTGGAGTGCTTTGGAGCTTTGGTGTCCGACAACCTTGGAGCTCAAAGTGCATCTTCTTCCTTGGAGCTTAAGGCAGGTTGCATAGTTTCTAACCCTAACTCTCTTACCTCTAGCTTTAACCTTGTTACATGTTAGTAGACTAGCTTAGTTCCCTTCTTGTGCACCTTGCTTATATATACCTTAGTGGCCGATATCCCTCTCTTGGGTTTTAGGGTTCCTTGTATACCTTGCTTTTTAGGGTTTGTGCTCCCTTGTGTTGGAGGTTGAAGGTGACCTAGGGTTGGGCGATATCCCTTCCTTGTGGGTGTGTTGGGCGACACCCTTGTCCTTGAGTTGAACGATATCAGTGTTCTTGGTGTTGGGCAACACCCTTCCTCTTGGGTTGGACGATAGGTTGACCTAGTATGGATGTTGGCCGACATGGTGACCATGTTGGGCGATATGGTCCCTTGGGTTGAGCAACACCTTTGTTTTTGAGTTGGACGGCATGGTGTTCCCCTTGGTGGATGATATGGTAGCTGGTGTTGGGCGACATGATGAGTCCTTTAGGTTGGCCGATACCCTTGCCCTTGAGTTGGGCGATAGGGTGAGCTAGGGTTTGTTGGTCGATATGGTGAGTACCCTTGGAGATGGGCGATACTCTCTCTCTCTCTCTCTTGTTGGGCGACATGGTCTGATGGTGTTGGGCGACATGGATGTCCTTGAGTTGGACGATAGAATGGGTGCTCTTGTGTTGAGTTATCTCCTTGTCCATGTGGTGGACGATAGGGCCAAGTAGTGCCATGTTGGAAGATAGGCTATGTGCCCTGATGGCCGATACCATGATGGCCGATACCATGATGGCCGATACCATGATGGCCGATACCATGTTGGGTGACATGCCTTGGGCCATGATGGCCGATAGGGTTAGTGTGGTGGCCGATACCCATGTTGGGTGATAGGTTTCAGATGAGGGTTGTGAGGCTATAGTGAGGGTATGAGTTTCTTTGGTGACGGTCCCTTATGTGATAGAAGTGGATGTTTATACATTAACCAATAGAACGATGGTGGTGTTTGTGATATCATCAATATGTAATATGTTTCCTTGCAAATAATAAGGATGCTAATGGTAGTAATGTATATGATGATAGCCCTCATGTAATAGATGCATGATGTGACCCGTTATGCTTAATTGTTAATGATAATGAAGATGATGATAACTACTCTAATAGTTTGTTCAATGATAATAATGTTGGTAATAATGATGCTAAGTGACAGTTATGTTAAAGGTTGCTTCATGATAAAGATGACAATAGTTGATGACATAGTAATGACCTTATTAATAATAGTGTTGGTTCTGTAAACACAACATGATCTCTATATACCCTGATTGTTTGTACAATCTCGATATAAGGGTAAGTATCAGTATGGTTGTTTAATGATGTACTTAACATACTTGATTACCAAATAACTGTCATATTGATAAGAAGATTATCTTGAATGATATTTCATGATAGTGAGCATATTCCTTATGTTGAATCTACAATTATTGCATACCTTAACCTTGCAGGTGATGACTTAGCCATGAAAGGGCTATGTGACATATGTAATGAGTAACATTACTTTGATAATTTCTCTATAAGATTATGTCTGTGATGTGTTGGTCCCATGATGATGTGAGCCTTAAGAGGCAGTGACAGTGCATGATGAAGGGTTGAGACCCTGTGGTATGTGATGATCCTTGAGATGGATCTGGATGGTTGGCAAGAGGCCAAGTGATAACATGTGATGTTGGATCCTTAAGATGGATCAGGTGATATGAATAGATCATAATATAATGTTCTTTACTTTCTGTTATATCTTTGCATGTTATACAACTTGGTTGAATCTTGCAATCCATCTAAAAGATACTAATTAAGCACAGTGAAACACATCATGTAGTTTGCCCTGGCCATAGATCCATCATCGTCAGGACTTGGTGATGGTGAAACAGGTTTTCCTACGGGTTAACCTGGAAGCGCATATTGTTAAATATGTGTAGGTTGCTCCTAGCCTGAAAATGAGGAGGTAAGAGTGTAACTTCGGTTGCAGACTCAGATATGTGTGTAGAGCATGGTGAACAGGCCCATGGCTCAGGATATGTGATGTATGGAGCATGAATGCGTTCATGGCTCAGAGCACGGTGATCAGGCCCGTGGCTCAATTTTACTAGCGCCGTGACCTGTACCAAGGCGGGCTAGAGAAATGGGTAGCCTATGGAGCTAACCCTGTGGCTTAGACCACTTCAGCATGTGACTGCGGTCCTGCTTGTGTTGTACTCATGTACTGACCATGAGGTGGGAGGTCGTGGAGTCCGGCTCTTCCATTGACCTTGTATGGCACCGTCTTTGGTTTTGTAACCGAAGGTTGGATTTGAACGGTACGGTTCAAATCCTCAGGGCATAATAAAATGTAATACAGCCGTTTAGTATTTACTAGTCATATCAAATACGAAACATTGGTTGAGGCCTTGTTTGTGTAATATTCCGTTATACCTTGCAGGTCATGTGGTAATCTACCTTATCTTGATAATCAGGTTATATGGCATTATACACTGTTCTAATAATCCTGTTACATGTTGATATATCTCATCTTGATAGTCATGTTCCTTTGAAAGACATCTGGTTTTACGCTTTAGTACAGCTGGTATGCTTGCTGGTAAGAATGATCTTGCTATATATATAACTGCTTCTGATATATCTGCTCATGTTATAATTGCTGTTATGGTTTATTTTGCTGAGGTTCTATAGTTGCGGTGGGAAGCTATGTTTCCCACTGGGACAATTGTTCAATTGTCTCACTCCGCTGGTTTACACCCTTTTTAGGTGGTCGAGGTAGACGTGGTCGTGGTTGTGGTGTTGCGGACGAGCAGCTTGAGGAACAGTAGAAGGCAAGCGATGGACATGCTGCTATTTCGGATGTTTTGTAGTAGAGTCTAGAGTCATCCCTGTACTCTCAGGTCCTTGGCAGTGTTTTGACGATGTTTCACGAAGACCGTTCGATGATATCTGTATATCCTGTTGTTGGCCGGATGTGGGCCTTTATGTATATATGAACAAGTGGTGAACTCATGTGATGGATTAACAGCTGTTCCTGAGCTGTGGACACATGTCAGATCTTGTGTACATATTTATATGACATGTTTCTGTGCAGGATGAGGACTGGAAAGTAATAGTTTCACAGTTTACCAGTTTTCCGCAATCGGTTTTAATTAACCCGTGTTTTGATAATCTGTGGTTATGGTGTTTTCCGCACGTTTTCGTGTAACACCTCGTTATCTGTGTGATAATGGGATGTGTTGCCATAGTAATGTACTCTTTATACATTTTGAAATAAGTCAAGATTTAAATTTCCGCTGCTATCCAATTAATGATTTGTTTATCATGTTTATTAAGTAGAGACTTGGTCTTTACAAGGCCATACTTCGTAGTGGAGCTACTACCACCGAGAAGGATGAGCAACCACGAGCCACACCAACTGTGAATGATGTGCCAAAGCCTATGCCAGAGGGTGACATTGAAGCAAGCTTAGGGGAGGAGACCCCAAATAGCCCATATGTGCCACCGCACAAGCACATAAAGGAGCCAAGCGTGCCATTCCTGGATAGTCTAAAGCCGAGGAAAGAGCAAAGGCACTTCAAGAAATTTCTTGAGATCTTCCGAAAGCTCCACATTAACATTCCATTGGTGGAGGCTATATAGAAAATTCCTTCATATGGAAGATTCATGAAAGACATCATTAACAAGAAACAAAAGATCAAAGATATAGATGTTGTGTGTGTTGAAGAAACAATGAGTTCTATAATCCAAGGAAGGCTGCCAAAGAAGAGGAAAGATCCAGACTGTTTCTACATCTCATGTTCCATAGGTGGCTAAAATTGTCCACAAGCACAGTATGACTCAGGGGCAAGCATTAATCTTATGCCACTTGCCACTTTTCAAAAGGTGGGATTGAAGAAGCCAACACAAACTTCCATGACAATTGAGTTGGCGGATGGATCCATTGTAAAGCCACAAGGTATATGCGAGGATGTGCTAGTCAAGGTCGACAAATTCATCTTCCCTATTGACTTTGTGGTCATGGACATGGATGAGTTGGAAGGAGGTGAGATGCTATTGGGAAGGCCGTTCCAAGCTACGACTGATGTAATCACTGCCATTGGGTGAGGTTACTTGACACTTGGGATTGGTGATGATAGAGTTGAATTCAAATTGCCAAATGAATCATTAGAGACATCCCTTGATAACCCAGGTTAAAGGTATCTTTATGTCAAGCCTAGGACATTAAATAAAGGCACTTGTTGGGAGGCAACCCAACTTTAGGTTTATTTTATGTTTGGTTATGATCTTTTATGTTGATGTACTTAGTTTTTGCTTAGGTTTTGATAAGTTTTTGAAAAATGGTACCCTAACTTGTGTTTTGAAGTGTGCAGAATTTTAAGGTCGATACTATCGACACCCCTATCAATAGTATCGAGTTTGGATCAGTAAACGCTGAGAAAGAGTCGATACCATCGACCTTAGTGTCGATAGTATCGAGATCCCTGAAGATTTTTAGAAAAATTGGTGACAGAGATGTCGATACCATCAACACCCATGTCGATAGTATCGACATTTTTGATTTCCCAGGCTTTTAGATACTTCGATACACCAAAATTGCTGAGCCTGAGTCGATATCATCGCCTATGAGTCGATGGTATCGACATCTGCAGAACAACTACATAAAACAGGCTGTAAAAGGTGTCGAAACAAGATTTTTGCGCACCATTTTTTGCAGAGAAAAGAAGGATGAAGCAAGTCACGTCTTAGAACCACTAAGAAAAAAACATAGGCCACCAAAAAGAGGGAGATAGCAAGCATCACTTGGTCCACTTGAGCATCCAACCATTCATCTTCACCACACTTCAAAGCGAATGGTGCCGTTATTCCGCCTGTTAAGTAGGAATGTTGACTATGAGGCCATAGTCATATTCAAGCTGGGGGGGTGTGGGAACAACCATCTATCTTAGTTTTTATTTACTTAATTATGTTGCTTTTACTTTTGAAATATTAGTTGTATTTATTTCTAGTTTTACCGCTTTTGTAGGATCCACATCTATCTAGTGTAATCTGTGGAGCAATAAATGCATGGTTTCAATTGGGAGTATTACTCTTGGGTTGTGTGCACATGAAAAATGAGCATATTGTAAACTTTTTGAGCTTATTCTTATGAGTAATTGAGTTGCATAATTGAGGAAGTGTTTGGTTGAGTCAGCTTTAGGACTTGGGGACATGAATGACCATCTTTATTGTCCAAGGAAATGTGATTGACAAGGTTGTTGAGCCTGAACTGATCAAATACTAACATGACCTTAGACTAAAGTTTAAGAGAGAAATCCTTCAGCTACCCTATACACATGTCTTTAGAGAGGGACATATGATATTTTCAAAAGGTTCTGTCAATTAGTCTGGTGATCTGATCCACCGCAATCTCATTCACACTCCACCATAAGAAATGGGAGCACATTACTGTCTTTCACTTTTTGATTGCATCTCATGTAGCTAGGTCTTGCATTACGACTATTTTCACACATTTTTGCATAAAAATGAAAAAAAGGGATAGAGTAATCATACATGCACATTATCCTTAGGTGCGTGTCATTTAATTACATAACTGTCATTTTGTAGTGCATTCACATCTTTTAAGCATATAGTTGTACAACATGTGTTTTATGTTCTTGTGAAAACATAAAAGGTGTTAAACTTGTTCCATACCTTCTGAATGCTTCAAATGTACAAGTTATGTAAAAAGAAGTGATCCCAACAAATAATTCATTGTCATCTATGAAAATAAGGGCTTGAAAAAAATTGAAAAAATTGAAAAAAAAGAAGAAAAGAAGAAAAAAAAGAATTGAGAAGTAAGTATGAATGAGAGGGAGAAAGGAACTTGTTCTCACTTACATACTAAGAAGAATAAGTACATGGTGTAGTTTTCTTAGATATTCCATCTCACCTTGAGACGGAATGACAGTGCATGCATCATTCCACCAAAAATGTAGCATTAGGACATTTTCACTTGCATTTTGCATTATGATTGGTCATTAATTTTTGTATTGCATGATTGACTGTTATGTGCTTCCATCTCTTCCACAGTCACCTATCCCATCCACCTGTTTCTCTAATTGATAGGCCACCCATGAGATTCTCCTCATTCATGAATACCACGAGATCTGCTTCCATTTAGATGGTAGTTAGGAAATGAGCAACGTAGATAGGAGATGACAAGATGCATCAAGTTTGGACCGCATGAGTTTATCATATTAATCACTTTAATTGATAGTGTTTCATTGATTTGGGGACGAACATCTTTTACATAGGTCTTTGGTCGCCTGGAGGGCAGTTAGTGTTCAGTGGTCAAGGAGGACCGGTTTGTGGAAAGAAAGTGGGGATGATGCAGATGCATTTCATGTATTTATGTCCTTATGCTGACTTATCTCAACCAGATCCAAAGTTTTGTTGCTCGAGGACGAGCAAGTTCAAGCTTAGGGGAGTTTGATGTGAGGATTTTGAGTCACTTTTATAGACTACTTTTACATTCATTTTATGCATTTATTAGTCATATTTGTGGTTAATATCGCATGATTCACTTTCCTTAGTCTATGATCTCAAAATGCATCAAATTTACCTTGTTTCACCTTATTTGGTATCAATGATCATATTTATCGGAGTTGATTGGTGTTCTTCTCATTGTTTCAGGGAATCCGCATATCTGAGGCTGTCGATGCTATCGACATGGCCACAACAACAAGCCAGAAAATGACAAGAACCAGTCGATACTATCGACACAAAGTCGATGGTATCAAGATCGCCCCAACAGAATGAGCTTTTAGCGACAGATACCATAGCAGAAGAGACGTCTAAGGTCTCGATACCATCAACCCATAGTCGATGCTATCATGATTACATCAGCGTGCCAAAGATCAGCAAGTCGATACCATCGACACCACTGTCGATGGTATCGAGCCATCTTCAGAGAGGACGCCATAAATTGAAGAAGTATCGCTACCCTAAGGAGTCGATACCATCGACATCACGTCGATAGTATCGACACCGCTCGATCAGGAAAACACTCAGGACGATCTTAATCGTACGGCTGTGATCTTTTGGTGGCCATAGGTGATACGTATACCTAAAAAAGGCCAAAGCCGTATTATCACCTCATTAGCTACCGGACAAGTCTCAAGAAGGAGAGGAGAGAAGAACGGAGCCGAGAGCTACACCCCGATCATTCCAAGAGCCGTAGAAGACATTTTCCACTGTCGAAAGGCTGTAGAACGTTCACCCCGCACCAAGGAATGCCCAGATCTTCTCCGTTCAGGGGTTACACAACATCTATCCACGTTTTCTCCTTTCCTCATGTTGTTTTTCATTGAGATGAACATGTGAGGCTAATCCCCTTTATCTTTAGGACCGGGAGTAGCCCAGGTAATCATTGTATGATACCTTTTACATAGTTTATCATAATTTGTCTCTTAAATCCATGGTATGATGTCGTTTTCTCAATCATATCATTATGATTGATCACCCTAATGATAATCTAATACCTTTAATTACTTTGAAAGAAGAATTAACGGTTGAAAAGAGACGAATATCACATTAACTAATAAATCCTTTGAACAAGGCAATGTACAGTTAATGGTGGAAACCCAGAGTGTGATCTTCATGCACCTAATTTAGGGTATATGTTACTACTACCATGGAACCGACCTATATTTAGGTAGTGAATTGTATCGTGACAACGAACAATTTTGACTACAGGCCACTACCCGGAATATGAGATGAATTAGGATAATTGTGAGAAATAGTACAATGAGAACCTGCGGTGAAACTGCAATCCTAAAGATGCCATTTTAAATTGATTAAACCAACCATTTAATCGATTGATTTGTTTTTTTTATTTTTCTTTTACTTTCTTTTTCAAATCAACTCTCAAACCTTTTTAATTGGTCTAGCTGATCATGAGTAGTTAGTAGGAGTCTAACGAGAATTCCGTGTCCCTGTGTTCGAATCGAGCCTCACAAGGATTGTATTACATTGATGTGTGCACTTGCATTATACGCACAGTAAAAATCATGTCACCATCCTTATGGAGTCTAGATATGCGCTTCTCGTTTATGTGCCCAAGATGACAATTCCAGAAGTATGTTTTGTTTGAGTTGTCAAGTTTTAGCCTTTTAATATTTATTCTATATATGTTAGTCTCAAGTTCTAACAAGTAGATACCATAAGACATAAGGGCATTGCCATAAAAGATCTCATCTTTTGAAATAGAAATCATTCCATTCTTAATATGAAATTCAAATCCACTCTTATCCATATAAGATACAAAAATAATATTTCTATTAATGGTAGATACATAATAGCAATTCTCTAATTCTTTTATAAGGCCCGTAGGCAAAGATAAACTAATAACTCCAACTACGGTGGTAGCAACTCTTGCTCCATTAGCGACCCACATCTCGACTTGGCCCTTTTGTAAAGGCTTACTTCTTATCAGATCCTGCATATTTGAACATATGTGAAATCCACATCCGGTATCCAGTACCCATGATGAAGAAGTATTTAAGTTTATCTCAATAATGTATATACCTAAAGTGGAGATCTCTATCCCCTGCTTCTTCTTCCTCAGTTCCTCTAGGTAGAGAGGACAATTTCTTTTCCAATGTCCAACATGGTGATAATGGTGACAACTTCCTTCTTTGGAGATCCCACCTTTAGCTTTGAGCGTGGATGACTTTGGCTTATGCCCAACTTTAGAACCTTTATTAGCCTTGCCTTTGCTTTTTGACTTTCCCTTTGTTCTACTGATCATCATCACAGACTTGGGCTAGTCTTTCTTCATCTGTGCTTCAGCTATCCTCAACATGCCCAACAATTCTAACAACGGCTTGTAAAGATTGTTCATGTTGCAGTTCATGACAAAATGACTATATGATTTAGGAAACAATTGCAGAATCATGTCAGTGGCCAAAGCTTGACCTAGGGGAAATATCAGCTTGGATATGCTTTCTACGTACCCAATCAAAGTGAGTATATGGGTGCCAACTAAGTCTCCCTCTTTCATCTTGCTTCTGAATAAAGCCTGGGAGACATCATATCTCTCCTGTCTTGCTTGATGCTGATACATGTTATTGAGATTTCTTACCATCTCCATGACATTCATGTTCTCATACTGCTCTTGCAACTCATAGTTCATTGAGGACAACATCAAGTGCTTGACATCCACAACGTCATTAAGGTACTTCTTGTATGCATCCTTTTCAGCCCTGGGCACATTTGATGCGGGTTCCGCTAGCTCTGGTGTTTCAGGAACATAGAGTTTACACTCATGTATGAGAATGATTCTCAGTGTCCTAAACCAGTTTTAAAAGTTGATTCCAGTAAGTTTGTCCTTCTCAAGGACGGATCACAACAAGAATGTGTGAGTGTTGTTTGCCATTTGATTGCTACAAAAGAACAAGTTTGAATTTAGTCCAAAACATTTTGACTTGTAAAGATTTGATAAACGAGATTAATTAGGCCTTTAATTAAGTATGCCCCCACTATTTTATTCAAATTGATAGACCTCACTATCAACTCAGAAGATTGCAGCGTACAACCTTCTAGTGACCCAAGATCCAAAATAATTGTATGGATGCCCAGCCAACGCCGACGTCAAAGACCAAATACTAAGGGAGGCAACTTTTGCCAATTGCATCATATGCAACTCTTAGATAGATGATCATACACAACTCCCTACCATGATGCATATGTGTTCCTCTAGGTACTTGATCCTAACAAGGTTCCCTAGTTAAGTCCAACCCATAAGTCAACATGATGAGTGTGCACCCTACGGAGGCAGACCCACACACCCACCATCACACTTCTACGAGATAGATAGTGTACCACGCGGGGGCATGCCCACACATAGTCGATCAAGCTTTTCATGTGTGTTGCTTTATGAAAGACAACTAAAACTTAATATTATTAATTGAGGGATTTTATTAATACATATACATATCCAAACACCACATACTTATAGCACATATCATATACTACTATATCCACAACCACAAATGATAGACATGCAATCACAAACACAAAAACATCGGTTATGGCCATACTATTGTAATACTTTAGAGCCACAAAGGATTATGGTCCACCTAAGGTCTTATGCATCTCATGCAACAACACCTGTGAATCAACCTGTAAGGATCATCATTACAATGAACAACTTCACGGATGCTCTGTGAGGTTGGAACTTTAAGTTTCTTCTCCATGGATGCTCCTTGGAGTTGGATCTTCAGGTCGCTTCTTGGAATTGCTTCTCCATGGATGCTCCTTGGAGTTGGATCTTCAAGTGGCCTCCTTACATCAAGTTTACAAAGACTAAAACTAATTCTATCTTTATTACATCATATGAGTACAAATATAAAGAGAAAGAATCAATTACACTTTAAACTAAGAGATGAGGCTCGACATGCAAGCCAAATACTTTATACAAAGGATCCACGTACAACCATTATACATACATAGATTTTAAAACAAACATATCCACAACATTCACAACCACATTCATTCACAACATTCATAAAAGGGGATTCTAGGCCATAACCGTGCATGCATTCTCCACATAAAACAGGCTTTAAAGGCGACGTGTATGATATCATAGTTAATCTACATATATGTATATACATATTGAAATTACCGTCCTTTTAATGTGGGCCATTTCCCATTAAATAAATTTTCAACTCCCACGCTGACTCTGCGGGGTACACAGAGGCAACGCCCCTGTGTGGGGATCTCGCTACCTGGTTAGCGGGTGGGTGTCGAAGGGAGGTCACCCCTCGCAGGGTCTTAGGGGCAGAGCCCCTGAAAGGTCTAAGAAATTTTACTTCCATGCACTTAAGAAAATTAGTATTTTCCATAGTCAACCCCATCTGAAACGTCAAAAATAGAAGCCTGTGATGTATGTGGATTTAGTTTTAGATATGCACATTAACAATTTTAAGTTTGCATCGTATGCAACCATAGAAAATAGTATACATCGATTCGATCACATCAAAACAAATCCAAATATACCATAGATCGACGCTGCTCTGATACCAATGTTGGGTTTTGTGGAAGGAAATATGTGCGGCGGAAGTAGCAAAATAAAATATGTTTCCACACAATCCACAACATGATCTCATTGACAACAACGCATTCAAAAAGAGTGTTCATGGGAAATACTTTGTCACGAAGCAAGTCTGGTGACGTCCCGCTGCACGATTGTATGAAACACTCCTGGCTTACACGAACGATACTTCTCTCCCGTCCTCTTAACGTGACATTTGGCAACATGCCACCACCTGTTTACTTAAATCAGCAGTCTCAGGGGTGATCAGATGTGACGCCTCGTGAGGGTAGGCAAATCCCACCCCTTGCTGTGGGACATGAAAGAGCCATTATGGAGGGTTGGGTCAAGGGATGACGTTCTCCCTTCCCCCTCTTCCTTGATTTCTGTCACTTTTCCCCTGGCTTTCTTTTTGTCTCCTTAAGCATCGACACTCCTTTTGTGTGGTGATGTACGCTGCTCGTAGCGCATATGTACGGTTTGTTACGTCCTCTGAATGCAAGTGTCTCAATGTCTACATCTCTACTTCATCTACATGGATGGATTGGAACTCCACGTCACACTTCTTAAGCCAATAGGAAGGAGCAGTCTTTGTGCGATGACGTGCTAGCGTCACAGTGCTCTCCTTTCTCTCCTGAGGATGACGACGACTAGGGTTTACATACGTGAGTGTAAACTGGAAAGTCTCTCTCAATATCTTGTAAAGATATCAGCAGTCAAGCCCCTTTAAATAGGAGACAAAAGGAAGCATGGTTTCCTAAACTCATTGATAAACAGAAAAACTACGTTAATTAAAATGCTTATGGATTAATTAGAATATTCTAGAATTAATTAATTGACCAATTAATCGTATTAATTGTTTAATTAGTATATGACTCCATGCAATTGCTTGGGATGGCTCTATGGGCATACATACCAACACTTCTGCTCTGAATGGTACTAATGGGGTGTTATCGAGTCACAAAACCTCATAAAACAACATATAAAAGTTAAGTATTGCACATCTGAACTATTTTACATCTGAACTTGATAGAGAACAATTGAAATCCCTATTTAGAAATTTGATAAGAAGGGTTGCAAGATGATACATATTCATGGAACTACAACAATAAGATGTCTAAATTCAGGTACAACTTAGAAACACAAGGGAACCACCTAATAAAACAACCTATCATGTATATCATATACTAGCCACCTATCACTCATGAAAGAGAGAGTACAAGGCCACTTTAGAGTTAACTATATCTACCTTGTTACACATTTATCAACATGACCTTTTCATTGCATCAACATACCTAAAAGATGAGGATAAGCACATGGGTGAGACCCCAAGTCCCATCAATATGATATAACTACTAATAACTTTTATGCTTATAAGTAAGATCATGGTATATGATTATAGTTAATAGTATAGGTAGTTCAAAAAGAAATAACTACTATACTGAGCATATGATCCAAAAAATACATATATAATGACATATTATGAATCCTATATATTACTTGCAGGAAATGAAAGATTTAACAATATCACATAAAAATGTACATCCATGTTATTCACCAATTGAATCTAGACAAATATATTATACGGCTGGTTACATATTTTATCATGCCCTAGGTAGTTTGAGGCATATCACTCAAACTACTATATGAACATTGCAAAGTCACAATAAGATATGTATAAGATCTTAGGATTTCCAGACTTGTAACGATCTCCCACACCTTAGTCGGAGTGAGGCTAAACAAAGTAGTGGCAGGAAGACCAAACTACTAGTGGAGATCTCAAATGCAAGTCCACAACAACCAGGTCCGTCATGGGTACACATGCCATGAAAGCTATAACCAGGGTATGAAGCCCCTAATAATAATATATAATATATTACTTTTCACATATCACTTGTCACATATCACATATTACTAGAGATATAGACTTAATTGTACTCATACAACCTTGAAATCAAGATGATAGAGATGTACACTTCTTGCACTCACATATACTCAATAGTATACGCCTTCAAGCACCTTCTCAAAAACCTTAGGTTGCTACAAGGATACTCATTTCACTATTTCCCCCACCACCTAGGGAAATAAGTCTGCAAACTCAGAGCACTACATGACTAGGGTTGCACTTAATTAACTAAACCATCTACTTGTATTTTAATTATGCCCAATAGTTACGAACATGAGATAGAGATGTAATTGCAACATTAATAAAGTCTACAACTCCTAAAAATATAAAATATGTTCACATATGACATACCACTCAAATTAGAGTACCATTACTCATATGGAACATACCAAAATCGAATCCATCAAGTTAGGGCACAACAAGGCCCACCATTTTAAATCATGGCACATCAAACTTAAACAAGGCATAATATGGGACATATATCCTTCCAATATTTCATTTCCAAAGAACTAATAGTATCACAAAAGGTAGACTAATATCTCATACATAGAAATTACCATAATCACTATCTAGAAAAAGTGGATTATGGAAAAGGCAATTGTCACTCATTTAATGTAATGGATTGTCATGAAAGACTATCGTATGATATTGTTTCTAAGAACATTTATTTCAAGTCAATAAGTCATCACTTCATGTCTTGTTTAGGGATTAATTAGTTATAAAAAATGTACACAATCATTAAGACCATATAAATCTTGAGACTACTTGATTATATAGAGCATATCTTGTTTTATTTAAAGGGAAAGTTTCCAAACACACATGACAAAATAACTCCACATATTAAGTGTATCAAATTATCTTCCATTATATTCTAATTTATGTCCAAATATATAGTTGAACTTTAAACCTTGGAACTCACTATCATTCAAATGATAGTACCCTCACCATTTTCATCAAGGCAAAAGCCTCAAGGCCTCATACCTACTTGTATATTCCATATCCCAAGTTCATCATATGATGCCAAAATTTATATTACACTTAGTTGATTCAAAAGATTATAGGACTATAATAGAAAGTAGGGATATATATCAATCTTATAAGGTGGTATATCTCAATAGGTGGCATATTTCCAATTAATATTTCCCTAAATTACCTAAAGCTCATGTATGATGTGTAAATCCCCATAAAACTCCGTACACACATTGTTTATTGGCTCTAATTTAAAAAGAATGTTATACACAATTTATAGTTATTATCCTGGATTCATGATCACATTTAGATTAGTTAATAACTCAAATTGCACACTTAACAATTCTTGGCCTTAAAAGGACCAAAACATCAAATCAGGGTACATAAAGGCTAGAACACCTTAAATGATAAAAATGGATAAGTTACTTTAGTACTATTAAATATTATTGAAACTTCTCTCATATATTACTAAGAAAAAACACAAACAATACCTAAATTTTCAGGGAAGATACCTAACATATGTGAAAGTTATGCTAGTTTCAGATTAGGGCACATTTGAGGCCTAAAAGACCATTAAGAGCAAATCATGTATAATTACTTGTATGAGAATCACAACCTCATGATTTTTGCACATATCCTTATCATGAATAAAAATTATTGTAATCAAAATTTCATCATAACTATCTAATATATGTTAAAGTTATGCTCGGTTCAAGTTTTGGGGTGTATAAGGACCAAACTAGGGCATGTATGAGCTACCTTTATATGAGTGATTTAAAAAAAAAGATTTTAATATGATGATATATATAGAAAAACCCTTAAAAGGGTTTCATATCATCACAGAAACAGTACGGACTGATGTCTAATTCATTCATCATCAATATGACATGAAAATGTGTTAAAAATGCTATTTTCTGGAAGTTAAAGCTTAAATTTCAAATTCCATGCCATAAGGCATTAGAGAACCTGTATTTATCATGAAGGAAGTCCTAAAGAGGATAGACAAAAATATAGGCTCATTTTTAGTTCTTTTTAGGGAAACTATTGGTTGTGTGTGTAAGTTTTAAATTTATAAGCTCAAACACTACCCCACAAGTATACGAGTGTGTGTATTATTATTGAGGTTGTCCAAGGAGCAAAGGTTTGTCAGGCACAATAGTATTTAACTTTAACAATCTAGATCTTTTAAACAAGAACGTTTTTGTTTAGTTAACTAAGCAATTAAATAGAGACAAACTAAAATGGAATTCACTTGTATTAATGATCAAAATGGAGTGGGGATTCTTGAGAACAAGGTTTCACATACATATCATAACATGAAGAACAATGATGATTGACAATGCTAGAAATAACACAAGGGAGGTTTGTATCCTACACCCACCTCACAATAGTGTAGAATGATCCTAACTTTTTAGATCACTCCCGTGGATATACTAAGATTAGGATTACAAACCTTTGCTCCCCAACATATCCCAGACACTCCCGTGGTCAAGGTAGTGAAGCTAATGCACATCTCTTTACTCCTATGCATATCTTTCCAGATTATACAATGAGTAGAAATCAAACATACAAAGTGGCCAACAAAGCATGTAAGAAGAATTAAATATCGATGAACCTTAGAATAGTGAAACAACTAGAACTGCATATGAAATTCATGTTCAACAATGTCATGACATGGGGGTTTCTCCCCCATGCCCAAGAAAAGGTGATCTACTCATCCATGGCTATAGAAAGTAGATACAAGGAGTAGAAAGCAGTGCTAGACATCATAATAGAAGGAAATAAACTTGTATGTCTGTGGAAGAACGGAGATAGACTTGGAACTCCAGTTAAAGAGTCACACCCCATCCTTGCTATTGGAAACTCTTTAGAAAGCTTCACTTTTGAGTAGAGAGAAGAGAATGGTTGAGATCCTTGCTGCAATTGTTGGAGAAGAAGGAAGAAGAAGAAGTTTCCCTCCCAAGAAACCAACATTTCTCCCTTCAAACACCTCCAACTCCTCCTCCCCGTTCCTTGCTCAAGCCCCACCTCAAAAGGTCCGAAATACGTATGATAACTGTCCCAAGACGTCTTGGGGTCGTATATATAAGTGAGAGATAGTTAAATTCACATTTGAGTGAAATCTATAGGTCACATAACATGTCTTTAATAAGACACGACGTGTCTTTATTAAGACACGTGGTGTCTTTGCAATAATTGAAGTCTGGATCAAGTTTTGGAAAGTTACACATCGTGCCTTTAATAAGACACATCGTGTTGCTACAAATCTGGGAGTTTTGAGTTCAATTTCTGGACTAGGACATGTGGTGTCTTTATTAAGACACGCTGTGTCTTTCTCAGTTTCAGCAACATTGATTTTCTGAATGTCTAAATGATTGGAGAATGTATTGGTGTATGTTATGATGGCGTTTTTTGTGCCAAATTGTTGTACCTACAAACCAAACCATAGAGCAAGTAAAGATAACAACACAATGGAAAATATAACATGATTAAGAGTTACTATTGGGTGAAAATGATTTGGAAATGCAATCAAAAGTGGTCCAAAAGATGGTATAAAATACACGTCATAAACACAACTCATAAAATCCATCGTTTAGATACATGTAGCAAGATTTAAGCATTTTATGGCTAAGTTAGGAGTTTATGTGCACAAGTAGACAAAAGAAGGTATTAGTTGTCATATCACTCACCTAGATTGGTGAAAAAAATGAAGAGCAGTAAGAACACCTCTAGGAGACATCCTTTCCATGCCGAAGACCACCATTCAAGCTTCAAGATGACTCCCCCAAGCTAGGTCAAGGTTTATAGGGTCGAAAGGAAGAGAAAAGAAGTGTTTTAGAGAGATGAACATGTTTCCACCATGGAAATCATATATTTCAGCCAAAGGAGGAAGAAGATGTAAAGAAAAGGAGTAAAAATAGACCAAGATAGAGGATATTACGTTTTTTATGCAAGAGGAAAGGCTAAAAATCTTGGAAAGACCATGGACTAACTTAATCTTCAACATGCATTGACATTCAAGCACTTGATCTAAGCTATCACCCTACAAGAATGGATTTACATGTATGGAGATCCTCCTGTTTGCTCTAAAACATCTCATAACTTCGAAATAAGGCTAGAGGGCCGTGGTTTGTTGGTTATATGCAAGGGAAAGAGTTAAAATACCAAACAACCCCCTTAACTTAAAAGGATATTGAAGGGCAAACTAGTCTAAGATATAGAGGCAAATGGGCCCAAGGATTATGAGGCCCAACCTATAGAAACTCCTCCTAGAAAAAGGTCCTACAGAGGTTGTAGACCCCTGGATATATCAAATCCCATGTTGGTATCTATCAAGCCTCCTCATCTATACACCCACTAGATTAAGATCTAAGCTAGAAATCAATAAAAGGAACCTTATAAAAATCTAAGTTCAAAGGCACCCAAAGTTCATCCAAGTAAGAAAGATATTAAATAATGTATATCCTTAGATAAATATTATTCGATGTCAAATTTATATTTATGATTATGGTGAAATTACACATTAGTCCATAAATGTTCATGAAATCACAATATCAAGGCAAACATTGTCCAAATATGGTCGGATTTGCGTCATCTCTTAACCAATTGATTTCAAATCTCAAATAAGTATTTCATTAAGAAAAATAGATACTGAGATATTCCAAATAATATGAAATTAAGTCCTCATGCTTTGTAGAATTTACAATTAAGTCCACAACTTGCAAAGAAACTTAAAATTAGGATAGCCAAAGTAAAAATCAAATAAAAATGGAATCTATGTTAATTATTTTTGATGAAATATTAAAAAAGAACACAATCATGACATTACTTTCGAGATTATAGGAATATTAGGGTAAATTTATGTTCATGGTCTCAACCATAAACCCCTAAAAAGGATTTTTCCCCCAAAATCCCAAGCTAGGGTAGAGTACAATAAAAACAACCTATAAATCTAGCTCAATTGCTTAGGAACGACTTACATTATATCATAATAGTTACTGAATGATCATCATGAAGTTTCTTCTTGGTTCCTAGGTACATTTTGTATTCTTGATTTTTAGTTTATACTTCTTATTCATCATTTATTATTTTACCCAAGTTCTTTGGAATCTACTTAGGAATTAGTGAGATTATCTTACTCTAGTATCCTTACTTGTTGTTTGTTATTCATTCTTATGTCTATTTCCTTTTCATTATACTTGTCATCCTTCCTTTAAGGGTTGAAAAATCACGTTTTATTTTCATTCTCAAGTAATTACTATTCTTATCAAATATTTATGTACATGGTTTCTTACAACAATGTTATTAATTCATGTTTTCCTAAAACTTATATAATTACTGGAATCCTCTTATGTATAGATCCACTCTTATCTTCGAGGTAACATCTTTAGGTTTGTCATTGATCCACATAAAACTCACCATGACATGGGTGCATGTCATGTATTCTTACGTCCCTTCTAAACACCACCATCTTGGCTTTGTCCTATGACTAAAACATGTTCTTTCCAAGAAAGCCTACTCTTAAAATATATGATTCATACCTATATCATACTCCAACATACCAAAGGATCCATGAAATATCATACTCATATGTCAGTTCATCACTTATCCTCATTTCTTGTAGGTACCAACCTATCGATTTCATGAATGTTACAACAAAATATTCTAGTTGCCCTTTTTGTGTCATTCAACCTCAATTTTCATCTTGATCATCACCATACATCCTAGACATGAATTTAATTATATACCAGATTAAGGATTCTATCTCCTCATTTTTGTTTAGATTCACTTCAATCCCTTAATATTTTGAGATTCTCATATTCACAATAGATCATTCCTTATGTAAATTCTCTAATATTATCATTGTACCATGATTGTTTACTTCCATTCTTTCTTAACACACATTGGTTGGTATGAGATTACCTCAAGCTCTACTCTTCTAATCGAACATTAACATCTTTATCATCTTGATTCATACTCATCAACGGAGTTATCCTTCATTCATATGAATATTTTACCTTGAATTCCTCCTTGTTACATATATTGTTCATAATCTTCTATGTACACATCTGTATATTGGACACACTATATCTGGATTCCCTAACTTCTACACATAATTAGAGTTTCACATACCAAGTTGTATCTCCCTGATATCATCATTCCATGGAGTCTCAACTTCAAACACTAGTTTTCTATCCATACAAGGTGTCCTTTCTAGTTTCAATAACTCCTTTTTACATAATTAATTACATGTTAAGCACCATATATAGTGTCGTGTGTTTTCCTTTAGTTGTTAACCTTTTAGGTGTAGTGAGTTAAAATATAACTTTTATCTTTATAGAGTGATTAATTTAGTATGTTTTATCACTAGTTTAATAAAATTTATATATTATTATTAAGCATCTCTATATTTAATCAGGATGCCACATCTCTTGTCATATTTTATCTTATTATTTCCTTAGGATTTAATATTTTCTTATACTCTTTAGGCTATGCTCAACTAACTACTTGGTTGGAGTGCTCAGAAGGAGAATATCTAAAGAGTTCCATACTGACCCTTCTGTCAATACTTGGACACCTGACTGGGTATCCAAACACTGAGTCTTGGTATCATGCATAGTGATTGTTCCATGTTCATTACTTAGTCATCATTTCAATCCTAAGTCCTATGGTACCTGTAGACTCAGCTAACCTATGAGATGATACCACACTTGTAAGGACATGTCCCACTAATCAAACCCTAATTTATCATTAGGACAAATCTACAGACAAAACCCAACTGAAAACTATGCAACCATCAAAAGCTGAGTTGAAAAATTCCGAATAAATCTATCCAAATAGAGACCCAATTACGACTAGGAGTCACAAAATCCTCACAAAACAACATATAGAAGTTAAATACTATGCATTTGAACTATTTTACACTTAAACCTGATAGAGAACAACTAAAATGTCTCCTTACACATTTGATAAAAAGGGTTACAAGACGATACATATTCATGGAACTACAACAATATAAGATGTCTGAGTTCAATTACAACTTGTAAACACAAGGGAACCACATGATAAAAACAACCTATCAAGTATATCATATACTACCCACCCATCATTTATGAAAGAGAGAGTACATGGACACTCTAGACTTTACTATATTCTATCTTATTACATATGTAAAGAAGTGAAATCACCCCTTTTCTAATGATTTGAAAAATAAAACATCCATCCCAAAAATACTCAAAAGGTATGCTGAAACAGGTGTAAAAGTTTCAAATATTTATATATATGGTATACAAAATACCAAAGAGTATTCCAACGGAATATAATTTCATGACTATAATCAATTTTATAAAAGTGTACATCATCATTCTCCCATATATGGGTTACAACAGCAAAAGGATCTAGATAGAGGGAAATCTAAACTACACCAACTTTTTCTCCAAGAAAACAACTTCCTGAGATAGGTCCATGCTTAAAGCCATGTACTCCTTATCCTATTCCTAGGATGATCCTCCATGCTCCTGTGTCACAACTCTGACCCTAGAGCTTGCTCTACTCCGTGATCAAACCTTGGGTGGTTGGGAAAGCACCCATTGGTAATTAGTCGCTTAGCACTTACAATCACTAAGATAATTATCCTAGAGTTTAATCCTTTTAACTCTCCGGTTAAGGCTAGTATAGAAAGGGTCAAATCCAAAAGGACAACTTTTGAAGATTGTTTCTTAAAAATCCAATTATTTGAAGAACTTATTTTATTTGTTTTTGGTATTTTCAGATTTAAAACAGAAAGTAAAAGTCAGAATGGATGTTTGGTTGATTACACTAAAACAAGAAAGAAAATGCTAAAATTGAAATTGCACTTAAACAAAATATTATTTTCCCTGTAAAAGGTAAACAAAAATTGTTGTTAACCCAAAAAGTAATTATGAATTAAAAGACTAAAAACTAGAGTAAACAAGAAAATCGACAGTTGAAATCAAAGGGGGAGAATCGAAGCTTTAGGGGTTTTCACCACCTTAGCCATGGTAAAAACACAAATTAATTATTAATCGATAAATAGATGACGACATGTGAATCACAAAAGAAACACAAAAGATGAACTCCACATGAGCCCATTGGTCCTGGTGCTCATGTTTCCTAGTTCTTCATCTGAAAAAAGAGATAAATCCGCGGTCACATCAAAATCTCTATGCGAATTGGTTTATCGTTCTAAACCCGGATTTCCATGGTCATATCCATCCGGATTAACAAAACATCTAAGCGAGTAATTAATTCGCTAGATTATCAAATTAATAAACCAATTGCCGTCTAAAGTAATCGATTAAAATTAATTCGATCAAACCATGGATAAGGGGATATTCCCCTTGCCTCGATAAAGAACTACTCACTCATAGTTGAGGAGAAGGGGGAGACGGAGGAAGAAAGTACTAAAACCATAGTCTACCCCAAAATTAAGAGGTTAATCCTTATGCTAGAGACAATAAAATGGCCAACTTCTTAATTCCTTTCTCCAAAACTAAAGAACGGAGAAAAGAAGATCTAGAATTGAAAGCAGAATGAAGAGACAATAACAATATAAGAAAGAACAATGCTTGAAGAAAAATCTACTTTATTGCAGAACTAGAGATGAACACAAGAATAGAAATGCTTCAGAATGCCCATACAAAGTGAAATCCCCGATGCCCAAAGGAGGAGGAAGTGCCCCTCCTTTTATAGGAGAAGGAGGGGAGGAAGTCTTAAGAGAATACAAAGAGTTTGAGGCTATTGGAAAGACTTAATTAAAAGAATAATATTTGTCAATCCTTGATTGCTCTCTCTAGAATGTTCTGTAGATTTCCGTAATTGGACTTTACAACACATTTATCCTTTGTAAAATGCTCAGAAGAAGTCGAAAAATATATTTTTCCTATAGCACTTTCAATAATCTTTCCAAAACATATTTATATTCAAAATTTAGAATTTATATGTGGAAGTTGTGACTGTTTTGGTGAGAGATATATCAGACTCTGCGGGAAAATGTAAGGCTTGTGCAGCCAAATAAATGCCAAAATTACCGCAAAATATGTCTTTTTGGTAGCCAATAAAATTCTCTTTTCATTCCATACTTGATCTTGAAATTCTGCCTTTAGACTCAAAAGATATGGCTATTTTGGTGAGGAGTATCTCAGGCACTGCGTGAATATTTGAAAAGTCTCAAATATTCATCTTTTATTTACTCAATTTAATTACTTAGATCATTCCTAAAAATTAAGAAAAATATCATAAGAATTCAGGAAAAGTATATCAAGAAGATGAAAGTGCTATTTATTTTTGAATTAGCTAAAATTAATAAAAAAGTCCTAATTAATTATTCTAAATGAAGCAAAAATAAGAGATGAATATGCATTCATCAAAATACCCCAAACTTCAACTTTTCTCGTTTCGAGCAACATTAAAATCAAGAAATACTTTCAAGACATACTCTCAACCTATCATCCTCACTCTCTTAACAACCACTTGATTTCTTCCACCAAAATATGGCCAAGCGACCCTGACTTCCTGAATTCACAAAAAGTGACTTTTATATTTCCTACTTCACAAACTTGCATTTATTCAAGACCTGCAATAAAACAAATTTTCATTTCACCTTTGCATTTGGTACTCCAATTTTTTTTAAGTTTTACACAAGAACATGGTTGATTTTGGATGGTTGGGATTTTTGTAGTTTTCCCCTGGGTAGAAAATTGGAGTGAAGGAGGTATGGAAGAAGGACAATCTCTCCTCTATTTGACTCGAGACCTTTTTATTTAGTGGACATGCAATTACATTGACCACATTTCTTTTCTTTGATTTTTGGTGATACACCCAATTGCGTGGGTATGGAAGAAGCGGAAGAGGGGGTAGGGGTGCCACCCCAAACTTAGCATTTTAGGCACTATTGACTTTTTTCTTTTTGACGAATGGAAAGATTTGGAAGTGGTGGAAGAAGAGTAGAAGAGGCTATTCTTGTGAAACTTTTTTTTCATTTTTTTTAAGAGTACCATGCATTGGTTCAACTATTACCGAATCATGCGAAAAATCAAGAAAATTTATACAAGTTGTACATGATAAGAAAGCATCACTCTTGAATCCTATCAGTCCTCTATGGCTTGCCATCTTTTCCAAGGAGTGATTATTATTTGAGGTCCTAAGTGACATGAGGATTTCTAGTCATGAAAGTTTCAAAATTTTAGTTGCAGGGCAGTTACATCATTAAGGGGAGTATTTTGACAAATGATCATATCAAGGCCGACTAGATATGGGCCAATTGTACAACTAAGGAAAAAAATGGCTGACTAGATAAGAGCCATAACTAAAGCAACTAATGAAAAAAAATCATGAAAAGGAAAAATAAAACAAATAAGGAAAAGATAGGGGGTGGATCACGTACCACCCACCCCACCCCAGACTTAGAACTTTGCTCGTCCCGAGCAAACTCTTAGACCGAGATGGAGGGAAGAGGATCACGGTGGTGGCGGATAGTATGGCGGTGGAGGGGCGGAGGAGGAGGCATGGTTGTGGTAGTGACTTGGTTGTTTTCCTCGGAATCACTCCATCATCTTTGCTTGCGTGTCTTGAAATGTATCCTGAATGGCTTGGTGTACGTCAGTATACCAAGGATAAAAATTGAAATCAAGATGGTTAGGTCCCCATGGTTTGACATATGGTGGAGAACAGTCATATTGAATCTCATTTGTATAAGGATAATTATTATAAGAAGTAGTGTTTTGACTGAATTGTAGTTGTTTGATTATATGATGTCCACTAGTATCAATGGGGGTTGGGATGAAGGGATGATAGTTGAAGTATCCATCCATGACATTTGGTTGTACTGCTTGGGTAGTGATATGTAGTAGTAGCTCAAAAGACGTTTGGTGATTATCATAGAGTGGTTCCTCAAAGGGAGAGGGAGGAGAGGAAATGGGTATAGTCATAGATGGGTGAGGGGGTTGTGGGAGGGGAACTTCTTGGGTGGTGATGTTGGTTGTACCCACAATATGAATAGTGGGAGGGTAAATGTCCATCTTGATAGGACTGACTGGGCCAGTTTGAGTAGCAACTTGATTGTCCACCAGAGAGATTTGGGTTTCGATCACATGTGGTGGTTCAGAATTAAGGAAACGTTGTTGCATCTTATTGAACTGGTCCATGCATTCAAGGAAATAGAATTCTTCCTCCTGGGTGTACTTCATGTTACCCCCAGAGGCTTGAAAATTTATGAACTTTGTTCCCACTCTTAGTGTGAGAAGTCCTGCCTCAACGTTGATGAGGGCCCTGGCCGTGGTGAGGAATGGTCGACCAAAGATGAGAGGGTAGCTAGTGTCTTCTTTTATATCAAGTACCACAAAGTCACAAGGGATATAGAAATTTCCGACCTTGACTGGCACATCATCAATAATACCAAGAGGCTTGGTAATGGAAGAGTCTGCAAGTTGAATATGCATCGAAGTTGGTCTAGCATCATTTAGATCAAACCTTCTACACATGCTCAAAGGGATGATGGACACACTAGCTCCAAGATCAGCTAGGCCTGAATGGCTGGTAGAGTCACCGATAGAACAAGTGATCCCGAAAGATCCTGGATCTTTACGTTTCTTTGGCATTTTACTTTGGATGATGTCTGATGTAGTTTTGGCCAATTTTACCATTTCAGATTCCTCGGTAGTGCGCTTACGGTTTAGAAGTGCTTTGAAGAATTTTTTCCATTTAGGTAGATCAATCATAGCGTCCAAAAGTGGGATGTTGACGCATAACTTTCTCATAATTTCCTTGAATTTGTTGAACCTAGAGTCTAATTGGGTATACTTCAGCCGACCTGCAAAAGGTACACACGGCTTATATACATGACTCTCTTCTTTTGGGGGAGGTGATCTTAGCGCTTGAGGGACAATAACAACCTCTTCGTCACCCCCTTGGTCAAAATCTATGATGGGGGAACTTCCTTCTTCTTCCTTAGTAAGACCAGATCTGGTAGTCACAACCTTAAGTTGTTCTATATGCCTGGGGTTGGGTTCAGGCTGCACAAAAAAATGGCCGACAAGAGGTTTCTGTTGGGCAAATATACGAGCTAGTTGGGCGTCAGTCGCCTTTTGATGAGCTTGTTGGGCAATGGTGATTTTCTCCAAGGCTGCTATTCTTTCGTCAGATGAGGGGGTAGGGGTATGAACATTTGGTTGAGGAGGTGGTTGATTGAGGTTTTGAGGGGGAACGTTTAAGTTTTGAAATTGTTGTCCTTGATATGGTGGTCGGGTTGGATGATTTCCTCGGTAATTTCCTTGGGTTCCAAAGTTCCTTTGGTTGTTGTATGAGAATCCAGGTGGTGGTCTATTGTTACCTTGAGGGTAGGGAGGCCTTTTTTGGGTTTGGAGTTGGCTAGAGTTCTTGGCACCTGAAGGGTTCCCATATTGAAAACCAGGGTGGTTTCTAGTTTGGTTGGGATTGTAGTAACCTTGTCCTGGTATGGTATGGATTGAATTGAGGTCTTCTGGTTGTTGTCCTATTTCAGGTTGCATGGGCATGTTGTAGATATATTGACAGTGGAGGGTGGTATGGTCGTATCCTTGGCAAATACCACAAAGAAAATCCATGACTTTTAGTTGTTGGGGTGACTCTCTAAGGGTGACCAAGGATGACTCTAATTGATCTTGTTTTAAGGCAATTAATTTGAGGCTTTCTGCTATGCTTTGGATATCATTATTAACTTCTTCCTTGGATACCTTAAGGATTCCACCAATTCCCCTTCTAGCCCTTGTTTCAGAAGCTCGTTTGACTACTTCCCATGCACTAGTCAAACTTTGATGCATGAAATTTCCTCTAGATGAGGAGTCAATAAAGAATTTGGTATCATCATCAACACCACGATAAAAGATCTCTATGAGTTGGGCTTGAGAAATATCATGGTGGGGGCACTTCATAAGTAAGTCTTTGAAACTCTTCCAGGCTTCTCCTAAAGACTCTCCTGGGGACATGGAAAAGTGAGTGATTTGACCCCTGAGTTCATAGGTGAGAGAAGGGGGGGGTAAAATTTCTAAAGAAACTTGCTTTGTAGAACTTCCCAAGTTGTGACATGTTCTTAACTCTCCATAGTGTTGTACCAGCTACTAGCTTGGCAGGAGAGGGAATACTTGAACAACCTAAGGCGGATGGCATCTTCATAGACACCAGGAAGTTTGTTCAGAGAGCAAAGGTCAATGAACCTTTGAAGGTGATCTTGGCAACTTTCCGTATTGTTGCCTGAGAAGGGGTTGGCTTGCATCATAGTGATCCATTGGATTCAGATCTCAAATTGAGGAGCAATGATGTCAGGGGGTATGATCGGATGTTGTGCATAGGTAGTTTTGGGAATAGAAAAGTCCTTTAATTGTTTTTGCCTTTCGGATTCCCTCCTACTGACTTCTATAACTTCTTGTTCAGCCGTATAGGCTGCTCATAAAGCGGATTCTCTTTCATCTTGTTCGGCTTGAATGAGCACTCTTTGAGCTACGAGAGCTTGGTCGATTCTACGAGTGACTTCTTCTTCATTCATTCTTGCTAGATTTTGACGATTTAAATGATGGAAAGTCCTTTCTATTTCCGGATCAAACGATTAAAAATCAATGTTCGACCATCGTATGCACAAATGAAGCAGTTAATCTTGTGCAGAAAAAATGAACTGTCGGAATGGAAACTCGGCAGAAGGAGGAGTAGCACTTCCGAAATGTTACTCGGAAGGCACAAAAAAAGAAAAAAAAGTTTTTCAAAAATTTTTGGGGTTCGAAGAAACAAATCTGTTGTCCCCGACAATGACGCCAAATTGGTAATGCGTCGCTTAGCACTTACAATCACTAAGATAATTATCCTAGAGTTTAATCCTTTTAACTCTCCAGTTAAGGCTAGTATAGAAAGAGTCAAATCCCAAAGGATAACTTTTGAAGATTGTTTCTTAAAAACCCAATTATTTGAAGAACTTATTTTATTTGTTTTTGGTATTTTCAGATTTAAAACAGAAAGTAAAAGTCAGAATGGGTTTTTGGTTGATTACACTAAAACAAGAAAGAAAATGCTAAAATTGAAATTGCACTTAAACAAAATATTATTTGCCATATAAAAGGTAAAAAAATTGTTGTTAGAACAAAAAGCAATTATGAATTAAAAGACTAAAAACTAGAGTAAACAAGAAAATAAACGGTTGAAATCAAAGGGGGAAAACCGAGGCTTTAGGGGTTTTCACCACCTTAGCCATGGTAAAAACACAAATTAATTATTAATCGATAAATAGATGACGGTATGTGAATCATAAAAGAAACACAAAAGATGAACTCCACATGAGTCCATTGGTCTTGGTGCTCATATTTCCTAGTTCTTCATCTAAAAAAAGAGATAAATCTGCGGTCACATCAAAATCTCTATGTGAATTGGTTTATCGTTCTAAACCCAGATTTCCATGGTCATATCCATCCGGATTAACAAGACATCTAAGCGAATAATTAATTCGCTAGATTATCAAATTAATAAACCAATCACCTTCTAAAGGAATCGATTAAAATTAATCCGATCAAACCATGGATAAAGGGCTATTCCCCTTGCCTCGATATAGAACTACTCACTCATAGTTGAGGAGAAGGGGGAGACGAAAGAAGAAAGTACTGAAACCATAGTCTACCCAAAAATTAGGAGGTTATTTCTTATCCTAGAGACAATAAAATGACCATGTTCTTAATTCCTTTCTCCAGAACTAAAGAATGGAGAAAAGAAGATCTAGAACTGAAAGCGGAATGAAGAGACAAGAACAATATAAGAAAGAACAATGCTTGAAGAAAAATCTACTTTATTGCAGAACTAGAGATGAACACAAGAATATAAATACTTCAGAATGCCCATACAAAGTGAAATCCCCGATGCCCAAAGGAGAAGGAAGTGCCCCTCCTTTTATAGGAGAAGGAGGGGAGGAAGTCTTAAGAGAATACAAAGAGTTTGAGGCTATTGGAAAGACTTAATTAAAAGAATAATATTTTTCAATCCTTGATTTCTCTCTCTAGAATGTTCTGTAGATTTCCATAATTGGACTTTACAACATATTTCTCCTTTTTAAAATGCTCATAAGAAGTCGAAAAATATATTTTTCATGTAGCACTTGCAATTATCTTTCCAAAATATATTTATATTCAAAATTTGGAATTCATATGTGGAAGTTATGACTGTTTTGGTGAGAGATATATCAGACTCTGCGGGAAAACGTAAGACTACGTTTACTGGTTAAGTGCGCAGCCAAATAAATGCCAAAATTACCACAAAATATGTCTTTTTTGTAGACAATAAATTCACTTTTCATTCCATACTCGATCTTGAAATTCCGCCTTTAGACGCAAAAGATATGGCTATTTTGGTGATGAGTATCTCAGGCACTGCGGGAATATTTGAAAAGTCTCAAATCTTCATCTTTTATTTTCTCAATTTAATTACTTAGATCATTCCTGAAAATTAAGAAAAATATCATAAGAATTTAGGAAAAGTATATCAAGAAGATGAAAGTGCTATTTATTTTTGAATTAGCTAAAATTAACAAAAAAGTCCTAATTAATTATTCTAAATAAAGCAAAAATAAGAGATGAATATGCATTCATCACCCATCAAAAGAAAGAATCAAGGTATGTGATAGAGAAAATGAGCAAGGACAAAAGATAAAGAAATGACATGGAAAGAAAGGCTAAGATTTCATCATAAGATGAAGATAGTAAAAATTACGAGGCATAAATAAATAGATGCTTGCCATAGTAAAAATGTTGCATCCATAATTAATATTGACTACCTAAACTATGTAGGGTTGAGGCACCTACCTAAGATCAACCAATATGTGAGGGAGAGTAACACATTGCAATCACCTACAAATATTCTATATTGGAGAGAGTAACACATTCCTCAGTGCGAATTTACACATGCCCTAGCTATGGGTGGTTGAACAAAAGTACCACTACGCTAGTTCAACAATCTAATAAAATTAGCATGCTAAGAATTATGGCAAGTATAAGCATTAAGTAAATATAAACATGGCAGTGGGGTACAAGACCCAATAAATAAATATTAAAACTAATTTTGGAGGCAAATATAGCTAAGGAATTGTCAAAAGAGAAATTAGGGTTTTATGGAAGCCTCATTAGGGAAACTAGGTTAGGGTTACAAATTTCCCAACTTAGGTGTAAGGAAATCACATACCTTTTAAGAGATCCAATTACTTCTTCTTCTTCACTACTTTAATCGATTCCAAAGCATATTTTCCTATTTCCAATGTCTAAACATGAATTAGAGTTTATTCATGTGTAAAGGCAAAGAAACCCTAATTATTGGACTTTTCGAATAAAACCTCAATTTTGACTCTGAAACTATCACCATTAACTTAGTTAGGTTTTTATGATTAAGAAATCATATAATATTGTATATTTTGGAGTTATGAATATTTAGGTGTATTTTATATTTTTATTTATTTAATTCATTTTCTAAAAATCCCTTTCAATAAAACTCAAATCCAACTTTTGGAATTATTTTTATTAGAAAGATTAGGCATTTCCGAGTCCAGAACATATTTTCTTTTTAATTTTGGACATAGGAATATTTAGTTATGATTTAATGAAAAATAGCCAATAGAAACATGCCACGTAGGCAAAGCGATTGCAAAACGTAAAGAGAGGGAGAGAGAGCAGCCGGGCCTGTGACTTGGTCCAATGGGAGGCAGCCAAGTCAGTGGTCCACGCTTAAGTGGCACCAATCAAAGCTGAGAAAATGAGAATCAAAAGGATGGGAATGCCCTTCGTGAGTTCAGAGAAAGAAAGAGAGTGATGGACAAGGGCAAAATCATAAAATCACCACAAAGATTCTTCCCCAGCTGCTTGCGCCATGGCCGGTGAGGAGCAAGCTCAAATGTTAGGTGTTTTCACGTTTCTTGACCAAACTCGAAGATCAACATACTGAAAGAAAGAGCAAAACAAACCAGACCAGAGGGCACCTTCAATTCATATGGAGGTGGTGTGTAGAGAGAGGGGTGAGCACCGCAAGCCCGAGAGAAAAACCGATCACCGACGATCAACCACGCGAGCACGAGGGATAGTGAGAGTATGGATGAATTGCAAGGGAACCCAACAAGCCTCAGGTAGGGGTATTTATAGGTAAGGTTGTGTAGAGAAGTGAGAAGGAAGTTGCCTGAACGTGCTTGGAGAGAAAAGTTTGGGGCTTTCCTCATTTCTCCACAAAAACATTAAATTAAGGGATGGTTGTATGCTCTATCCTTTTTAGAATCGATTGCAAAAGATTTCATGTGATTTGATCAAGAAACGAATGAGAAATTGAGAAAACAAATCTTGCCTAAAACTCTCCCTATTTCCCGATCGATGCAAGCTTGGTGATGATGCGCGAGCCGTTGGATTGTGATCCAACGATTGCCATTGTGCGGTCAAAGGTCAGCACGTGACACATTAATCTAATTCCCAATATTTTTGGAATATAGTGCTTTAATGCATTAATTTCCCTTTTTCTCTCTCCTCATTTCCAAATTAAATGAAAATTTACACCAAACCTAATTTTGATATGAGGAATCCAAATAGCAATTAGTTTTGTCTTTTGGGAACTTTTAATGTGTTAAATAAATCAAAACTTATTTTCTCTTTCCTCCTTCATTAATGGTTACAAGATTCTCCAAATTTGATGAAACTTCACCCAAAAGTCACATTCAGTGTCTTGGATATGAATTTGCCATCAATTTTACATGTTGGGTTATTTGTCCATTTATTTAATATGTTGAAGGTTCTACACACTTTCTCTCTCCTAATTTCACCCCTTTAATCAAATATCCTCCAAATTGAGTAAAAATTCACCCAAAGCCATATTTTAAAATGTAGACCACGATTTTGACATTATTTTATTTTTTTGAACATATTATTTAATATTTTTGGTCTTTAAATTATTTTCTCTCTCCAGGATAAAATAAAATATTTAAGGTTGTTCAAATTAGATGAAAATTCACACATAGACTCATTTTGACATGTAGATTACAAATTTGAAGTTTGTTTCCACTTTTCAAGTCATTTAATAATTTATTTAATAATTTGAAGAAAAACTCATATTTTCCAATTCCAATTCCAATGAATGCAAAGATAATTATTATTTTTATAAAATTGTGAAACTTGTCATTCAAGCAAACTTTAAAATCAAGGAAAACAAATTTAGGCTTAGAATCAACTTTTGAGTTTCCATTATATATATTTTAGGCAATTTACTCATATTTCCACTATTTGTCAAATTAATTCATTTCATGCCACATTTTCATATTTAGGGATATTATTTTTATTTTTTTTGTTCCAAAAGGCCATAGTAAGTTCTAAAACGAATTATTTTATCATTATCTCACATATGTGGTAAATTTGCATATTAGACCCTTAATAAAAATATTTACTGAGGTATTTGTACATAAACCTATATGTTGGAAATAATAATGAACAAATCTTCACCAAACCACTATTATTTCCACAAATTGAGCATCAAATCCAAAGAGGATAGAAAAGAAAGGAAAAGCTTAGAAAGAGGGTAAAAAAGATAATATGTTTAAGTTTTTATATGTTACAACATCTTTATCAACATGACCTTTCCATTGCATCAACATATCTAAAAGATGTGGATAACCACATGGGAGAGACCCCAAGTCACAACGATATGATATAATAGCTTATAACTCTTCATGCTTACAAGTAGGATCAAATTATATAATTATATCTGAAAATGTAGACATTTCAAAATGAAATAGCTACTATAGTGAGCATACATACAACAGATACATATATAAGGACAAATTCTGAATCCTATATATTACTTGTAGGACATGAAGGATTTTATAATATCACATACAAATGTGCATCCATGTTAGTTTCCAATTGAATCTAGACAGATATACTATACAATTGACTACATATTTTATTATGCCTTGGATAGTTTAAGGTGTACCGCTCAAACTACTAGCTGACCACAATGAAGTAGCAATCACCTCCATATAAGATCTTAGTATTTCCGGACTCCATAAGATCTCCCACACCTCGGCCGGAGTGAGGCTAAACAAAGTAGTGGCACAAAGACCAAACTACTAGTGGTCGATCCTGGGTACACAGACCATGACACCTATCACCAGGGTATGAAACCCATATCCATCATATATAATGTATTACTTTTCACACATCACTTGTTACATATCACATATCATATGTCAACAGAGATACAACCTCGACCATACTCATACAAACTTGGAAGCAAGATGACAGAGACATACACTCCCTACACCCGCATATACTCAACAATATATGACTATGAGCACCTTCTCATAACTCTCAGGTTGCTACAAGGTTACCCGTATCACTATCCCCCACCCAATGACCTAGAGAAATAGGTCTAAAGAAACAAGACACTATATGATCAATGTTACACTTATTTAATTAAGCCAATTACTTGTATTTTAATTTCACCCAACAAGTTACAAACATGATAGAGATGTAATTGCAACATTAATCGACTCTACAACTCCTAAAAATATATAATATGTTCACATATACCAAACCACTCAAATTAAAGTGTCAATATTCATCAACCATACCAAGATACAATTCATCAAGTTAGGGCACAACAAGGCCCACCATTTTAAATTATGGCACATGAAACTTATACAAGGCATAATATGGGATATTTCTTCTTCCAATGTTTAATTTCCAAAGAAAAAATATTATCACGAAAGGTAGACTATTATCCCACACATATGAATTGTCATAATCACTATTGAAAAAGGTTATTGTCACTCATTTAATGTAATGGATTGTCATGAAAGGCTATCGTATGGTATTGTTTCCAAGAACATATAATTCAAGTCAATAAGTTATCACTTCATGTCTTGTTTAGGGATTAATTAGTTATCACAAATTTTACACAATCATTACATCCATATAAATTCTTGAGACTACTTTATCATAATAGAGAATAACTTGTTTTATTTAAAGGGAAAGTGTATCAAACACATATGACCAAATAAATCCACATATTAAGTGCATCAAAATCCCTTCCATTATCATCTAGTTCATTTTTAGTTAATTAATTAAAAGAAAGGAGGGATATCTATTAACCTTATAAGGTGATATATCTCAATAGATGACATCTTTCTAATTAATATTTCCCTAAATTACGTAAAGCTCATGTATGATACATAAATTACCATACAACTCCATACATACATTGTTTATTGGCCCTATTTTAGAAAGAATGTTATACACAATTTATAGTTATTAACTTGGTTCATTATCACTGTTACATTAGTTCAAAGCTTATATTGTATACTAAACCATTCTTGGCCTTAAAAGGACCAAAACACCAAATTAGGGTACATAAAGGCCAAAACACCTTAAATGATAAAACATGGATAAGTTCCTTTAGGATTAATAAATATTATTCAAACTTCTCTCATATATTAATAAGACAAAATCCAAACAATACCTAAAATTTTAGGGAAGATACCATACTATCTGAAAGTTATGCTAGTTTTAAGATTAGGTCACATTTAAGACATGCACGACTAATAAGATTAAAACATGTATCGTTACTTGTAGGAGAATCATAATCTCATGAAATGTTGCAAATAGCCTTATTTGAATAAAAAATATTGTAACCAAAATTTCATCATAACCAATAAATATGAAAGTTATGCCCGGTTCAAGTTTTGGGGTGTATAAGGACCAAATTAAGGCATGGATGAGCCACTTTTATATGAGTGATTTTGGATAAATTTGATCTTAGCATAATAAAATATAGATAAAATTCTTACAAAAGTTTCATATCATCACACACACATTAAGGGCTAACGTGTAGTTCATTTATCATCAATATGACATGAAAATGTCTCAAAAAATGATATTTCTAGGACATCAAAGCTTAAATTTCGAATTTCATTCCATAAGGCATTGGGGGAACCTATACCTATCACCAAGGAATTCCTAAAGATGATAGATAATAGCATGCAAGTTCGTTGTCAGTTCATATAAGGGTAATACAACTAATAAAAATCTATCTTTTAGATACATAGAGAAAGATTTAAGTATTTTAGTGCAAAGTTAGAAGTTTATGTGCACAAGTAGGCAATAGAAGGTATTAGTTGTCATATCACTCACCTGGGTTGGTGAAAAAAATGAAGAATAGTAAGAACACCTCCAGAAAACCTCTTTTCCACACCCAAGACCACCATTTAAGCTCCACGATGACTCCTTCAAGCTAGATCAAGGTTTATAGGGTAAAGACGAAGAGAAAAGAAGTGATTTAGAGAGATGAGCATGTTTCCACCATTGAAATCATGAAATTCTACCAAATGAGGAAGAAGGTATGAAAAATGAGAGTAAAAATCTATTGAGATAGAGGATCTTACGTTTTTGATGCAAGAGGCAATGTTGGAAATATTGGAAACACCATGGAGTATCTTAATATTCAAAGCACTTGATCTAAGATACCACCATCCAAGCATGGTTATACAGATTAGGAACTCCTCTTCTTCATTCTAGAACATCACTTGACATACAAATAAGACTAGAGGGCCGTGGGTTGTAGGTTTCATGTAAGGGAAAGAGTTAAAAGACCAAACAACCCCCTTGAGGTATAAGGATATTGAAGGGCAAATGAGTTCAAGATATAGAGGCAATTGGGCCTAAGGCTTATGAATCCCAACCTATAAAAACTGATCCTAGACAAAGGGACTTTCTAGGATGTAGACCCATGAAGCTACCAAAGCCCTTGGTTGTAAGTGTCAAGCCTCCTCGTCTATACACCCACTAAATAAAGCCATAAATCAATAAAAGGAACCTTATACAAATATAAGTTCAAAAGAATCTAAAGTTCAACCAAGTAAGTAAAATATGAAATAAAGTATGCTCTTAGAAAACTATTATATCTAGGACTCTAGGGGGGGTGAATAAAGCTTCAAAATTCTCACAAGAATAGTTAGAACTTCAAATTATATTAATTCAAACCAAATACTAAAATTGAATTTGAAGTCCTATATAAACAAGCATAGTAAGGATGCAAGAGATTGAAGAAAACACTTGAACTAGGTGTTTAGAGTGGTTCCAATCTCCAAACTAGGAGACCGTCAATCCACTACCTAGAGAGGTCAACCTCTAGGACTTTGCAACCCATGTATACTTATATTCCATTATAAGAGATACAAGAGGAACACCTTACATCCAAGGTCTTACCTATCCAAGACAAGAGTTTTTAACCTACACAAGGACTTACCCACTTGATCAAAATATCTTCAGCCTTAACCAAGGATTTACCAACATTTGCATCAAGTCTTTGGCCTCACAAGGACCTAGGATAGCATGAATGAGCAACCTTGAAATGAACTCGAACATGTCATATTTATAGCTTGGGGTGTTTCTTTGAGTGTGGGATCACTTAAGAATGAAAAATAGCTATTTTACAACTTGCAACGAATCTATTTTCATTTCTAACATCTCTCCAATGGTTGAAATCACTTTTTCTGCATTTTTCATACAGTACATTTGGTCAAGTTTCAATAAAGGTAACTCAACTGATCCACTACCGACAAAGCCAATTTTCAAACTATCGATCGAGTTTGTCTTGGGATAACTTTACAGATCAACTAGAATCAACTTTGTTCAGTAAGTTGGTCGATCGAGTTCTGTGAGTATACAACTCGACCGAGGCAACCATTTCTAAAAATCCATCACAGATCGGTCGAGATTCAAAGTCGACCGATTAAAGTGCTGTGATAAATGTTCTAAAATGATTTTTAAGTGATCAAACGATGGAATTAAGTGTCCTTAATTTTTTATCATCTTAGTTATAAGTCATATCATAAATACAAATGATTACAAAAATATTCTAATGTGGTTTGGAGTGATTTTCCAAAAAGCACATTTGCATTGCTTTCGACTTGAACTTGGACAAGCTAGGGCTTGTGTAATTTGATCCTTTTCATGTACCTAAAGGCTGAAATCAATCTCAAACAAACATATTAGATACATATGATTGGAATGGTTAAGTCATTATCAAAATATGGACAATGTACAACTCTCAAGTCAACATTCTCCCCCTTTTTGACAGTGATAAACAATTCCTCAACATATTGAAAGGGATATGTAAAGTTACACCTTAGCCTTGTGGATTGTAAGGGAATTCATAATTTGAATAATGTGAATCACTCCCCCTCAATCTATTCTCACTCTTACCTGCATAAGTATTTCTACACAAAGCTATATAACATGTATACTACATGGTCCTTTAGCAAGTCACATGATAAAACATATACTAGACAAGAAAAGTATCACATAGGCATTAAAAGCACTATGGTTGAGCTTCAAAACATTGAACTTCTCTCCCCCTTATGGCATTATAAAAAAGGACGGGGGTAGAAGATCATAAAAATATGTCTTCTCCAGGCACAACCAAAACATCCAACCACAAGATAAAACATGCAACCACATAACACACATCAAACAGAGACGAGAGAGAAACAAGCAACCCGTGTCATAAGAAAAATATGGAAAGCATACCAATAACTCACATTATAGAAAAAACATAGAGTTATGATAGACAGAAGATTAAGATTACAACACATAAGCATGTTCTCAAGGCAAATACAAGCCAAAATGATGAAAACAACCTAATGATAGAAATAATACATCTAAGATAATGTGCCCAAATGTTTTAAGTACAAAATAGCCTAGAAATATATATATGATCAACATATAAGGACTAAAAACTAAAACATATAAAGGTCTATGGCATAGATGTCCACGAAATCATCTTCATCAACTTCAGGCTCATAGTCATCATCTCCATATGAAGGTGCAAGAAAGGCAACAACTTCACCTTGCTTCACCTTCATCACCAGAGCCACCAGCAAAGCCATCATCATCATCTGAACCATCCTTTCCATCATCATTAGATGCCTCCTCTTCTTCAACAACAACTTCCTCATCAACCTGGTTGGGCATCTCCTCATTGGTAGAAGGACCGAAACCACGACTGGGCCACATGGCATTCTGCTTGTCCCAAGACATGCCAAGATCATGGAGTTCCTTGGCCTGAGGGAAAGTGGGTGCAGAATTACCAAGGCCTACAAGCAAGGTAGATATGGGGCCATCAAGAAGAGGTAGCACTCTAGGGGTAGGTGCAGAGGCAGATCCACCAGTAGCAGAGGGTGCAGAAGCAGAAGCAGTAGGTGGAGGTGCCAGGTAGAAGTGATTATATTCATATGAAGGATAATTACCAATTGGGTAGGGCTGGTAGGCAGGATAAGTTTGGGAACATGATAGGTTCATGGAAGACATGATAGAGCATAGATCCTAATGTAGATGCTCCTGAACCTGTAGGTTGTACGCATGTTGATGTACCATGTCACCCATGAGGCTTCATTGGATACATGAAACGAGGCGCGGGCAGGCCGGGATGGTTGTGGAGGGGGAGGTGCCTGGGTGGAGGTAGAGGCTCCATATGTGGTGAAATAGGATGTAGGCAAAAAGCTTTTCTTGATTGTGGTCTCACTGATACAAACTCCTTTTCTAGAGGGTTTGTAATGAAGATCATGAAAAGGAGAATTCTCAGTCGTAAAGGTAAAGAGACCACATATGAGGGCTAGGTAGGGTGGGTGGGAACCTCGGGTATTCTTCCTAGATTTGAAGTAGGTCATATGGTGGAGAACATATCTAGACCACTTGACTCAGATGTTTTTTAAAAGGCAAAATATAATCACCATGGTATTCTCTATAATTTCAACTTGATTCTTTTTGGGGTGAATATTACAGTTGACTACCCAGGCAAGAACGTGGTTTTTAAGGTCCAAGGCAGAGGAAGGTAGGGTGGATTTCTTCCTGTAGGGAAATTGAGGTTTCTTCAAGAACTTATGCATGTCAGGGAGAGTAATATCATATTGCTTGTAGAAGGCCTCGGGGTCTAGTAGGTCAAAATACTCAGGACAATCTTTCCTCCATGTATCGGTTACCTCAGTACCATTGAAAATATATATTCAAGGTATCTTATGAGATTTTGAACTTCTTACCGGCAATCATGGAAGTGATAATCACTTGAGTATTAGGAGGGGTATAAGAGTGCCATAATTCCACGACATATTGGCATAGAATTCATGAACCGCCTTAGTGCTTGTCATGGAATTATGGAAGCACCGACATTCAACAGTCAGGGCTGTGAGGTGATGGTTATACAACAACCTGGCTACCTCATCTATGACTTTTTGCTTAGTGGGTCTCAAACAAAGTACGAAATGGAAAGGGGTTCCTAGGACGGAGCTCCTTGTACCGATTTAGAGCTTTGGTTGAGGCAAAGAAAGTATCGTCATAGGGAATGAGGTGAGAGTTGGATGAGGATGAAGGAACTCCAACATGGGTAACTCTCTTTCTTCTATTTGAATCTATGGAGGCAAAATGGTGAATAAGGGGAGCCAAAACTAGAGAAGATCACTACTTAAGGTCATCTAACCACCTAGGGCTGACAAGCAAAGGATTTAGGAAGGTCAAATGAGGGCTGGTTAGGGCTAGGAGAGGGAAGGTCGGGGTTAGGGTTGAGAGATTGAGAGAGTTGGAGGAGGAATCAGTCAATTTTTCTATAGTTGAGAGGGAGAAAAGTTGGCCGAACCCTACTTAAGATTTTCTCCAGCCCATCTAGTGGTCGAGTTATATGAGATGGAAATTTGATCGAATGGCTTTTTACAAAAGTCCTCATCCACCAAACTTGACCGACAGAAGGTCTGTCCCAAATTTAGAAATCTTAGTTTCTAGCCATTTGAGTGCTAATTAAATTTATTTTTCTAGTCCATTTTGCAGTTTAAGCATAGGTAGGCATATATCACTCATCATTGGGTACTATTTAGCAATAAAACAAACATTTGTAAAAAATACCCAAAACAAGTGAAAAAAATAGACATAAGAGCATGAAAATTTAGCACTTAGCAAGAAAGGGTGATCAAGACATGAGCAAAGCATATAGGATAAATAGAAACTAACTAGAAGGCATATTATATTCATCTAAAGCAGTTATGGGTAGTTTAGATATAATAAAATTAAATTGCTATCTAGCTAGAGGTTTAGTAAAATGTCCACCAACTAATTTTCTGTATCCACACGTGTGATATAAATATCCTTTTTGGCAATGTGACCATGAAGAGAATAATGACGAACCTCTATATTCTTGGCTCTACTATGCAATATAGGATTGTAAGATAAATTTATTGCACTAGTATTGTCATAAAAGAGAGGAGAAACATCAAAATAAATGTTAAAGTCTTGGACATTTGATTCATCCATGGAACCTGGGCACAACAACTCCTGGCTGTAATGTATTTAGCCTCGGTAGTTGATAAGCCATCATGCTTTGTTTCTTGAAAAACCAAGACACCAAGCATGGTTCTAGGAGGAAGCAAGTGCCACTTGTGAACTTTGTATCAATCAAACATCATGCATAATCAACATCACTATAAGAAGTAAGAGTAAAGTCCCTTGACTTAGGATACCATAGTCCAAAATTTTGGGTTTTGGCTAAGTACCTAAAAATCCTCTTAACAACTATAACATGTGATTTATTGGGATTTGATTGAAAGAGAGCACACAAGATAACACTAAACATTATGTCATGTCTAGAGGCAGTTAAATAAAGTAAGCTTCCAATAATATCTCTATAGAGCTTCTCATCCACTTTCTCACCTTCTTCATCTTTATCGAGTTTGGCAGTGTTTGACATGGGTGTGTCCATCGACTTGGTGTTCTCCATCCCAAATCACTTAAGTATCTTACTTGTGTAGTTGTCTTGGTTGACGAAGTTCCCATCTTTAGTTTGCTTGATTTGAAAACTGAGGAAGAAAGTAAGCTCACCCATCATGCTCATCTCAAACTCAATCTGCATAAGATCACTAAAATCCTTGAAAATATCAAGATTAGTTCCGCCAAAAATGAAATCATCAACATAAATTTGAATGATTATAAATTTTTAGGAGTGTGTTTGAGAAACAAGGCAAAATCTACTTTTCCCATGATATAGCCATGATCTAACAAAAAGTTCTTTAGTTTCTCATACTAAGCTTGAGGTGCTTGTTTGAGACCATAGAGAGTTTTTTGTAATAGATAAACATGTTTTGGAAAACTATCATGTTCAAGGCTCAGAGGTTGTGCAACATACACTTACTCCTCAATTGTACCATTCAAAAACTCACTTTTAACATCCATTTGATATAGAAGGAAATTATTGTAACTAGTAAAAGCAAGCAACATATAAATGTACTTAAGTCTAGCTACATGTGCATATGTTTTATCAAAATCTATACATTACTGTTGATTGTAGCCTTGAGCCACTAACCTTGCCTTGTTTCTTACCACCTTGTCACTTTCATCTAGCTTTTTGTGGTAGGCCCACTTGGTGCCAATGATCTTTCTATCACATGGTCTTGGCACAAGTGTCCACACTTTGTTCTTCTCAAACTGCTCTAGTTCTTCCTACATGGCCAGGATCCATTCATTATCTCGAAGAGATTCTTTGACATTCTTTGGCTCGAGTTGTGAGATGAAGGCAAAGTTTGCTTGTTCTTTGTTGTAGATAGCCTGCCTCTTCACTATTTAAAAGGGGTCACCTATGATAAGCTCTTTAGGACGATTCTTTGCAAAGTGGGGGTTTGGATCCTTCTTTTCTTCATCTATCTCCTCTCTTCTTGAGTAGCCACCTCTTTTCCCTTTGGGGTGATGTTGAGTTTTTTCAAGATAGGAATTACTTCTTCTACAACATCATAATTAGAAACATACTTGAAAAAGAGGGGTTAGTCTCAATAAATTTGACATTAATAGATTCTTCTACTTTAGATAGATCAACATTATACATGCTATAAGCCTTGCTAGTAGTGATATAGCCAAGAAAGAAAGCCTTGTACGATTTCATATCAAACTTGTCAAGAGATTCTCTCATGTTCAAGACAAAACAAGGACACATAAAAATGTGAAAATACTCGATAGAAGGCTTACTACCACACCATATATCATTAGGGGTATTCTTCAAAGAAGGATGTGTGAAAATCCGATTTTACACCAAATATGAAGTACTAACAGCTACGGTCCAAAACTTCTTTGGAGTGTCATACTCTAAAAGCATGATCCTAACCATTTCCTATAGTTACATGTTCTTCCTCTCTACAACCCCATTTTGTTGAGGTGAAAAGAAGTTATGTGCATAGCTTGATTTTTCACAAAAATGTTCAAAAAGGCCATTTTCAAGTTCTCCCCCATGATCACTAAGGATGGAAACTATCCAGCAAGAAGCTTCATTGTCAACTCATTTGTAAAAATTAGAGAAAACATCAAGCGTATCACTCTTAGAAATGAGAAAGAAGATCCAAATATATCAAGAGAAATCATTGACAATAACAAGACAATACTTGGAACCACGAAGCAATTTAGTTCTCATAGGTCCAAATAGATCACTATAGAGAAGTTCAAGAGCTCTCTTGGTACTAAGGACTCCTTTGGATTTGAAGGAGGACTTAGTTTTCTTTTCTTGGGTACAAGGTTGGAATTGCTCATCCTTTTCAAAATCTAATTTCAGAAGTCCCTTGACCAAGTCCATTTTTCTCAACTTATTCAATTGATGCATATTTACATGACCTATCCGACGACGCCAAAGAGAAATATCATTCAAATTGACTACAAGGCATCTACTAAAAATAGGATTAATAGAATCAAGCATAGTTACATAAAAATTACCATTCCTAGTTCCCTTGTATATGACATTGTAAGTGAAGGAACCTAGAAGCAAACGTTCAAAAGAAGTAAATAACACAAGGTAACCATTATCACATAATTGACTAGCACTTATTAAATTGTGATGTAGGTCATCCACAAAGAGAACATTCTTTATACAAAAGGATTCACCTACATCACCCTCACATTTTACCTTACCTTTCTTGTTGTCCTTGAAAGTAACTGAACCTCCTTTCTTCTTTGTGAAGTTGTTGAAATGGCTTATATCACCTATCACGTGCTTTGGACAACCACTATCAACAATCCATTTTCCTTTTTTGTGCAAGAAAGGAAAGTGTTAGTTCTTTGAGATCCGTAGTTAGTTTGGGGACCCATTTTATCTTTGGGTTGGTCCCCTTAGGCTTGTAAGGACAATAAGTAGAATAATGATTGTCACTTTTGTAATGAGAACAAATCATAGGGTTCTTAGAGCTAGAAGACTCTCCAATGAAAAAAGGAGTTTCCTTACTCTTTTTCTTACCTTTGGCCTTACTCTTGCCCTTATGATCTCCCCCTACAAATCCCAAACCACTATTACCACTTTGTTTGGTAGAATGGTCTAGGATTTCATTTAGGGAGTTTTTCCCTTTGAGGAATTTATGTATAGATGCTCTAAGTCTATGATTGTCATCAGTAAGAGATATAACAATAGAAGACAATCTAGCAAGATCAACTCTAGCATGACCAAGGTCGGCCTATAAACAGAGGGCTTTAGTCAAATAAGAATCCTTTTCAAGAGTAATACAAGCAATATCATTACTAGGAAATTTAGGTCTAGAGGATAAATCATTAACTTGACCAAGTGACCTAACGTTTTTAGATTTAAGAAATTGAATTTCTTTAAGACAAACATCTCTCTCATCTCTACGAGCATCACTAATGAGCTTAAGTTCAACATTTTTAGTTTTAAGTAACTTAATCTCATTAAGGCACTTTTGGCTGTCTTCCTTAAGAGATGCAATATTCTTAAGATAGACACCATTGTCTACTTCAACTACACTGTATTGGAGCTCAAGATCAAGAAATTGTCCTTTTAAGGAATCAATGCTCTCAACATGAATTTTCTCATTTTGCTCAAGAATATCAAGTTTAGCATACAAGTCATGAATTATTTTTCCCAATCTCTTCTTTTTAGATTTACATTTGGTAAGAAGAATGGGTAGAGTTAAGCATGTCAATAAGAGTTTCTTTAGCTAACTCATGCAAACTTACCTCACTTACCTCATCAATATCTTCACTTGTGGAAGGCACGAGTGCAATGTGGCACTCTCCATCTTCATCAGAGATTGAGCCACTAGAGGATGATCCTTCCCAAGCTGCATGAGCTATATTTTTGTGCCTCCTCTCCTTCTTGCCCTTCCTCTTGTATTTGCTATCTTTTTTGTTCTCTTCCTGCATCTTGGAGCTACTCTTGTGGTGTGATTTTCTAGGCTCAGGACATTCACTCTTATAGTGTCCTTTTTTACCACACTTGTAGCACCTTGGAGTAGATGAAGAAGATTGCTTTCCTTTGAAGTGCTTTTCCTTGGAGAAGTTAGCTTCATGCTCACTAGGGCCATAATCTTCACTAGAGGAGGAGGGAGAGGTCCGTCAAGCAAGTTGTTGTTGAAGGATGAGAGCCTCCACTTGAGCTTTGAAGCCACTATCTTTGATCTTCCTTGATTTTTTTTCTTCTTGCTTTGCTTCCTCTTCTTACTTGTCAAGTCTTGGCTCATGAGATTGTAGATTTCCAATAAGCTCCTAAGTTGGAAGATCACTAAGACTTCTTACTTATTCAATGGAGGTTGCCTTTGACTCCCATCTTTTTGGAAGAGACCTAAAGATCTTTGAGTTGATTGCTCCTCTATCCAAAGTATGTCCCAAGGCAGCTAGGCCATTGATATGATGTTGAGCCTTGAGTACATCTCGAAAAATCCTTCTTTCTTCCCCATATTGAATATCTCTAGGAGGCTATTCAACTTGTATATCTTTTCCTCCTTCACTTGCTTTGTTCCTTCATAAGTGATGCAAAACTTGTCCCATATCTCATTGGCTGTATCCCATGAGGAGATGTGGTTCAACTTAGATGGAGTGAGGGCTTCATAGAGGATGCTAATTTGCTTTGGCATTGAGCTGTGCATTCTTTAGAGATGCTTCATCCCAAGTTGATACAACTCCAGTTGGCTCCTTGTAGGGTGTAATCATCACTTTCCAAATATCAAAGTTCATCCCTTGAATGTAGAACTGCATCTGCCACTTCCAATATAGGAAGTTGGCGCCATTGAAGACCGGGGGTGTGTGCATGGAGAAACCTCCCTCTAGGTTTAGGTAACCAAGTAGGTTCTCACCCATCTTTTCATCTTGTAGGAGATTTGTTGGAGAAGATCCTTGCTCTGATACCACTTGTTGGATCTAGGGCTCAAGAGGGAGGGGGTGAATAGAGCTTCAGAATTATCACAAGATTAGTTAGACCTTCAAATTATATTAATTCAAACCAAATGCTAAAACGAAATTTGAAGTACTATCTAAACAAGAATAGCAAGGATGAAAGAGATTGAAACAAACACTTGGACAAGGTGTTTACAGTGGTTCCAATCTCCAAACTAGGAGAACGTCAATATACTACCTAGAGAGGTCAACCTATAGGACTTTACAACCCATGTATACTTATATTCCATTACAATAGATACAAGATAACCACCTTACATACAAGGTCTTACCTATCCAAGATAAGAGTCTTCAACCTACACAAGGACTTACCCACTTAATTAAGATGTCTTTAGCCTTCACCAAGGACTTACCCACTTTGCATCAAGTCTTTGGCCTCAGAAGGATTACCTACTCTTCTTGGATTTCCAGCCTTTGCCTTCTCCTTCACCTGGAGAAGATCTTCACCTCTTCTTCAACCTTGAAGAAGAATAGCAACAACTTCACCTTCACTTAGAGTAGCTTGCTTCACCTTTTCTTCTTTGAGAAAGGGGGTAGGCAAGATGGAATGGAATGAGAGCTTTACAAGCACAAGGAAGTATCTCTCTTACAACTGGCCTAACTCACTCATAATCATGAAATTCTATGTAAATGAGAGAGATAAAGGGGTTCAAGGAGTTGCAACACAGTCAACTATATCAAGGACTTAGAATAGCATGAATGAGCAAACTTGGAATGAACTCCAAGGGTCCTATTTATAGCTGGGGGTGTTCCCTTGAGTGTGGGAACACTTAAGGGCGAAATATAGCCATTTTCCAAGTTTCAACAGATCTATTCTTGCTTAAAACAACTCTCTAACGGTTGTAATCACTTTTTCTGCATTTTCCGTACAATACATTCGATCGAGTTCTAATAAAGATAACTCAACTGATCCACTAAATGACAAAGCCAAATTTCAAACTATCGGTTGAGTTTGTTTTGGGAAACTCGACCGATGAGCGAACACCAATTTTGCTCAGTGAGTCAGTCGATTGAGTTCTGTGAGTGTGCAACTCGACCAATTGGTCTCTCTAGAAAATCCATCACTAGGTCGGTCGAGTTTCCAACTCGACCAATAAACAACATGTGTGACATTTGAGTGATCAAACGTTGGAATTAAGTGTCCCTAATTCTTTCTCATCTTAGTTACAAGTCATATCATCAATAAAAATGATTACAAAAACCATCTAAGGTCATTTGGAGTGATTTCCTAAAACACACAACTACATTGCTTTTGACTTGAACTTGAACAAGCTAGGGCTTGTGTAATTTGATCCTATTCATGTACCTAAAGCCTAAAATCAATCTTTAACAAACATATTAGATACATAGGAATGGAATGGTTAAGTCATTATAAAAATATGGGCAATGTACAACTCTCAAGTCAAAATTCTCCCCCTTTTTGACAATGAAAAACCATTCCTCAATCATATTGAAAAGGATATGTAAAGTTATACCTTTGCCTTATGAATTGTAAGGGGATTCAAGATTTGAACAATCTAAATTGCTCTGCCTCAATCTATGTTTACTCTTACCTACATAGTTAGTCTATCTACACAAAGTAACATGACATATGTATACTATATGGTCCTTTAGCAAGTCACATGATAAATCATATAATGAACAAGAAAAGGATCACATAGGCAATAAAATAAATATGGTTGAGCTTCAACACATTGAACTTCTATCCCCCTTTTAACATAATAAAAAAGGAAAGGGGGGTTAGAAGAGCACATAAACATGTCTTCTCTAAGCACAACTAAACATACAACCACAAAATGCAATCTCAAAACATACACCAAATAGAGACGAAAGAAATGAACCATCTAAGTCATAATCAAAATATGTAAAACATGGCACCAACTCAGGAGATATAGTAAAACAAAAAATAAGTGTACAGAAGATTAAGATTACAACCCAGAAAGTAAGTTCTCAGAAACCAACTACAAGCCAAAATGATGAAAACTAAATGATAAAATAGTACAACTTAGAAAATGTGCCCATATGTTTGTAATACAAAATAACCTATAAAGATATATATGATTAGCATCTAGACTAAAACTAGAAAAACTATACATCTAAGCTATCTATGTCTACATCATCATCATCATCATCATCAATATCATCATCATCAACATCAGAAGCGTTTGGCTCGTAGTCATCATCTCCATCTGAAGGTGCAGTAGAGAGAACAACATCACCTTCATCACCAGAGGCACCATCAAAGCCATCATGGTCATCATCCTCATCAACCTCCTCATCAGTAGCAACAACCTCTTCATCGGCCTGGTCTGGCATCTCCTCATCAACAAGAGAACCAAAACCACAACTAGGCCAACGGGCATTCTGCTCATCCCAAGACATACCAAGAGCATTGATCTCATTGGCTTGTAGGAAGGAAGGAGCAGAACTACCAAGACTAGCAAGCAAAGTGTCCAAGGGGCCAGCTGTCAGAGGTAGCACACTAGGAGTAGATTCAGAAGCAATAGAGAGTGTAGAAGTGAAAGCAACAGGTGGAGGGGCGGGGTAAAAATGATCATATGTAAAGGATGCATAGTCACCTCATGGGTAAGGTTGGTAGGTAGGGTAATGGTGTGCACATGCCATGTTCATGTTTGACATCATGGCACAAAGGTCCTGATGTAGATGCTCCTCGACCTAGAGGTTGTACGCCTATTGATGCATCATGTAGCCCATAAGGGATTCATTGGATACATGGAAAGAGGCACAAGCAAGTCGGGTAGGCTGAGGTGGTGGAGGTGCTCAGGTAGAGGTAGAGGTAGAGGAACCGGATGTGGTAGAGGATAGGATGGTCATGGACTTCTGAAGTGTGGTCTCACTAATGCAAACTCCTTTCTGGGCAAGTTTGTAGTGCAGGTCATGGAAAAGAGATTTGCTAGTGGCAAGCTGAAAAAGACCACATATCAGGGCTAGGTAGGGTGGGTGGGTGCCACAGGTGTTCTTTCCTGAGTCAAAGAAGGTCATATGATGGATAACATATCTCATCCACTTGACTCCTATGTTCTTCAAGAGACAATACATAATGACTGTAGTGTTTTTTTGCAATTTCAGTATGATTCTTCTTTGGATGAATATTGTAGTTAACACCTAAGGCAAGTATGCGTCTCTTGAGGTCTAGGGAAGAGGAGGGAAGGGTACACTTATTCCTATATGGAAATTGAGGCTTCTTTAAGAACTTATGAATGTCAGGGAGAGTAAGAGCATATTGCTTGTAGAAGGCCTCAGGCTCAACTAGGTCAAAATACTCGGGGTAGTCCTTACGCCAGGTGTCAGTCACTTTGGTACCCAAAAACAAGATGTTCAGGGTATCCTTAGAGACTTGTAATTTCTTCTCGATGGTCATAAATGTGAGGACTACTTGAGTATTAGGCGGGGGTATGGGGGTGTTATAATTCTATTGCAAATTTGCATATAATTTGTGAATGAATTTGGTTCTTGTGATGGAATTGTTATAGCACACACGTTCAACACCCACGGCTGAGAGATGGTGTTTGTACAACAACTCCGCTACTTGATCTATGACCTCTTTTCTCCACGGGAGTGGTTCAAAAAGGGCACGAAAAGGAAAGGGGTTCCTAGGAAGGAGCTCCTTGTACCTATTTAAAGCCTCATTTGAGACAAAGAAAGTGTCATCAAAGGGAATCAAGTGAGAGATGGAAGAAGATGATGGTGCATTAGATGGGGTGGTCCTCTTTCTCCTATTGGATGACATGGAGATGAAATGGAGAGGATGGAGAGATCAAAAGCTAGAGAAACACCATCAAAACCCATCTACACACCTAGGGTTGATAGGAAAGAGGTCAAGGAAGGTTGATATAAGTCGAACTAGGGCTAGGGAAATGAAGGTCGGGGCTAGGATTGAGAGATTTAGGGAGCTAGAGGTTGGATTGGTCGATTTTTCTCTAGTTGAGAGGGAGAAAAGTTGGCTGAACCTAACTTATGTTTGCTCCATCCCGACCATCGATCGAGTTCTGTGACTCAGAAACTCGACCGATAGGCTCGAGTTGTGAGATGAAGATGTTGTTGGCTTGTTCTTTATTGAATGCAACTTGTGTCTTTACTCTTTCAAATGGATCACCTAAAATCAACTCTTTTGGATGATTCTTTGCAAATCAGGGAGTTGGATCCTTCTTCTCTTCATCTTTATCTTCTTCTTGAGTAACCATCTCTTTTCCCTTTTGGGTGATGTTGAGTTCTTTTAGAATAGGAATAACCTCATCTACAACATCATCGTTTAGACAATATCTTTGGAAATAGAGGGGTTAGTCTCAATAAACTTAACATTTACATATTCTTCTACTTTGGCAAAATCAATATTAAACACTCGATAAGTCTTGCTAGTAGTGCTATATCCAAGAAAGAAAGCCTTGTAAGATTTTAGATCAAACTTGTTGAGAGAATATTTTTTATTCAAAACAAAACAAGGACATCTGAAAACATGGAAATACTCGATACAAGGCTTCCTACCATGCCATAGCTCATAGGGGGTTTTCTTCAAAGAAGGATGTGTAAAAACCCGATTTGGCACAAAACATGAGGTATTGACGGCTTCAGCCCAAAATTTCTTTGGAATGTCATACTCTAAAAGCATTGTCCTAGCCATCTCATTTAAAGACTTATTCTTCCTCTCTACAACCCCATTTTATTGAGGTGTTCAAGGTGAAGAGATGTTATGTGTATAGTCAGATTCATTACAAAAATGCTCAAAAAGATCATTTTCAAATTCTCCCCCATGATCACTACGAATGGAAACGATGTGAAAAGAGGCTTCGTTCTCAACTCATTTATAAAATCTAGAGAAAACATCAAGCATATCACTCTTGGAAATGAGAAATAAGGTCCAAGTATATATAGAAAAATCATCAACAATAATAAGGCAATACTTGGAACCACAAAGCGATTGAGTTCTCATTGGTCCAACTAGATCAATGTGAAGAAGTTCAAGAGCTCTCTTGGTACTAACGACTCTTTTGGATTTGAAGGAGGACTTGGTATTCTTTCCTTGGGTACAAGTTTGGCATTCCTCATCCTTTTTAAAACCCAATTTGGGAAGTCCCTTGACCAAGTCCTTTTTTCTCAACTTCTTCAACTGTTGCATATTTACATGACCAAGCTGATGACGCCAAAGAGAAATATCATTTGAGTTGACTACTAGGCATCTACCAACAACATGATTAATAGAGACAAAAACAATTACATAAATATTACCACTTCTAGTTCCCTTATATATAACTTGATAGGTGAGGGAATCTAGAATCAAGCATTCAAAAGAAGTAAATAGCATAAGGTAACCATTATCACATAATTGACTTACACTAATTAAATTGTGATGTAGTCCATCTACAAAATGAACATTCTTGATACACAAGGATTCACATACATCACCCTCACATTTGACCTTACCTTTCTTGTTGTCCCCAAAGGTAACCAAACCTCCTTTGTTTTTGGTGAAGCTGTTGAAATGGTTTATATCACCTGTCATATGCTTAGTGCAACCACTATCAACAATCCATCTTCCTTTTTCCTGTAAGAAAGGAGAGTGTCAGTTCCCAACTCAAACTTTGGGATCTGGAGTTAGCTTGGGAACCAATTTCATCTTTGGGTTGGTCCCCTTATTCTTGTAAGGACAATAAGTAGAGTAATGATCATCACACTTGCAATAAGAACAAACCATAAGATTCTTAGTGCTAGAAGACTATCCAATAAAGAAAGAGGTCTCCTTGCTCTTTTTCTTACCTTTGGCTTTGTTATTGCCCTTAGTCCCCCCCTTCAAATCCCAAACCACTAGTATCACTTTGTTTGGTAGAGTGGTCAAGGATTTCATTAAGGGAGTTTTTCCCTTTGAGGAATTTCTACAGAGAGGCCCTAAGTCTATGATTGTCATCATATATAGATATGATAGTAGAAGACAAACTAGTAATATCATCTCTAGCATGAACAAGGTCGACCTCTAGACAGAGGGCTTTACTCAAATAAGAATCTTTGTCAAGAGAAATAGAAGCAATATCATTACTAGGCAAGCTAGGTCTAGAAGATAAATCATTAACTTGACCAAGTAACCTAGCATGATCAAATTTAAGCACTTGAGTTTCCTTAAGATAAACATCTCTCTCATCCTTATGAGCATCAATAAGAAGCTTAAATTTAGTGTTTTCAGTTTTAAGAGTTTCAAACTCCTTTAGGCACTTTTGGTTGTTTTCCTTAAGAGTTTTAATGTTCTTAAGATAGACACCATTCTCTACATCAACTCCATTGTATTGGAGCTCGAGATCAAGATATTGGCCTTGCAATTTGTCAATGCTCTCAAGATGAATTTTATCATTAAACTCAAGAATTTCAAGTTTAGCATACAAATCATCAATAATGTTTCCTAACCTTTTTCTTTTAGATTTACATTTAGCAAAAGAAGAATAGATAGAAAGAAGCATATCAATAATAGCTTCCTTCGATAACACATGCAAGCCTACATCACTCACCTCACTTACCTCACCAATTTCTTCACTAGTAGAGGCCATGAGTGCAAGGTGGAACTCTCCATCTTCTTCGAAGCTTAAGCTACTTGAGGATGAAGCTTCCCATGCTACATGAACTGCATTCTTGTGTCTTTTCTCCTTCTTGTCCTTCCTCTTGTACCTGCTCTCCTTTTTGTACTCTTCCTCCTTCTTAGATATGCCCTAGTGGTGTGACTTTTTTGACTTAGGACATTCACTCTTATAGTGTCCCTTTTGTCCACACTTGTAGCATCTAGGAGTAGAGGAGGAGTCTTTCCCTTGAAGTGCTTGCCCTTGATGTAGTTGGATTCATGCTCACTTGGGCCACCATCTTCACTAGAGGAGAAAGGAGAAGTCCGAAAAGCAAGTTGTTATTGAATGATGACCGCCTCCACTTGTTCTTTGAAAGCACTATCTTTGATCTTCTTGGCTTCCTTCTCTTCTTTCTTGGCTTCTTCTTCTTACTTGTCAAGCCTTGGCTCATGAGCTTGGAGGATGCCAATGAGCTCTTCGTTTGGGATGTCACCAAAGATCCTCACTTCTTAAATGGAGGTCACCTTTGACTCCCACCTATTTGGTAGAGTCCTCAAGATGTTGGAGTTGATCACACCTCTATCCAAAGTGTTGCCCAAAGTAGCTAGTCTGTTGATGATGACATTGAGCCTAGAGTACATCTCCACAATCCCTTCTTTCCTGCCCATCTTGAAGTTCTCTAGAAGGATGTTCAACATGTAGATTTTAGCCTCCTTGACTTGCTTTGTGCCCTCATAGGTAATGCACAATTTATCCCAAATCTCATAGGCAGTGTCCCAAGATAAGATGTAGTTGAACTCCGTTGGGGTAAGGGCTGCATAGAGGATGCTTATGGCTTTGGCATTGAGCTGGGCTTCTTTAAGTGCAACTTCACTCCATGTTGTAACAACTCTGGTTGGCTCCTTGTATGGTATGACCATCACCTTCCACATATCATAGTTCATGCCTTGAATGTAGAAGTGCATACACCTCTTCCAATAGAGGAAGTTGGTGTCGTTGAAGACTAGAGGATGCATGGAGAAGCCTCCCTCTTGGTTGAGTGAACCAAGTAGGCTGTCACCCATCTTCTCGTCTCATGGGAGATTGTTGGAGAAGATCCTTAGCTCTGATACCACTTGTTGGATCTAGGGCTCTAGAGGGGGGTGAATAGAGCTTCAAAAATTCTCATAAGATAGAATCAAAACCAACAGTTTAAGTGCAATTTGAAGTCCTAACTAACAAGCATAGCAAGGATGAGAGAAAATGAAACAAACACTTAGACAAGGTCGTTTAGAGTGGCTCCACTCTCCAGGCTAGGAGAGAGCTAATCCACTACCTAGAGAGGTCAACCTCTAGGACTTTGCAAGTGCTTTCCTCTATATATTCACTTAAAAGAGATACAACACAAGACCCACCAAAGGACTTACCTATCCAATACAAAGAGGCTTCAACCTTTCTAAGGACTTACCCACTTTCCAAAGAGTCTTCCGCCTTCTTCCAAGGACTTACCTACTCTTGCAGAAGTCTTCAACCTTCAAGAAATTACCCACTCTTCTTAGATCTCCAGCCTTTGCCTTCTCCTTCACCTGGAGAAGATCTTCACCTCTTCTTCAACCTTGAAGAAGAATAGCAAAACTTCACCTTCACTCAGAGTAGCTTGCTTCAACTTTGCTTCTTTGAGAAAGGGGGTAGGGAAGATGGAATGGAATGAGAGCTTTACAAGCACAAGGAAGTAGATATATTACAACTGGCCTAACTCACTCATAAGCATGAAATTCTATGTAAATGAGAGAGAGAAAGGGTCTCAAGGAGTTGCAATACACTCAACTATAGCAAAGAGTTAGAATAGCATGAATGAGCAAATTCAAAATGAACTCCAAGGGGTCCTATTTATAGTTGGGGGTGTTCCCTTGAGTGTGGGATCACTTAAGAGAGAAATATAGACATTTTCCAAGTTGTAATGGATCTATTTTCACTTAAAACAACTCTCCAATGGTTATAATAACTTTTTCTGCATTTTTCATACAATACATTTGTTCGAATTCTAATAAAGGTAACTCGATCGATTCACTAAATGACAAAGCCAATTTTCATACTATCGGCCGAGTTTGTTTTGGGAAACTCTATCGATGAGTTAAAATCAGTTTTGCTCAGTGAGTCGGTCGGTCGATTTCTGTGTGTGTGCAACTCGACCGATTGGTCTCTCAAAAAAATCAATCACTGGATCGGTCGAGTTTCCAACTCGACCGATAAATAGCCTGTGAAATTTTTTCTAAATTGACATTTGAGTGATCAAATGTTAGAATTAAGTGTCCCTGATTTTTTCTCATCTTAGTTACAAGTCATATCATCAATACAAGTGATTAGAATAATCATCTAAGGTCATTTGTAGTGATTTCCCAAAATGTGCACTTGCATTGCTTTTGACTTGAACTTGAACAAGCTAGGGCTTGTGCAATTTGATCCTTTTCATGTTCCTAAAGCCTGAAATCAATCTTTAACAAATATATTAGATACATAGGAATGGAATGGTTGAGTCATTATCAAAATATGGGAAATGTACAACTCTCAAGTCACCAGTTTGGAGTAATTTTCCAAAACACACATTTGTATTGCTTTTGAATTGAACTTGGACAAGCGAGGGCTTGTGTAATTTGATCCTTTTCAAATACTTAAAGCATGAAATTAATCTCAAACAAACATATTAGATACATATGAATTGGATGTTTAAGTCATTATCAATATATGGACAATGTATAACTCTTAAGTCAACAAAAACTTCTAGTCAATGTGTAATTTATATCTTCAATCATGTTGAAATTACACATTAGTCCACAAATGTTCATGAAATCGCAATATCAAGGAAAACATTACCCAAATATAGTCAGATTAGCATCATCTCTTAAGTAATTGATTTCAAGTCTCAAGTATTTGTTTGAAGAAAAACACATGTTTATATATATTTCACATTATTTGCAATTAAGCCATCATGTTTTATTGAATTTACAATTAAATCCACAACTTGCAAAGAAACTTAAAGTTGGGGCAACCAACGTACAAATCAAATCAAAATGAGATATATCTTAATTAATTTTAATCAAATATTAATCAAAAACACAATTACGACAATAAATTGAGATTAGAGAAAGATTAGGCTAGATTTAGGTTCATGGTCTCACATTGGGTCTCTAGGATGACCGGTTTGAGACTACTATTAACCATCGATCAAGTAGGATGCACAACATTACATGGTGTGACATTTTGGCAGTGAGGTGTCCCTACTCTTGGGGAAACCATATCTATGCATGGCCCATGTCATGACAAAGGTGGACAAGGATACTATATTATGGAACATACAAATCATATATCTTTGACGAAGGTTGTAAAGTACCATGATGAGCTAGAGGAGGAAGTGTACTCGATGACAATTATACATGCAGTCTATTCTACCATCATACAAGAATACCCTCAACCACCATTACAAGCTTGTCTCATGAATTTGGGGAATGATTGCACACACTACCATTCACTGGAAGAGTGTGCCTTGTTTCTAAAGACATTGTCGTGTTTATATTAAAAACACTATGAAGATTTGGGACCACCACTGCTACTGTTAGTCCCATCCTTGCAATGTCCCCCTGAGATGGAATTGAAGCCACTACCACCACACTTGAAGTACACATTCTTGGAAGTGGAAAACAAACTTCCATTGATAATTTCTACATCACTGAGTTCAAAGGAGGAGGAGCAAGTACTCGTCATTTTGAAGAATCATCATGATGCATTTGGGTGCTTCATTGCTGAGGTCAAGGGGGTTCCCCTAGTCTATCTCAATACAAGATCAAGATTGAAGAAGGACCAAAATATTTAGCACAACCTCAACAATGTCAACATCCTATCATGACGAAGGTGGTGAAGAAAGATGTCGTAAAGCTTGTATGTGTAGGTATACATTATGATATTTCAGATTCTAAATGGGTTCTGAAGAAGGGAGGAATCACATTCACTACAAAATCGGTGAGTCATCTAGTTTCTACCAGATTAGTGACTGGTTGGAGAGTTTGTATTGATTATCGTCGATTTAATGCTGCCACTTTAAAAGATCATTTTCTTCTTCCATTCATTGACCATATCCTTGAAAGGCTCGTCGGCAGCTCACATTTTTGTTTTTTAGACAATTACTTCAGTTACAATCAGATTTCTATTGAACCACACGATCAAGAGAAGTCTACATTCACTCATCTCTATGGTTTTTTGCCTACCATCGTATGTTGTTCGGTCTATGTAATGCTCCAATGATGTTCCAAATATGTGTGGTCGCTATTTTTCAAATATGGTAGAGTGATGTCTTGGAACTTTTATGGATTATTTTTAGTCTATGGAGAGTCATTTGAGGACTACCTTTCCAGTACTGACAAATTCTTACAAATATGTGAGGATACTAATCTTGTTTTGAACTGAGTGAAATGCCATATGACAGTGAGTGTAGGGATTGTTCTAGGACACAAGGTGTCCAACAAAGGGATGGAATTCGATTTGGTAATATATAAGTGATCTTTAAGATACCTCCACCTCTTTGGTGAAAGGAATTAGGAGTTTCTTAGGACATGACGACTTTTATCATTGATTCATAAAAGACTTATCAAAATTGCCAAACTGCTTTTAGAGTTGCTAGAAAAATATGTGGAATTTAAATTTGATGATTACTGTGTGAAATCAGTTGAGGTGTTGAAGGAGAAATTGATATTTGAACATGTGGTGGTGGCTCAAGATTGGAACCAACTTTCAAATTGATATATGACACATCAGATTATGCAGTAGGAGTTGTTTTGAGCCAACACAAAGATCATTCTCAATCTTTCATATACTATGAGTCTAGAACCCTTAATGGTGCTCAACTTAGATATACCACCACAAAGAAGAAACTTTTATCCATTGTCTTTGCCTTTGATAAATTTAGATAAGATTTAATGGGGTAAATGTGATTGTGTGGACTGACCATGCATCTACCAAGTACCTTTTCCAAAAGAAGGATGCCAAGTCTATGTTGATTAGATGGATTTTTTTACTACATGAGTTTGATATAGAAATTAAAGATAAGTTTAGAGATGAGAATGTAGTAATAGATCATTTGTCTCAGTTGGGGAGGGAGAATGAGTTTGGGCTCGAGATACCCAGTTGTTGAAGATTTCTCCGATGAGAAACGTTTTTCTATGAAAGACAAAGATCCCTAGTTTTCAAACGTAGTAAACTATTTAACATGTGGAGAATTATGAGAAGAATGGGGATATCAGGAGAAGAAGAAATCTTTCCATTCCTTGAAGTTCTATATGTGCGATGATCATATCTTGATTAAGCAATGTCGAGATGTCATATTGAGGAAGTGTGTTCCTGAGTTCAAGTTTGAGAGCATGCATGCTCAATCACTCCTTACCCACAAGGGGACACCATGATATCTCAAGGATGATCGCTAAAATTTTAGAGTGTGTCTTTTATTGACTGACTTTATTTAAGGATGTTTATGATTTTATGTGGAGGTGTGACACATGTCAACAATCAGGCACCATCTCTAGAAAACATGAAATGCCTCTCAATACATATTAAGAACTAGAGGTCTTTGATCTTTGGGGAGTTGATTTTATGGGAACCTTTGTGTCTTCTAATTCTATCTTTACATTTTTTCTAGTTGACTATGTGTTAAAGTGATTGGAAGTAATTTGAACTCGCACCAATGACACATAGACCATATATTGTTTTGTGAAGGATTACATTTTTTGCATGTTGACAGTACCAATAGTGATCATAAGTGATGGTGATTCTTACTTCACAGATAGAAATTTTGGAGTATTTTTGAGTAAATATGGAGTCAAGTATAGAGTAGGAACCCCATACCACCCTCAGACTCAAGGCCAAGTTGAGGTGTCAAGTATGGAAATAAAGATGATCATATAAAAGACCGTTTTAAATAGCAAGACAAATTGGAGCATGCAACTGAATGATGCTCTATGGGATTATAGAACGACTTTTAATACACCCATAGGCATGAACCCTTATAGGTTAGTTTATGGGCAATCATGTCACTTACTCGTAGAACTATAACATTAAGCCAAGTGGGCCTTGGGTAAAGTAAATCTTGATCTACCCAGTGTACGGAGAAAATGCATATTTGAATTAAATGATTTGGATGAGATTAGACTAGATCCCTATGAAAATTTAAAAATTAAAAGGATAAAATTAAAATATTCGCGACATCCAAATTCTTCATAGGGTTTTATTACCTGGTAAATGAGTGATGTTTTTTTAACTCTAGCATGAAATTGCACCCAAGGAAGTTGAGGTCCAGGTGGAGTGGACCGTATGTGACGGTCAATGTTTTCCCTCATGGTTCCAAGAACTTCTTTACAAACGAGCATTGCCTCAAGCATTATTGTAGAGGAGAGGTGGTCCATGAGGAGGAACAATTGAAGCTCATTAAGCTTCCTTGATCAGTTGAGCTATATTTACTATCAAGCCTAGGACATTAAGCAAGGGTGCTTATGGGAGGCAACCCATTATTTTCTATTTTTGTCATTTATATTTTGTTTAGGACTTTCCATTGGTTACATTTAGTATATGTATTTTTAGATTTTATATTTCTATATAAAAGGTATGTTGATGCTTTTGTGTGGTGTGTAGGTAGATTCAGTGTTGGTACCATCGACAACCAATTCGATGACACCGACCCACTAAAAAAATTTCAATAGGGAATTCAAGAAATTTCGGTACCATCAACAGGAAGGTCTGTGGCCCCAAACCTATTATAGGTCAAGCATAAAGTCTCTACCGCCGAAAGATTCCAAGCAAAGACAATAGAGCTACAAAAAATTTCCTGTCAATACATTGAGAGGTTGTCTGGTGGTATCGACCAATCTAGCTCAAAGATGACAACGATCCTCACAACTCGATACCATCAACATCATGGTCAGTGGCACCAACATTTTTAGTAGAGGCCCAAGAAGATACACAAAATTGGGCATATGTTCCACTAAGACCTTTCTTAGTGACACCAACATAGACAGCATAGGCGAGCCAATATCAACTTGGTACCACCGAAAGCTCTAACGATGGCTCAGACTCAAGAAGACAAGATCCATGGCACCTATAGTAAAGACCATGATCTTCCACATCTAATGGTTAGTAGCACCAATCCGCGCATGTGTTTTACTAATCCATACCATCGACAACTATAAATATCACTGACATAAGAGGATCAACGAATCAGTGCATCAATGACCTAAAGATGTCGATATCAATGGATGGAACTGATGCCCATTGATAACGATAGAAGTTGTAACCACTAACGCCTTATGTCGGTGGCACAGACATAACACGTCTAGGAAACTCTTCAACTATAAAAGGGAGGTTATGGGTGATCTCAAATCACACCAAAATCATCCCCTATGATTTAGAATGCACTATATGACCATTGAAGACTTCATTAGCATTCTATATTTTATGATTTTACACTGATACCCCTTCTTTATATCTAATCGTCTTTTCATAATAATGGCATCCTAGAGATAAAACTCATCCATAGGCACATCTGATCAGATGGTCTCAAAGCCATCCAAGATCACCTTCCCAGACGAGGACCGAAAGAAGATGTATGCCACTTTGATGAAGTGGGACCTCATACCAACTCAGTATGGGGATCCTACCTTCCTCACCAATGTCATCTTTACTGACAACCTTCATCGAGTCTGCACCGAGTAGAGCATGGTGGGTGATCACCCATTCTTCAGTTATTGGCCCACCCACTTGGAGATAGTATATGAGTTCCTCACAATGATGGAGGTTTTTTGCATCCCTAGGTATGGGGATGGTCATGAGTATGGTTATGTCAAGTTCAGGTTGTACAACGCCAAACATCCCCTTACCCTCATAGAATTCAATTCCATATACAACTCGTTCATGAGTGAGGTACACTTCACATTAAGTGATTTCGACTTCCTATGACTTGGTGGCAGATGAGAACCATTCCTTAAGGGTTTGTCATCAACTGGAATCAATTTTCTGTGATGGACATCGAGCACCCGTTTGCACAGATTGTGCACCACTACCCAACAAACACCGTATTTGCCACATGCAATCAAGGGAAAGGGAAAGGGAAAGGGAAAGGGAAAGTCTAACAGGTGAACCTCTACATTTTGTGGTCATTTTTTACCTTCGGGAAGGAGACGATCAAACTTGGGCCATTCTTCCTTCAACACATGATGGCATTGAAAAGGCAAGTCCATAGAAAAACCACAATACACTTTGGGGGTCTACTTACACCACTTGCCATAAATCTTGGTCTAGACCTCTCCAAGGCCAATGCGTTCAATATTTCTTCTATGCTTGATTTCAAGCACTTAAAGTGCATCCACCTTATCACCAAATACAAGGGAAAGATGTATGCATGTTGTACCATAGACGAGCATATTAAGGAAAGGGCTCTTCTTGACCCCATCTTCTGTGTACGAGGAGTGCACTACCTTCAATGGCCTATAGAAGACACAAAGACTGTAGCACATGGAGAGGATTTTGAGGCCAAGGAAGATGAATCATCACCATCCTTATCATCATTAGATGAGGCTAACATACCTTATATGCCAAGGCGATGTTTGCACCACATTCCACGATACTATATAGCATACAACTCTATAGATCCACCACCTCTACCGCTAGGAGATGTGTTCTCCATGGAGGGCATGTATGAGATGCTATAATCAATATAGTAGGGGAAATAATAGTAGTCAGCCACCTCAACCCAAATTCAAGGGGTTCAGGAGCAACTACTTTAGCAACAACTGGCCATCTACAACAACAAGTGTCTTCTCCTGGTCAACTAGGAGAACATTCACACTGATCTGAAGCACAACGAGTACCATCAGTAGCCATTTGATAACCACTATTGGAGTCAAGGACACTTCTCTAGCTACCCAAAACCACTAGATATTCTAGCCAGCCTGCCGACATTCACCAGATGTTTCTGCCCACCTAATCCACAAACGCCGCCTAGAACTTTCCACCCACTACCACCATACTAAGCACATGGTACCCCCGTCCCACCTCTTAGTGTGAGTATTTACTGTGAGGGCATAGTCAAGATCAAGCTTAGGGTGGTGATGGAAATGGTTTATCTTGATTTATTTTCTATCTTATATAGTTTTCTTATTTCTAAGTAATAGGATCCACAATATATATATATATATATATATATATATATATTAGTCCTGGAGGTTAGTTGATCATGATTGTATCCATCATAAAAGAACATGTTTCTTGATCTTATAGTAAACCTAAAAACTAACTCATATTTCAAGCTTATATGCCAAGTCTAATACAACACCAACTAGATTAAGTGTTTGAGTTAGTAAGATTGAGGGCACTTTATATGAATGAAAATCTTAAGTTATCCAAGATTTGTGTATGACGATGAGATATGAGCCCAAACAAAGAAAAAAAGTAAGGAAATCTTAATTGGGAGTTTTAGAGATATATTCTAAGGTCATCCTATACACAAGTTGATATGATAGGGATATATCCACTACTACAGAAATGGCTTATAACGTCACATTTACAGGCTTCAGTTGTATACAAGAAACTGATGCCTAAGGTTTACATCGTCAACTAAATACAAAAACTGACATCTATAAGTGAAGAGCACCCAGACACGAGTATCACTTTTATTTTAGCGTCGGTTCGTTAATAAGCAATCGATGCCTAAAATCGACCGCAAATTCCAAAATTTCCAGTGAAAAATATTACCTTCAAAATTTAACATACGACATCGGTTATTAACTTAAAAACTGATGACTAAAGGTTTTTTGTGAGATAAAAATTAGCCACATTTTTATCATCGGTTGGCTTGAAATAACCGACGCCAATGTGTGTTCCTGCGCTGTCTGCGTGAAAATTTTTACACCCCTGTGGCATCGATTTTTATATGGTAACTGACGACTACTTTTAATAGCGTCGGTTGTTTTTAATAACCGACGCTGATGGTTAACTTTATAGCACCCGCGCAAAGCCGACTCTTCCCCTTTCTATGTTGCGTCCCCGCGAGAATAGGTCTGGTGATCGATTTTGTGCGCCGCCACCCGCCGCTGCTCTCCCTACTGCTCCATGCTCGGGCCGCCGCACCGCTCCCTGCTACTGCGTGCTCTGTGGTCACCGCCGCCCTCTCCCTCTCTACTCGCCAGATGGCCGCCACTCTCTCCCTCTCTGCTCACCCTCTATGCTCACCGACGCCCCTCTGTGCTCTCCAGCTATCTGCTCGCTGACACCCTTTGTGCTCGCCAACTCTCTGCTTGCCCCTCTACCTGCTCCTTACCCATCCTCCTCCATCTGCTCCCTACCCTCCGCTACCCAAGGTCATCCCCCTTTGCTCCCTGCCCTCTGTCTGCTCCCTGTCCTTCATATTTACATCTACTTATTTGTATTTACTTATCTACTGATTTGCATTTACTTATCTACTGATTTGAATTTATATATCTACTGATTTGTATTTACTTATCTACTGATTTGTATTTACTTATCGACTGATTTGTATTTACTTATCTACTCATTTGTTCATCTAATGATTTTGTATTCATCACATTATTTAAATTTAGGGCTTTGTATTTGTTCATCTACTTTTTAAAATTATTAAATCATCTACTGATTTATATTTGTTTATCAACTGAGCTGTACTTTTTTATCTATTGCTTTGTATTTGTTTATCTACTGATTATATTTATTTATCTAATGCTTTGAGTTTACTTATTTAGATGTTGCTATTATAAATCAACCTAGGATATGAACAAATCTTGTGGTTGCATATATTTGTAAAATGTTAAAGGCAATTTGTGTCCTGGTTAGAAATCTTGGTATGTTTAACAAGATTCACACTCATTTTCTCTAAACCACTATAACTTTATACAATCCCTCTTGTCTTTGATGATATGAATGCTCAACTAGGTATGCATGAAATTCTTAGTTAATTCAAATGTGTGTGTTTTTAAATTTATTAGCAAGTTTGTAATTTTTCTTTTTAACTCCACCATCTTGATCTTAATGTTTTCAGTCATCATAGGTTTTTCTGGTTTGCAACAAGTTCAATTGACAAATACCTTTCCAATCCTAAAATTTGATGATTATAGTAATGGTATACGACTGAATGGTAGAAAGACCATGTGCTGATTAGTCTGTCTACTAGAGTGTGGGGAATAACCATGTTGCCTATAGTTTATAATATTGCATTGTGAATTATTGCATGTTTGAAACTATTGAATTCTTTATTTATTATTAATGTGATCAGACACGCCTACTTATGAGTGGTGTTATATTTTGTTGGCCTAGAAACCCGTCTAAGATTTACTCATTAGGAGTAAATCTTAGATAGTCCCCAGTTTGGGACTATTCTTGAACACCTAATCTCACTTAGGATGTAAGTGTATAATGTATATTGGGTTTTCAAGAAAATTTCGGTAGCATTTCTCCGTTTGTTCTCTAAGTACATATGTACTTGGAGAACAATGAGGAAATGCTACCAAAATTCTCTTGGAAACCCAATACACATTATACACTTACTAGTGAGATTAAGTGTTCAAGAATGGGATAGGCGGTATACATTTATTATATATAAGAATGACAACACATGTATTTGTTGGCCTAGAAACCCATCCAAGATTTACTCATTAGGACTAAATCTTGGATAGTCCCTAGTTTGGGACTGTTCTTGAACACCTAATATCACTTAGGATGTAAGTGTATAATATGTATTGGGTTTTCAAGAAAATTTTGGAAGCATTTCCCCATTTGTTCTCTAAGTACATATGTACTTGGAGAACAACGGGGAAATGCTGCCAAAATTCTCTTGAAAACCCAATACACATTATACACTTACTAGTGAGATTAAGTGTTCAAGAATGGGATAGGTGGTACACATTTATTATATATAAGAATGACAAAACATGTATTTTTTGGCCTAGAAACCCATCCAAGATTTAATCATTAGGAGTAAATCTTTGATAGTCCCCAATTTGGGACTGTTCTTGAACACTTAATCTCACTTAGGATGTTTTAACCATTAATTATATATAAGACCTTAAACCCTAAAGTTTTAACCATAAACCCTAATATTTTAACCCTAGACCCTAATCTTGTTCTAATATATACTTGTTTTCTCTTTGATCATAGAATGGATAGATCATGGATGTCCATTCCGAATCACTTCACCCCCGAGTTTATTTCTGGTCTTGACCAGTTTATTAGATTTATTGAGGAACATAGGAAACAACATGTTGATAGATTCTACTGTCCATGTAGGCATTGCGGTAACAACTTGAAAGTCAACACTGGTGATGAAATCAAAAGTCATGTCATGTGCAACATGATTGTACAAGGCTATACAGAATGGCACTGGCATGGAGAGATTTCAAACCTGAAATCAGTGGATGTCGATAGCAGTGCTTGTGTGGAAGAAGAAATTGCCTTCAATGACGTAGATGTGAAAGAACCAATTCCAGTAGACATCATTGATGTGATGCTGGATAGTTGTGGGGTAGAGCACACAGATCCACCTCCCGTATTTAGAAACATTGTGCATGATGCTGAGATACCGTTATACACAGGTTGTAAGTTTATGAAGCTTAACACTCTATTGAGATTGTATAAAATGAAAGCTAACAATCGATGGAGCGACAAAAGCTTCACGTTATTGTTGTCTTTGTTGAAAGAAATTCTTCCTAAATGAAACGAGCTGCCGATCTCAACATACCGGTTAAAGAAATTGTTGTGCCCAATGGGAATGGAGGCCAAGAAGATACACACATGCTAGAATGATTGTGTATTATTTCAAAAGGACTATGTGGATTTGAAAGATTGTCTGAAATGTGGTACATCAATGTATAAATTGATGACTTTGGGGGAGTCCAAAACTGGTTCTCCTTCCAAGGTGATGTGGTATCTACCTATAATACCACCGTTTCAATGCTTGTTTGCCAATCCTATAGATGCGAAGAATTTGAGGTGGCATGCAGATGTTAAGAAAAATAATGATGGGATCCTACAACATGCGACTGATTCCTCACAGTGGAAGAAGATTGATTTATTGTACCCTAAATTCAGTAAAGAAGACATGAATCTAAGACTTGGGCTTTGTACAGATGGGATGAATTCGTACGGGACATTGAGAAACAAACATAGCACTTGGCCAGTTATGCTTGTTATATACAATCTTCCTCAATGGTTGTGTATAAAAATAAGTACGTTATGCTGTCTCTTTGATATCGGACCCTAAACAACCTGGAAATAATATCAACATTTATCTTGAACCTATGATTGATGACTTGAAGAAGCTCTGGGGTGAAGGTGTGATGATCTATGATGCTTCATGAAGAGAGACATTTCCTTTGCATGCTATGTTGTTTTGCACTGTGAATGATTTTCCAGCGTATGGGAATTTGTCTGGATATAGTGTCAAAGGATCTAAGGTGTGTCTTATATGTGAAGAGAACACTGATTCAATACGACTAAAACATGGTGGCAAGATTGTATATCTTGGTCATCGAAGGTTTCTTCCAAAATTTCATCCGTATCGTAGGTTGCGCAAAGCATTCAATAGACGGAATGATGAACAAAGTGCACCTAAACCTATATCAGGGGAGGATGTTTATAAAAGAGTAAAAGACATCGCCAATGAATTTGGTAAGAGATCACAATGTACGATGGCCACACAGAGTGACACATCTTTATTTAAGAAGAAGTCAATATTTTGGGATCTTCCTTATTGGAGTTCTTTGACAATCAGGCATTGTATCGATGTCATGCACGTTGAGAAAAATGTATGTGATAGCATCATCGATACTCTGTTGAATATACCAGGTAAGACTAAAGATGGGATAAAATCCATAATGGACCTACGTGAAATGGGAATAAGGACATAATTAACAGAAGTAGTTAGTAGCGATCGGAAAACATACTTACCTCCCGCTTGTTACACGTTGTCTAGAAAGGAGAAGAAAGATTTTTGTGAATGCTTGGTAAATGTTAAGGTGCATACCTCCCACATACGTAATACAAGTTCTGCATACGTACATATTAATGCATAGGTATTAATGCAGGTCAATCATACGAAAACAAGATATTTATACAAGATATTTTGGAGTTGTTTAGTTATGAATGGTTGAACACATCTATGATAGAGCTGTGGATATGGTGAGATCTTGTTTATACATCCGTATACCTTGTTTTATATATGGTGATCTAGTTTCTTATATATTAATGCATACGTAATATATGTTTTGCAGTCACTTACACAAGATATGTATAGATTTTAGATTTTCCCATGTGGGATTTTTGGTTCCATCTTTGATTAGTCTCGTAGATGTAGACCCATATTCAATTACTTCATACTACTGTGATGCTTTTTAATATTTTGGTAAAAATAATAAGACGATGATAATGGCTCCATTCAATGTCGAGTAAGTTTACTTTGCTTATAATTTGGACTTAAGAAAATTACATTTTTATTGTGGATTTTGAGTTATTGATTTTCTACTTTCTTACCTGTAGTGGTCAGTATTGGGAGTTACTAGTTATTGTCCCCAAGACGTTCACTGTCTATTATCTAGATCCTGCGGGAAATGAGTTGGATACATTATATGGACATGCAATTAAAAGGCCATTATTCTCGTGAGAAATATTTCATGTTTTTATATCTGTTAACATCTGTTAATACATTACTATTTAATTATGCAATTTAATGAGTTACATTAACATATGCAGGGCTTTACAAGAGTACAAAAAAGCTGGAGGAAAGGTCCCCAAGAAAAAGGATCTGTCACTAATTTGGGAGAATGTGAAAGTAATTTCCCGACTCCAATGTATATATTATTTATGTGAATTGTGCTTATTTATATTTTTAAATATTTTGTATGTTTCAATTTATAGTGTGCTATACAAGACAACAGCTGGGCATGTGCCTACTATGTGATGCGATTTATGGACCTAATCATCAAACATGCTGTAATGGAAATTGATACGATACATCATGTATTATACATAGTCTCATTAGATAATATAAAATATACCAATCTTATTATATATTATTAATTATATATATATGTCATTCTCTTTGCAGGTATTTAAAACTACTGACTTCAACACAGGTGGAAAGCGTTTCGATGTACATGCTCCCTATACGAGAGATGAATTAAATGTTGTAAGAGAAGAATGGGCAAAAGCCCTACAAAGAGTGGGAATTTTTAAATATAATTTTATAGACAATGATGAGAATGATGAATAAAGAATAACTTTGTTCTCATAATTATTTTTGTGTGAATGTGAATGAATTTTTATGAATTGTCATATGTGTGTGAAGATGATCAATACATAAATGTTTCTACATGTGTCTGAATGTGAAAAGGGATGAAATGAATGGAACTGCAGGTTGCTACTGGTTTCTACATGTGTGTAATAAAAAATAATATGAATTAAATGTGCTTATATATGTGTGTGAATCACATATATAATATTGTCCATCTTGTTAATTTTGCAGGTTTGTGGCCTATTGTTGGCTGATATCAATGGATGTCGTAAACCTACAGTTCAGAACTGAACTACATGTTCTCATCCTGCTGACCAGCCATACAGTAGTCCTAGAAACTAATAAGAAAAAAAATCATAACATAGGCGTCAGTTATTTGAACAAAACTGACACACAAAGACATACGGCGGCGGTTTTTGACAAAAAACCGACATCTATGTGGCCAGGAACCACGACCATGCTGGGAAGCACGACCGTAGTGGCAGGGGATATGGCGTCGGTTATTAGCAAAAAACCGACATCGGTTCATCTGATATGGTGTCAGTTATCTTTCAAAACCGACGCCTATAGGCCCTTTGCTGGTGCGTTTTCGGTGGCGGGAAGCGTTTTGACGTCGATTCTTTTAATAACTGACATTTGTAACCATTCTATAGTGTCAATTTTCTTAAAAAGCCAACACCTATAGTCCCTTTTCTGGCACATTTTTAGTGTCAAGAAGCATTTTGGCGTCGGTTCTTTTAATAACCGACGTTTGTAACCATTCTATAGTGTCGATTTTCTTAAAGAACTGACGCCTATAGTCCCTTTGCTGGAGCATTTTCGGTGGCGGGAAGCATTTTGGCATCGGTTGGGAACCGACGCTGAAGGGGTCCACCTTTAGAGGTGCCTACTTGGGTGTCGGTTGGAAACCGACACTAAAGTCCTTAATTAATTGATGCTAAAGTCCTATTCTGTAGTAGTAATCATAGTTAAGAAAGCCATTGTCTATTAGTCATGTGATTCCATGCATCTTTCATGATATTTCATTCAATACCACTAGATGAAAAATTAATCCAAATTATTTTCTCTTGACTTCATTGCATACCATAGTATATATCATGATAGTTAGTTTCTTTGTGAGTGTATTAGAAAAAAGTGAAAAATATAGAGATGCACAATTGTTTTATTAAATAGAGATTGCATAATGAATTTCATGTAAATTGCATTTTTAATTTCCATCATTTTTCTATATTGTATGCAACATGTATTTGTGTAGCTTTCTCCACAAATAAAGAGTGAAAGCAGCTACAACCATATCTCTTCCAACAAAGAAAGAGAAACATCAAAACAAGAAATGACAAATAATGCCTGGTCTTTAATCATAAACTATGCTAAAATAAGAGGGCAGAAAAACAAAGAAAGAAATTAAATAAAAAGGAGAAAAGGATGCTTGAACTCAAATACTATTTTTTCCAAGGAGAAGGTGAAAATAGTTTACATGTATGCATCCTTTCACCCACACTCATTATCACGATGAGACATTTAGTGCATTTATCATCCCACCATAATAGTAAGCATTATGAGTCATGCATTTTTCATTCCCTTCTTTATGTAGACATCATATTTTATTTATGCATAAATGATCTGTATGTTACTTGTTATTATTGTTCATAATGACCTATTTCATTTTCATCCATTGCTTTTTATAGTAGGCCATACATATGATTATTCCCCTCACTCATTTATAAATTGGGAAGTGTTTCCAACATAGTTGGGTAGGTAGATCAAAGCAATGTAGATGGGGAATCACATGGTGCATCAAGGTATACTCGTCTTGACTATGATGTTAATCGTTCTTTAGTAACAATGTTTCATTGATCTAAGCATGAACATCTTTAATGAACATTCTTATTCACTTCAGAGTAGTTATTGGTTTAGTAGTTGGCAAGGGTCGGTTTGGGACTGTCAAGTGGGGGTAATTGAGAAATATAGTTTATTGGATTTGTCCTCTTGCCGCCTCTTTCAAACAGTTCTAAAGGGGTTTCTTGAGGGAGAGAAACACTAAATCTTAGGGTATTTTGATGCATTAATTTCCAGTCACTTTTCCTAGGCTATTTCTCGTGGTTTATTGCATATTTGTTCATTTTTAGATATGATTATGTATTGTTTCTCATTATTAGTAGTGATTATTATTACATCAATTATTACATATTTCTACCAAATCATGCTTAGTTACCATTTATAATTTGGACTTATTTTATTTTTTGCTTATTTCGGATAAATTGAGCACTTATATAATAGCTCAGTGCTACCAACAACTATTTCAGTGATACTAACATGACACAAAGTTTGAATAGAGAAATTAATAAATCTTGGTGATATAGAGACCACTCTTGGAACTACTGAGTAAGTAGTTGATGATATCAAAGCTACTTGTTGCTACCAATGAGTCACCATCCAGGGAGCATTAGAAATGGAGCTTGATTGTCTTGGTACCATCGATGGGCTTGTCGGTGGTACTGACTTCAATAACCAATTTACATCATAATTCACAAAAAGCAACTCAATGCTATCAAAACTACTGTAAGTGGTATGGACACAATTCAATGGTTTGAAGTCACCTGACAACTCAGTGACACTAACACCCTATTAGTGGTACTGACTATACTCTATCAGTGGTACTGACTCTTCACGATTAGTACAGGCTTGAGATTAAGTCATCTCCAACAAATGCAACTTAAGGACAGTCAAAGCTCCACTTATGACCTTAGGGGAGTGCAACAAACAAAAATCATGTTCTATCATGTTGCAATTGAGCATGAAATTGGGAGAGGATGATATGAAGGAGATGGCCACAGATTGGAAGCTCCAAGTTCTTTGGGAGGGTAGATTTGTGACTGGAACGTTGTAGACCAAGATGTTCACCAAAGGGGATCGCCGAGATGACTTCCCCAGGGGTTCTTACATTGGTTTTCTAATGTTTAGCCTATTTTCTACCACTTCCTCTCTTTATTTCATAATAGCATTCATGCGAGGCTAAACCCCATACTTGTTAGGATCTGGGAGTAGCTTGACATTGCTTTATTTTTTAATTCTATGAATTAGTAATCGATTTCTTTTATTTTGGATGTGTATTTACGATCTCCCATTTATTTGTCAATGCTTGATCACCATAACCAAAGTGATAGGCCGCTAATTACTTAAAGAGAGGGACTAGGGGTTGGACAAATCATAGATTTACACAGACTATATCGTGCCTTGGGAGAGGACTTGCGATTGTTAAAGAACAACCTAGAAATTTTGTTAATGCACTAGGATAATTCCTAAACCGCTATGGGAGTGGCACTTGTTTTAGTTTAGGTAGTGTATTATGCAGTGTCAGTGGGTAATACTTGCTACACGTCTTTACTCCAAGGATTATGATTTGTTATTATCAATGAAATGGAATTTGAATGCAATGCACACCATGGTGAAACCATAGTCCCAAGGAATCCATCCATTCTTGATCACACTCAATTAATTTAGACTTAATTCTTTTCTCTTAGTTATAAAATAACCAATTAAACATTTTCCTAGGCATAGATGATTACATTCCAGTTTGTAGTAGTATTTGGTGAATGTTACCCTGAGTTTGACATTCATGCCTCATAGGTTTGTATTTCACGACGTGTACACTTGTATTTTACACACACAATTTTAGCGTGTCAACACAATGCACTCAATAGTGTTGTGATAATGTGTACCCATTTTATTATTTTAGGTAATATGTACATCATGAATATCTAACAACGATTGAATTATGCACTTATGATAATCTATTCTTGCACTGGTGATATATAATGACATGCAAAAAGAATACACACAATGGATATATGAGACCTAAAAACTTATGTCAAGTATTAGTTTAGCATCATCTTGTATGCTTTGTTGTCTCATACCTTAGTTGTTGTTTGTGGTTCTATTCATGCATATGTTATGCTATCCATTTAAGGATGAATAATCGACTCCTTTCACCTTTGTCTTTTTAGCCATAAAGAATGAGAATTTGGGTAACAAATGACTACATGACAATACTGTAACAACCCCATATTCTAAGCATCCCCCAGTTAAGAGAGACCTAGAAGATCAGGATCAACACCTAAATTTCTAGGATACTATTAAACATATAACAAAATTTAATGAATAATTTCCATTAATTGAACTTGAATTTAATATAAATGCTTAAACAACACTACTCTAAGAAGTTACATGAATTTTCAAAGAAAACTAACATACACATGAGAAGAAGTATTAAGTTAACCAACGAAATCTCCTTGATATTAACTTTAATATCTTCAATCAGCTTCATTTGAGTATCCATGTCTTCATATCTTTATACATGTCAACTACCGAATACATAGACAAGCAAAAGCGCGTATCAATATATTTCTATACTATGTACATGGGTGCATATAGAAGTGCATGCAAGTATATAGTCCACAATCAATTCTTTGCAAATAATAACTTGTATTTTCAGTTAGATAAACCTGCCTCATGTTTTTCATACCATCATTCTAAGATGCAATTGACTTTATCTATCCATCATTGGATTTAGGTGAAATACCCCTTTATAGGTCTAACTCTGGGTTCAAAATATCATATTTATAGACATATAAACGGATCAAAAATAGAGAGGACACTACTATATCTGATATCTGAATCTGAAAAAAAGTCTGATATGATATCCGATGGATATCATATGTTAACATCCAAATTTGGTCCAACAAATAATATCCGTATTAAGATAAATATTTTATCCAAACTGAAAAGCATACATTTAATTTTATAAATATTATATATAGAAAATATTGATATTAAATTAAATACATAGGATTAAATATCTATAATTTTTATATTTCTATATATATATAAATATAAATATATATAAATATATAAATATAAATGTAAATAAATAAATAAATAAATAAATATATATATATATATATATATATATATATATATATATATATATATATATATATAGTTCAATTTCTTTTGCGTAGAGGCTACATCAATATCCGACATCCGGTTTGAAACTTTGTGATATGAAATTATGTATCTAAAATCTGACTCGAATTCTACGGATGTATATTTTTTTCTTCTTCAAAATTTCAGACTCAAAATTGGATCAAGTGTGTGGATTTGAGATATGCATTTATAGGTCTAGTATTTTACTATATGTGATACTCATATTGGCATTATAATTGAACTAGAATAAACAAACATCCAAGTAATTTAATTCATGAAACATTGAGAAATCATAAACAATCTTTGGCATTTGATGTATGTTGGTACTCATAATAAACCATGTACCTCAGTGAAGACCTCATGTAGTGTATACTTCAAGAAGTCCAATAATCAATTATATATTAAAGAAATCTACAATAATCAGTGTGATACTAAATATACACACTACCAATGTGTAACCATTGTATCCACATTACACCACTTAATCCTAACTTAGGTCCTAAATTAGAGTTTAGGGTCATCAAGGGTTTTTATTGAGGGTATCAAACCCCAATTTCACCCCACCATTTTTCCCAAGAGTTACAGACCCTAACTACATATTAGGTGTAACACTAATTATTAGATTGAACATATCATTTCACTATGAACACCTATATCATATCATGTGAATTAAGATCATAATATGCTATAACCATTGGTTTTAAAACCATAATTACATATGTATATGACCTAGTGACTTAAGAAACACTAAATATATATCACCATTAATCATTACCTTAAGGTTTTCATAACGATAGCAGTTTATAACACAACTTGAACATATTTACTACATTCAACATACTAGTTATCAAATATAGGGTTTTCATGCATTTATCACCTTATATTTATGCACTCATACATACTTTTGGGACTAAGATCAGAATTAGTCAATTAGTATATTTTATATGGATTTTACACAATTTTTTATTATTAAATAACTTCATTAGTATATGATCTACCAATTAGTTACTAGAATATTTGCAAGTTAAACGTAATCAAACCGGTTATAGAGTAACATGTAAGCAATATATTACCTTATCGACTTGGGTCGCTGGGCCAAGCGCGAGCCATTGGGACCTAGTCACCTTATCTCCTTGCGCCACATGGGATGAGTCCTTAAACAAGCAAAAGGGTTGGGTTAGCCTTGTGATCTAAATTAGTATGTCACAGGCACATGAGATAAAGGGTAAAACCATACAAGATATTTCTTATTTTTCATCGAAGCAAATCCTTCCCACCATGGAAAGGTCAACATGCCAATTGATTTTCTCATCTTGTCTGCAAGGTGGTAAGATGAACAACATGGTACCTTTGCAAGGTTGTGGGCTGTGATGAATCTTGGAAACATGCACGGTGTGGGATGTGATGAATCTTGGCAACATGCAAGGTGTGGGACATGATGAACTAGACCTAAAAATACATAGTTTGCCATGGCCGACTATCGAATAGGCTAAAAAGATGTAACTAGGAGGTGATACAACATCACCTTAGGTATGATATGTTCTAGACATGAATATCACTCCTCCCTGACTGGACACAACTACTTACCATGACCCGAGAAAGATGCCTTGTCGAAGAGTGCCACTACCATGCTTGAAAGAGAGATATGACATGTTGTTGGTGACTTGTATTCAACTTGGGAAAAAGGAACTCGGAGGTTCTCTGCCTTTTATGAACCAAAGGTAGTAGGAGCCTCTTATAAGTGGTTGAGTCACTAAGAGTGGCGATGGTAGCCACCGCCTCAAAGACTTGATAAATGCAAAATTTGGTGTATATCACACCTCGGGGAGATAATGTTGATCTTGAGATTAGTTGGGTTATTTTTCATATTTTGATGATAATGGGGTGAATTTTAGATATTTTTATCTAATGGAGAGGGAGAGGTGTTCAGGGATCTCAGAGTCTATTATTATGGGATACTAGTCCATAGACTGGGGGAGGAGACAAGATCTCACTCGTTATCTTGCCCAGATCTAGAGTCTAGGTCCGAGTGGGTCACCCATATTTTTTGTCTTGCATCTATACCTCTTTTAGATTAGAAAACCCATTTACTTCTATCAATTCCCTAGACCATGTCGCTTCCTTGTTTAACACCAAACTTTAGGTTAATTCTCATACACCCATTATCTTACATTGGGATAAATAATAAACTCCAATTATCATGTTAGTTATATAAAACTTAACTTCTAAGCAAAACCTAGATAAATACTTAATTAATTATTTATGCCACATATTATCTTGGAATCTTCTGGATTTTCTTATGCAATCTCATAATTACTTTATCTTTAAACTAAAAGTATCATTGGTATTTCTTGTGGAAATATATATTGATTTATCAATTTTATACCCAAGGAACCTATTTGTAAACCCTAGTTGGCCTAATTGGGATTGTATTGGGTTCTTGGTCCATGGCTCATCCTTGTCCCTCCAAAGGGTCTAAAAGAACTAATATCTTCTTAATTAGGATATCATGGCTTTGATTATCATAATATCTCACTTGAAGCCCCGCATTAATATATTTTTTCAATGCTACTTGGATTGAAGACTTAACATAAGTCCAGGGTTCACATACATCTACAATGTCCTATTATACTCTTTAGTATTCCTTTTGTATCTTCACATCATGACTTGAATTAGATTTTAGATTCTCAAAATTCTAAGGATGTTACATTGAGCCCACCTTTAAATGAATTTTGACCTCAAAATCCAAACCTAATAAGGTTATGGTAAATGATAACTCATTTAGCCCCATATATTAGGGCTATCAAACTACCTTGTTTAGGTTTTAGATATATTATCACTGGTATTTTTATATGATATGAAAGTTTCTCACATGGTTGAGGTTGGAACCACAATTCAATTCAAGGGTATCTTCACATCCTCACTCTTACATGATATAACCACTTAGTGGTTACATTTCCACTTATTTCACCTAGGCTTCAAACATACAAATCGTTATTTAGCTATATTTATATAAGCGTGAGGTAACACCTCAAAACCCAAAATTATGTCATTAACATTAATTTATGGTATTCATTCATTCTCAAATATCCATTGTATGTGTCACATGTGACTACCAAATATCACAACTATACTAAGGTGAACTAAATATGTGGCTGCAATCTGAGTACAAAGTTCACCTTGTGTTTGTGTAAAGAGACATTCACACTATCTCATAATTTTGAACTCTAGACTGAGTCATCCTAAACAATGACTCTAAACCCTGAATACATTTTAACTCGATGATTTTTTCTTAAATGTCTTGAAATTAAGAAACAATGCTTTTATCAACACTTGAGTTTGTGCACAACTCCATTTATGATTCTTTTTCAACAAATATTTTGCAAGTTCTTATAAATATGTATATAAATGATGTATCATTAGCCTTAGCCATTCCCGTAAGGTCTCTAGGGGTATAGTTACCTTTGGAGTAATCTCCTCTTGACCCTAAGGGACTTATGTACCTATGGAGTGCCTTTCCCTTTGACACATGGGGCCTCATTTACTTATAAAGGTGACCATTTTCCTGACATGATGGGCCTTAAGTACTATTGGATGTCTTTCTCCTGACCCCATGGCCCTTATGTACTTAGAGAATGATCACTTTCCACCCTTTTGGGTCTTTTGTACCTTGAATCATTCCTACTTGATCCTAGCATTCACTTAGGATCTACCCTACCCAGGGTTTATTGAGATGGCATTATTTAATTTTGTTTCTTATTAACTACACCTTGTTTTAGTGCAAGGTCTCCAATATCATTATATTTCCATATCACATGACTCACCCTGCCCCAGGACATTCTATAAATTAGATGCGTGACATATGATTTATTTCAATGAGTTAACTTTCATTAGACATTTTTCATCAGTTTTCTCTAACTAAAGTTTTCACACTCATATATTTATGGTTCCAATGCACTAAGACAAAAACACCCCCTTCTTTTTCATACTTGGTGGCGGTAGGGCTTACATGCCTTAGGTGCAACATCATTACATTTATTCAATGTAAGTCAATTTCCATTACCTATATACCTTGGGATTTCTCTAACCAAGGTTTTCACACTTAAAATATCTTGGAATTTCATTTTCCATTTATCAAGGGCAACTTATTTTTCTTAGGTAGGGTTAATGGTTCCTATGCCTTCTATGCATCTCATCCCATCATAACTCACTCCTTTAGATTTATGTCCATTTTGGACATATAAGGTTACCTCAGATCTTAAAATGAGGCCAATCACCCTTCCAGGAAGGTCCTAACTGAGGCCGCCTTCTTGGTTTCAGGAGGAGGTTAAGCTTTCTAGGAAGGGCCTAACCCCAAGGGTTTAGGGTTAAGACTCCCAATCTTGTCTTTTCCCACTAGTTCATTAACCAAACCTAGGTTGAGACACTGCCCCAGAAAGTGAGTTGAGGGTTGTACTCTTATATAACCTCTAATTACCTATGTCTCATATATATATTCAATACCTTTTACATGCATCAAGCATGCATTATTCCATGTACTATGTATGGGAAATTAGGGTATCCAATTTGTGGTACATATATTGGATTACCCAACCCATTTTTATTTTATCTTTTCCTTTCCCCCAATCAAGGTTTGTTCAGTTAGGATTATTATTTAACCAATACTACCCCCATTATCTGGGATTAGGGTTTATGCTTAGGATTATGGACTACATCCAATATTTTATGCTTTTATGATTCCCTTGACTCACTAATATTTTTGTACCCTACTTTTCTATTCCACTCATGTCCTTTATGGATGATTGAAGTTCCCACCCATACTTATGTCTTTCTAGGGTTTACCCTTACTATAGAAAAACCAATATGATAATAAATCATTTTCAATAACCACTACTATAGAAATGGCTTATAACATCACTTTTAAAGGCGTCGGTTGTATAAATACACCGACACCTAAAACCTAAAGCCTCAGTTTAATAAAAAAACTGACATCTATCTGTGAAGGGCGACCAAACATGGGTATCACTTTTATTCAGTGTCGGTTCCCTAATAATAAACCAACGCCTAAAATTAACCGCCAAATCCAAAATTTCCAGTGAAAAAAAGTACCTCCAAAATTTAACATATGGCGTCGGTTATTAACTACTAAACCGACGACGAAAGGTTATTCACAAAACAGAAATTGGGCACATTTTGGTCATAGGTTTTGCTACAATGACCGACGTTTATGGGTTTTCCCACATTGTTCCTGGGAAATTTTTCACACCCTTTGAGCGTCGATTTTTGAAAGAAATCGACGACGATGGTCATTAATCGAGAACAATTTTTTAATCGGCATATGTAGATAGACGTCAGTTTTTTTCTAGTCAAAACTGACGACTATCATTGAGAATAGGTGTCAGTGTGTTTGTAGAACCGACACCTTTAGTTTTATGTGTCGGTTTTATTTAAGAACCGACACCTATTGTTAACTTAACAACACCCGCGCGAGCCCGACTCTTCCCCTTTCTCTATTTCGTTCATTCTCGCGCTACTCCACAGTTTGGTCTGGCGATTTCTCCTCTACCACTACTTGCTGCCACTGCCTCCATGCCTGCCACCATGACCGTTCAGGCTACCGCCATGCCGCCGCCTCTGCTGGACGTTGTCACCGCGCGATACCTGTCGTCACTTCTCACCGCCGCTCAATACCTGCAGCTCGCCGCCGCCACCACTCGATAGAGGAGGTACCCTCTTCGCTTTCTCCCTCTATTTTGCTTGCTCAACACCTGCTCGCCCTGTCGTTCTGCTGCCCGATCCTCTGCTTGGAAGCAACATGAGGAGGTCACGACCGTGTGGGCCTCCACCTCTTCTTCCTGCTCCCTCTCCTTACCAAATGGATTAAAGCAAGGCCACGACCGTGTGGGCTGGCCACGGCCGTGGTAGGCCAACACAGCCACGGCCGTGGCCAGCCCACACGGTCGTGGCCTTGCTTTTATCCATTTGCTAAGGAGGGAGCAGGAAGAAGAAGATACATTTGCAATTGAATACTAATGCTTGACCTAATTCTGTAAATTTTGATGCATGTTGAATTAAGATATCAAAACCCTAATACACATTTCACCATAATCTTGAATTAAGTATATTGTTGAAATCTTGTGATCAATCTATGTAAGATATTAAAACCCTATTGTTAAATCTCTAATTTTGTAGTGATGTGTCACCCTAACATCTACATGAATCCCTATTGTATGATGTAGATTGATGATAATGCATGAGCTAGTTTGAAATTTTGAAATCAATTATGAATCTCTCCATCCCTAGGTCATACCAATTTATGTGTAATCTTTGTCTTGATGATGAACATGCATGGACACTCAAAATGTTGAAATCAATGTTATAGAATGACAACACATGTATTTGTTGTCCTAGAAACCCGTCCAAGATTTATTCATTAGGAGTAAATCTTGGATAGTCCCAGGTTTGGAACTGTTCTTGAACACATAATCTCACTTAGGATGTAAGTGTATAATGTGTATTTGGTTTTCAAGAAAATTCCGGTAGCATTTCCCCATTTGTTCTCTAAGTACATCTGTACTTGGAGAACAACAAGGAAATGCTACCAAAATTTTCTTGAAAACCCAATACACATTATACACTTACTAGTGAGATTAGGTGTTCAAGAATGGGATAGGTGGTACACATTTATTATATATAAGAATGACAACACATGTATTTGTTGGCCTAGAAACCCGTACAAGATTTACACATTAGGAGTAAATTTTGGATAGTCCCCAGTTTGGGACTATTGTTGAACACCTAATCTCACTTAGGATGTAAGTGTATAATGTGTATTGGATTTTCAAGAAAATTTCGACAGCATTTCCCCGTTTGTTCTCTAAGTAGATATGTACTTGGAGAACAACGGGGAAATGCTGCCGAATTTTTTTTGAAAACCCAATACACATTATACACTTACTAGTGAGATTAGGTGTTCAAGAATGGGATAGGTGGGACACATTTATTATATATAAGAATGACAACACATGTATTTGTTGGCCTAAAGTTTTAACCATGCAAAAACTCTAATCTGTTAACCCTAGACCCTAATCTTATTGTAATATATACTTGTTTTCTCTTTGATCATATAATGTATAGATCATGGATGTCCATTCGCAATCGCTGCACCCCAGAGTTTATATATGGTCTTGACCAATTTATTAGATTTTCCGAGGAACATAGGAAACAACCTAGAGATAGGTTCTACTATCCATGTAGGCATTGTGGAAACAACTTGAAAGTCAGCACTGGTGACGAAATCAAAAGTATTGTCATGTGCAACGAGATTATACAAGGCTATACAAAATGACAATGGCATGGAGAGATTTCAAACTCGAAACCAGTGGATGTCGATAGCAGTGCTTGTATGGAAGAAGAAATTGCCTCTGATGATGTAGATATGAATGAACTAGTTCCAGTAGACATCGTTGATGCGATGCTGGATAGTTGTGGGGTAGAGCACACCGATCCACCTCCCATTTTTAGAAACATTGTGCATAATGCTAAGATATCATTATACACAGGTTGTACTAAGTTTACGAAGCTTAGTGTTGTGTTGAGATTGTATAAGCTAAAATCTAACAATAGATGGAGCGACAAAAGCTTCACATCATTGTTGTCTTTGTTGAAAGAAATGCTTCCTGAAGGAAATGAGCTGCCAATCTCAACATACCAGGTAAAGAAATTGTTGTGCCCGATGGGAATGGATGCCAAGAAGATACACGCATGCCCGAATGATTGTGTATTATTTCAAAAGGACTATGTGGATTTGAAAGATTGTCCAAAATGTGGTGCGTCACGGTATAAATTGACGACTTCAGGGGAGTCCAAAACTGGTTCTCCTACCAAGGTGATGTGGTATCTACCTATAATATCATGGTTTCAACGCTTGTTTGCCAATCCGATAGATGCGAAGATTTTGAGGTGGCATGCAGATGTTCAGAAAAATAATGATGGAATCCTACGACATGTGTCTGATTCCCCACAGTGGAAGAAGATTGATCTATTGTACCCTGAATTTGGTGAAGAAGTCAGGAATCTAAGACTTGGGCTTTGTATAGATGGGATAAATCTGTACGGGACATTGAGAAGCCAACATAGCACTTGGCCAGTCATGCTTGTTATATACAATCTTCCTCCCTGGCTGTGTATGAAAAATAAGTACGTAATGCTGTCGTTGTTGATATCGGGCCCTAAACAGCCTGGAAATGATATCGATGTTTATCTTGAACCTCTGATTGATGACTTAAAGAAACTATGGGGTGAAGGTGTGATGACCTATGATGCTTCACGAAGAGAGACATTTTGTTTGCATGCTATGTTGTTTTGCACTATTAATGACTTTTCAGCATATGGGAATTTGTCTAGATATAGTGTCAAAGGAGCTCAAGTGTGTCCTATATGTGAAGAGAACACTGATTCAACAAGACTAAAACATGGCGGTAAGACTGTATATCTCGGTCATTGAAGGTTTCTAACTAGGCCCTGAGTGAGGCGTAAAAAGCAAGGCATGCACTGAATGTGCATGACCACACAATGGGTCCAAAGGGGTATGCAGGCATTCGCCAAAGACTACAGTCTGAGGCTACTGCTCAGTCTGCTGCTACTCAGGACTCCTCTACTATAGGTAGCACACCTCTGCCTTGCCATGATGTCTGGATAGCTGGGAGGCAAAATAAGAAGGGAGAAATAAGGAAGCTCGTAACTGCTGAGGTGGCTGCAAAAATGGTAAAATACAACTCTTACAACAATTGTTTGAATATTGATTATTTGTGGTGTTTACTTAATTACAATTTTTTGTTTTGGCGATTAGAGGGAGCTGCACGAGCTGAGGAAACAAGGAAAGTTCATCCTTGAGGGCACAAGGGATGAATTGACAATTGCTCTGGGTAACCCAGAGCATCTTGGATGTGTTAGGGCTGCAGGCGCTGGTGTGGGCATCAAAGAGTTCTTTGGTCCATCCCAGCGCAAACATGTCCCAAAAGTGGGACTTTTACAAGAAGAGGTAACCTATTCTTTCTTTATAATGTTACTGTAAAAGAGAATTCAATAATCAGAAGCTAACGTTTCTTTTATCCATGTATAGGTAGATAATCTAGTTGATAGGAAACTCGAAGAAGCACTGAGTAAGTGGCATGCATCTCAGACTGTGACTCAGAAGACATTACGTATGGCATCCCGCTCTACTCCTACTGCAGAGGTTGGGAGTAATCTTGTAGACCCACCACCTAGCACATCCAATGTAAGTATTTTTATGACATAATAACTAGTCTTTTTAAGATGATATGTTTTCAAGATGATATGTATATAACATTCTTTACACAAAGATTTTTAGGGGTTGAAGCCATGTCGTCTAAAAAGTAAAGAATTTTTCATTACAGAGGCGTCGGCTTACCCATCCTTACCAGGGGAAATGTTTCATGGGTCTCCATTACCAGCTGGTTGGGTTCGTGTGAGCCCGCTACGTATATTCCCCAACTGGATGGATCTTCCATTGCCATATGCCCACCCAGATTGTGAAACGCTTGGTGAGGCAGAAGGCAGAGTGATATTGTGGCCAAAAGCGGATGTCCTCTATACTGAAACTGTATGGTAAATTTACATTACGTTAAATTGTTAGTGTGTGTATATGATGTCAGTTGATCTGAAATTATATATACACATGTTAAAAAGAAGACACCCACAACATCTAGGCCTCCACCTCCACCTCCTACATTACCAAGTTGGGTTCCACAGGACCTACCTGTCCCGTTAGGTCCTGATTGTAGGGGTATGGCAATATGGTTAGGCGAACATGATATAAATTACCCTATAACTATTTCTATAGATGCGGATGTTGCAGGTCAATCATACAAAAGCAACCTATTTATACAAGATATTTTGGAGTTGTTTCGATATGATTGGCTGAATACATCTGTCATAGAGCTATGGATAATGTGAGATCTTCTTTATACATCCATATACCTTGTGTAGGATCTGGTGATCTGGTTTCTTATTTATTAATGCATACGTAATACATGTTTTGCATCTACTTAGACAAGATATGTGCAACTTTTTCATTCGAACATGTAGGATTTTTGATTCCATTTTTGATTAGTCTAGTAGCTAAAGACCCTCCGTCAGTTCAAAAATACTTCTATGATGCTTTTATAATTTTTGCTCAAAATAAGAATACGTTGATAATAGCTCCATTTAATGTGGAGTAAGTTTCCTTTTCTTATAATTTGGACTTAAAAAAATTACATTTTTATTGTGGATTTTGAGTTATTAATTTTTAACTTTTTTACCTCTAGTGGTATGCATTGCGAGTTACTAGTTATTATCCCCGAGACGTTCACTGTCTATTATCTAGATCCTAAGGGGACTAAATTGAATTCAAAATATGGACACAAAATGAAAATGACATTATTCCAGTGAGAAATATTTCATTTTCATATCCGTTAACATATGTTATTACATTACTATTTAATTATGCAATGTACTGTGTTACATTAACATGTAGGGGTTTAGATGAGTTCAAAAAGGTTGGAGGAAAGGTCCCCAGGAAAAAGAACCAGCAAATAATTTGGACAAACGTGGAAGTAAGTTCTCGACTGCAATGTATATATTATTTATGTGAACGATGCTTAATTAGTTGTATTTTTTAATATTTTGTATGTTTCAATGTATAGTGTGCTACACAAGACAACAGATGGGCATGTGCATACTATGTGATGTGATTTATGCACATGATTATCAAATATGCCACAGTGGACATCGATACCATTCCTGAGGTATTATATATAGTCTCATTAGATAATATGAAATATATCAGTCTTATTTATATATTATTAATTATATATATACATCATTCTCTTTGCAAGTGTTTAAAACTGACCACAATACAGGAAAGGCCTTACCAAATGTACATGCTCCCTATACGACGGAAGAATTAAATGATGTAAGAGAAGAATGGGCAACAACCATACAAGTAGTGGGGGGTTTAACATATAATTGGGATGTTGATAGTGAATAAGGACTAAAGAATGATATTTTGTAAATGAATTTCTGAATTATAATATGTGTGAATGTTTCTACATGTCTGAATGTTTCTACATGTGTCTGAGTGAAAATGATTGAAACTGTTGGTTGCTATATGAATGTTTCTACATGTGTGAATTTGAAAATGAATGGAACTACATATTGCTACATGAATGTTTCTACATGTGTGAAAATCGAATGGAACTGCAGGTTGCTAAAGGTGTGAACATTTATGTTGTTTTGCAGGTTTGTGGCCTGTTGTTGGCTGATATCAATGGATGTCATAAAACCTGTAGTTCATAATTGAACTGTAGGTTTCTCATCCTGTGACCAGCCACAACAGGTCTGCAGACTGACAGAAAAAAAACATAAAATAGGTGTCAGTTATTTGTATGAAACCGACGACAAATGGTTATAGTGTCGGTTGCCCTACTAGTAACCGACGTCGATTTCCCTAATGAGGCCAGACACCATGGCCATACTGGCCAGCACGGTCATGGCAGCAGGCCAGACACCATGGCCATGCTGGCCAGCATGGCCGTGGCAGCGGGTGAGATGGCGTCGATTATCACTAATAAATCGACGCTGATAGTGCCCCAGATGGCGCCCTTTCTGTGGCGCGAAGGTATATGGCGTCGGTTTCAAAGCTAATAACAGACGCCTATACCCCCTTTTGGCGTGTTTTCAGTGGCACGCAAAGGGTTGTGGCGTTAGTTTGAGAACCAACACGTAACAGTAGGGCTTTTAACGACGTCCACATAGGTGTCGCTTAAAAACCGACACTAAAGGCCTTAAATAACCGACACTAAAGGATGGTTATGTACTAGTGAAAAATGACATTATTTTAGTATTATCTGTACATTAGTTGGTGAAGGATGCCTTAATCCTACTCCTTCTCAAATTCCTAACTTGAGATGAGGAGGGAAGTGTATTTTAGGGGTTTTCAAATGAAGAAATGTGAATAGGACGAAATTTGAGATGAGATAACTTAGGGAAATGTTATTTTAAGAAAACCCCATATAATGGCTAGGCAAGTATCACATTGGCTTAGGGAGTCCATGTATACCAACTTAATGGTACGAAGGAAAAATCTTCCCAGCCGCCAAAGATGTGATCCTTTCTAGACACCATTACACGCAAAGTATGACCTAATAATTTTTCGTATAATTCTATTGATTACTTAAAATTATTAATTAATAAATATTATTTGATAAATTTGGGCTCTTATACCAAGCATATCAATCCCCAATTTTGAGCATCCCCTAGTTAAGGAGACCTCAGCCTAGTGGCGGTGCTACAACCATGGGAGGGTGGATCTCCCTTGTCGACCACCCTCGAGGCCCATTTTGACCACCAACGTGCTAGCAATGATGAGCCACGACAGGGCGTTACCATCACAAGCCACATAGATCCTTGAAGATCTACCTTGACCTTGCATCGGCGAGTAGTGCAGGCACACACCACCATACACAATGCTTGTCTCATAGGTTTGCCCAAGTAAAAAGGTGTTACAACCACCATCCTATTGAGTGTTGGACCATGATGGTCCTTTGTGTCAAGGGCCAATATCACGTGGGCAGAGCATCCCCTCCTCTATCCTTTTGCTCATTGTTGACTGGTCAAGGGATGACCATGTACATGTGCCCACTGATCATGTGCAGACCCACACTGAGTAGACAATATGAGAGTGCCACGTCCCCCTCCCAAAGGGTATTAGTCTCTCTCTCTCTCCCTTATGATTGAAATACCCTAAATCTTCCAAAATCTATATTAAATTATTCCTTGGTCCAAAAATGACATATTATATGTGAAAATTGATCTTGAGAACAAGATCTATCTAAGAAAATTGATTTCATGACCAAATTCTACATGTATATTTTGTTATGTTAAAGAATGGCATCAAATTGCTCTCTTATACAATATTAATGATGTTAAATGCTCAACCATGATAATATCATGGCAACACTTGTTTACATTGACCCTAGTCACTAAATTGTACTATCTTGTGTTGTATAAATATAACTATATCATGCTTATCCCTTTTAATGACTCAATTTTGGGAAATGTGCCTCAAATGCCACTTAATATGAAGTTTTTTTTTACTAAAATCATGGACTTTGTGCACCAATATGATTTATCATACTCGAATCTATATAATCACTATAGATCAAGAATATTTAATGCATGATTGGGACATGAATAATTTTTCCAATACTTGAACTCTACTGTAACTTGGAACTCTATTATAACTTGGAACTCTATTGTAACTTGATGTTATGAAAAGTGACATAATATGTGATATTTATGGACCCCTTTACGATCATATTTAAACCATGTTCTAATGTGGATAAAATATGATCAAAACTATATCTTGGCCTTTAAATCATTCCTTGTGATGACTTGTGACACGAAATACATGTGATTACACTCATTTTCTCTTTTTGATTAATCTGACACTTAATATGATCCCAATGCACATGTTTCTAAACTTGAGATCTAACCTTGTACAAGTCACCCTAATGATGACATTCTATTTTATACTTCAAATCAGTAACACTTATGATATTTATGATTATAAATCAATCTTGATCCCTCTTACACTATGGTGTTGACTATATTACATGGAAATGACATAATATGACATAACTAGATGTTAAGATGAATAAGTCCTTAATCTTATTCAAATATCATAATTTTCCTATTAAGATTCGTGAAAACCTAAGTTTGAAATCCATGATCTTGTTAGGATGTTTCACTCTAAGTCAAAATGATATATGATTAATATGTAGCTTGATGATCCAAAGGTCTAGATCCTTGCACCAACCACCACCTCCAGGATGTAGAAGATTGCCTCGAGTAGCTTGATATTTATGATGTTGATGGGTGGGACCGCAACCACTAACCCTAATGCTTGCCACATAGGCTATAAATAGACCTTGCATCTGCCACCAACAAAGCAGTAGTTTACTGTGAAGCTTCCCATATTCCCTTGGTCCTTTCCCCTTGACCTTTGTGTTAAGGAAGATAGATCGTCCAAGAGAATAAGAATGCATCCAAGCTAACTTCCATCATAGTGATCCACCCTTTGGTATTCCCTTGGTCCTTTCTCCCTTATCCTCAACGGTAAGGAAGGAAGACTGATCAAGTGGGTAAACAAGGTAGTCATGTTATTCCTTCTTTCTCCATCATTCTCCTCTATATCCATCAACTTCATTGATGCCAAACAACTCCTTCCATCACTGACAATGATCCGATACATAATTCACAACTATTATCTGATCACCTACCTGGTCCCCAAAAGTTAGGGTCAATACTAGAGGAAGAAGAAGGATGAAGACTTCCCATCACACCATGCCATGATGCCGACTACTAGCTTTCATGACAATGATTACACATTCTTATTACTTATGTTGTATTGGTCTCATTATGAGGAGCGGGTAGTCCTTTTCACCGGGGTACATGGACCAACCCCTCTACCCATTTCTTGCAATTTCATTCTCATTCTAAATCTTGCATGAACTCAATTAATTTATTATCAATCATTTAGTTGTTGTCCTCCTGGTCTACCCGCAAAAATTCTATAGTAGAAAATAAACAGAAATAATAATTTCTAATCCTCATTGATATAAGATAACATCTGTTTATGCATAGATAGTAATGTAGTAAATATCTACATATTATGCAACAACCTCCTTTTCTCCATCGTAGTTATGTTTTCAGTTTATAGGGTTCAGTAGCATTTGCATTTTATTAACATTGTAATGGAGTTTTTTTTAATGAAAATAGAAGATGCATGTAGTTAGTCTTAAGCTCTCCACTATAAGTTAAACATTACAAGTGAGATGCTAGTCAAATGCATGTGGTATAATTTTTTTCCATTGACATGCTTAGGTGTCAACTTTGTCCACTGTAGCATAAACATTACAAGTTTTATCTATGTTTGTCCTCATGTCTTAGAATCAATGTCAGCAAGTAGTTGTACTGAAGACATTCTCTGTTTATTTTTTCATTTTAATTCAAGTTTCTTGTCAAAAGGATTGGTATTCTGACCCCCTCCTTTATTCTCTAGAAAAACAACTATGAAGACACCTGTTACGTTGTGTTTTCTTGTTCTTAAGCTAGGAGTATCTAGGAAAATGCAAAAGTCATTTTAACTTGCCTTTAGGACTCATGTGAAGATCTGGCAACATTAAACACTAATTGGAAGCATCTTGCTTCTCTCTACACCCTCTATTGGATTTTGAGGGAGAGAAATTCACTAGTCTACAACAATATTGTAAAATTAAGCCAAATACTCTAGAATTTATTAGAATTGATATTAATTGTTTTTATTCTTTTGGAAGGCTCTGAGCTGTTGATTGGTGACTATAGTCAGTAGAAGATGCTTTGACCTTGCAATACTAAAAGTTAACGAACTATTTAAATTACCTATTAAACCTTTTTTACTTGGTTAGAAAGCTCCTCATTTTTATGTTCTAAAGATTCCGTTTGATACTTAGTCTTTAATTGAGTTTCTCTTCCTCAATCCTTAAGCCGAGCAACTCTTTTTTACATGCCTTTATCATAGAGATGTCTTGAATCAAAGAATCCAACTTACCCTTGGGTTGGGGAATGGCCTTTTAGAAGGGTGACAATGAGAAATCATTGTAAAGATTGTGGAAACTCCATATATTCTCCTCAAATGTAAACATCACATTTTTTCTGGTGAGAAAATATATCGTCACCTCAACAATCGAGTAATACAAATTTCCTCTTGAATAACTCATTTGGATTTTAGAATCATGTCACCATAGCTTAGTTGGGTGTTTCTATTAGTCTTTGTTTTATGTTTCTTCACCTCATGTTTGGTTCCACAATTCAGTTATGTCTAGCTACCATAAACTCATTTTTCTTGTCCCTTCATCCCACTAGCTAGATCATGTGAAGAATATGTACTAACATAAAAGAACTATGCTACTATATGTTTCATTACATGAGCTTTCACTTGTGCCAAAAAGGTGGCTCCCATTTTAGGTCCCATCAAAACAAGAATGGTGTGTGGATGACCCTGCAAGTGTACAATTCTGCCAGGCCAACTCGTGGCTAGCTTTGCAACTTGCAATATCTGATATCCTAGACTAGAGCATATAAAATGCCAGCTTGTGAACTCCTAGCGAAATGATCTTTACTTGGGATATAATGATAGAGCATATGATGCAAGGTATGTGTAACTGCTTTTATGAATGTCATCTTGAGAGTTCCTAACTTAACAAAACATACATCCAACAATCTATTCTTCCATTTCCACTAATACCTCTCATCCTTTCAAACATTTCCATCATACTTTGGGTCTCTTCTCCTTTTCACCAAAGGATGGGGTAGTCCGAGCATGTAGAACAGATCCTATTCAAGTAAGGTCGTTGCTTTCAAATATTACACCATGTTGTATCTCATTTATTTGTAATTTCGAATATATGAAGTGTTCTCAGACGACTGCTATGATGTCTAAGTCAATATACTTAATGATTATGCTTTTTTTTTTCTCATGTACAAACTAAAAAATTTGTAGCTACAACCTTTTCTACTTCTCCAGATTTGCGTTGCACACAACCTGCTTGAGGAGTTTCCAGATTGACATAAGTAAAGAAAGGAGAACTCATATATGGTAAAGAATGGAGAAATTAACAAGATGCAAAGGACCATGGTGATTTTAAGTGATCCAACTAATATTAGAATTGTTTTAGTTACTCATGGTGAGTTTGAGTCAATTCACTCCCAGTTGTACACCTTGTAATACTTCTATGAAGGTAATAATTTCATAAACTAGACATGTCATGCATAATGCAATACTACTAATTATCAATCTCCATGCAAGATTTAGTAAAACAACTAGTCAACATAAGTAGACACGTGTATCTAAGTGATACATCAGAACATCTAGTGAAATTATTGCAACTTCTATAAGAAAATCTAGATGTTACTGGTGATTACATTCCACTTCATCGTCAACCTTTTCACTGAGCTTCTTCGTCTGGCTCCTAGTCATTGTTGTAGTTGGCTTCATCTTTGATTTATTTTCCTCTTATGATTTTATTACCCAATGGATTTTCTTGAGTTGTAGTTAGATCAACATTGGGAGCATGTGATGTACATTCCATTCCCATCTCTTCATCCTAATCCTCTTATAAAACACCAAACCTATTTCCATGCTTCGATTGATGAATAATCTTCTTGTTGCCATATTTATAAGTCTTATCTTCTACTGCGGATGTTATGTCTGTAATACGTACGCCAACACTCATATTCCTCAATTCACTAGACCACTGCCTCAACATTAGGCTATGATTCTACCTGTTCTTTAGAAGAAACAATTTCAAAATTACAGTCATTTGGTTTATTTCCTAGTTTAGCACACGAAATGCACCTTCTAGGATAGATCAATAATGAAATTTATGTTCATATATTAAAGGGATAAACAATGATGTCAATATGAATTACACCATATTTAATTTTTGCAAAAAATATATTTTAGGGATAAACATTAGATTGATCATCAGTGTTGCCTCTTACTTCCTTTTTCTTAACTTTAGGGTGTATGTAGGATGCATCTAGGATGATCCTATGTCCTACCTCTTACATAGGATTAGCATGTTCCATTTCTGTAAGTATTCATAATCCTCCTCTTGTAAAACATCAAACCTGTTGCCATGCTTCAATTGTTGATATCTTTTTGTTGTCATATTTCGGAGTATGTCTTCCACTATAGATGTTATGTCCATTATATGTACGCCAACAATCATCCATTTATGGGTTTGATAAGACATTCTTTTTTAGCAAAACAACATGGCATGTTATTGTTGATGGGCTGTTAGGTATCCAATATATATACTATGATTCATTTCTCTATTGTGGCAGGTCGATCTTGGACATGGATCCATCTAACAAGTGGCTAATTTCGTAATTTAGTTATTTTAATGGTACTTCTTCAAATAGGAGCAGAAGCGGTTCCCTCAACTAGTTCACCATCCTTCCTCCATCTTCTCAATTCCTCGTATTTTCATTATGAATATCCCTATGATAGGTGGTAAACAAGAGGTAAAGCTGTTGTTTCAGATGCTACAAAGTTTTGTTCTGATATGAACACCACATTGACACAACAGTTGTTGGTAAACAATGATGCCATTATAACTCATATATTGCTATGTTTTGTATAAATTCTAATATGTATAACTTTTGCAAGGCAACTTGATCATTCGCTATGACCTTTTTTGTTGGTCAGGTTATTTGATGCCAACACTGATTGTAGAGAAGGCCTTCATATCACATCTTCATCCTAGATAAAATAACCCACTGCATAACCTTGATTGGAGTATCATAAACTGGTGTTCATGTACATGTGAAAGGTAAACTATGCAATAATTTCATTGGTTTGTTCTAGCACACATCATTTTCTCAAAATTAGTGTCATGCTCTCTTACTTTCACCCACACAAGACAATTTATGTTACTGTAGGTTAAGTTATAGCTGGCTACCATATCTCTTGTACAGGAACAACTGCCACAGCAAAAGGAAGAGATGACAAAGGAATTATCCAATATATAGTCTCAGATTCACAAAATATGTGTTGAGATATATGAAAATCTCAAACTTGGGGACCGGGTGGAATTTTCAGTTGTTGATGAGAATGATTTGTCTTTCAATAATCTCCATTAATATCAATATCAACTACAGGATCTTCCTATGGCCATCAGAAGCAGAGCACGGAGAAGTTCTCTATTTTCAATCAAGAAGAGCAATACCTCAACAATCTTTCTCTTCTTATGAGTTTATCAATGTTATCATATTCATTGATGATACAAGTGGCAAAATTAATACAAAAAAATCAATATAGAAGAAGATGCACATGATGATGTAGCATATACAGTCTACAGTGGATAGAGGTAGTCAGAAGAAGATATTGTATACATGTATATTTTTCCATGCATATTGTAAAATAGGGGCCATGTTAATGTCCTCCCCATGTGTAAATATAAATAAAAGTATCATTGTTGACATTGTAAGTACAACTCGATCTTGGTTAACATTCATCTTTTTTCTTTATGAAAACCCCTCTATATTGGCAAGCGACTAACTGGATACATAATGTCTCTTACTACATATGTATGTGTAGTACATGGTGTCTTTCACTACACACTAGCTATAATTACATGTGTAGTAAGTGCTAATTTTTGCTATACATGAACTACATATAGAAATTGTAACCAATGCCATCTCTCCCTACATATCATAGCTAAAAATTGAATTGTGGTTATTTATTTAGCTACAATGGAAACTACATTTTTATGTGTAAGGACATTTTTTACCTACAATTAGGGTTACATATGAATTTGTAGCCAGAGTAATAAATAACTGTAACTTTAAAAAATGTAGCCTAAACAATGAGCTACACATGTATTAGCTTCATATTATAAATGTAAGGATAAATGTAGCCAAAGCTTTTAGCTACAAATTTTGGGGTTTTCTCTACAATCTTTTTTTGTAGTTAAAGACCATATTTTTTGTAGTGCACCTCAGGGTTATCGAAAGAGGCTCACACCCTCACCTCAGGTACACGATATGGGAACTAGCAAAAAAATATATCACATATCACAACACTTCTCATATTTTCATATTTGACATATTTCATTTCATAAGAGCCTATTCCTCATGGACATAGATTTTCACAGTAAGGATTTAGGGCTAGAGCCACTACATATGACTCACTCCTAAATCTTGGTGGTGTAACCTTTAAGGCCTTGATCCACACCCTGGAAATCCGTCTCATAATTCATCAATTACTACAAGGTGATCCGTTTTGTTTCCCTAGGGTGGTCCTGAAGGAAAACTCACAGTGAGAAGAGCACCTAACTAGATGTTTCATCATTTCACTTGTTATTTGTCTCTTTATTCATCTTAAAATAATTCAAAAACATCATATATCATTTGTTTGTATTCTCGTGTTACTAGAATAACATGAAATAGATTAAGCTTATCAAGAAAAATAATGAGTAAAAAAGGAAGCACAACAATATGTAATTTTCAACACATAAAATTCTTCACATTTCCACAACATCTCATAGCAGTCATCATCGATGGGCCTTCAGCCCAAGATATAATCTCATTGTTCAACTTTTTCCCCATCATGGTTTTATCATCATCAGGGGGTCTTCAGCCTGAGAAATAATCTCATCGTTCTACATGTACCCCATCAAGGTCTTATCATCATCAGTGGGTTTTCAGCCCGAGACATGATCTCATTGTGTAGCATCTACCCTCATTAGGGTTTCTCAAATGTAATGAGATCATGCTAAATTCAATCTCAACATATTTCTTATCAATTCATTCTATATCATAGTTCCCAATGAATATTCATAGAGACATTAGAACTAGAAACAGTAAAATCATATACATATGTTGTATCATTCATCATACTTAGAATACATTTGTCAGACAACATATACTTATTCCATCCAATTTTAATAGATGTAAATAAATTTCATGCTTAAACATGCATAACACACATAGTTCTCTTCTTCTTTTATTTCTCATGCTTTAGTTAGGGTTACTAATCAAAACATGTTGAATATCATTTGAAGTCCATCTAGTCCATCATCATAGTACACATATTATATCAAACAATCACAATCCAAGAACACATTCTTGTAAAACAATTCAAATGATTGAACCTCATCTTTTCAATGATTTCAACTACATTTATGTACATTCCTTAACCCCTCAATTGATATTTTTTTTGGTGACCGAGAGAACCCACCTCGGGCGAGCCTGACATGGTAAACTCTCTAGGCATGAGAGGGTGTGGTCCGGTCACTCCCCTCCCGCACCTAATCAGTGTGGATTGCCGTTCGCAAAGTGCCTTAGGTGAGTTTTGAACCCGAGTCCTTCATTGGGACTTACTAAGCTCTTACCACCCGAGCTACTATGGTCAGACCGACCTCTCAATTGATATTTTTATTCATTATCATCATCTAACTCATCATTTAAGGTTAGAGTTAGTCTCTTATAATTCATCTACTAGTTCCCATATTTTTTTATCATTTTATATTCATTAGCCTCCACTTCTTTCATTTCATGTTCATTACATTATTGGAATCAATCATTGCCAGTTCACTTTATATACAATTCTTCTCTCCTCATACATCCATCAAAGTCCAATTCTAATATATTTCATTCAATTTGGGTTACACCATGTGTAATTAAAATGAAAGATTAAAGACTTCATCAAAATAACTTCATTAGTTGCACCTTTAACTTACCATCACCCTTCAATACATTTTTATGCATATTGTTTCTTATATTTATATAAGTGTATAATGTCATTGACTTATAATGGAATACCCATAACAACAATGACCATTCCTTATTATACTATTCACTTTAGGTATAATAAATTAGGTTTACATCTTCTTACACCATAATCTCTTACTGTCCTTCACAATTCATTGTTATGTACTTGTATAATAGATTCACATTCATATCTAATTCCATATATTTTGCTAAACATAGATGAATTAGGCTTAGATGATACTAATCAGTCTTATCATCTTCAATTGGAGTATTAATACCTACACTTCGTCATTTCATTACATTTACAACATTACATACAAGTTCTAGCTTTATCGTTCATACTCGTTTTAATACTGAACTTCTAGGGTTTTCAAGAAGTCATCCTTAGTTCTGTTGGCTAAATTGGACATTATTATAATTCCTTTATTTTGATGATGACAAATATTTCTTTCTTGTGGATTTAACTTGCTATTTGAGTGTTTCAGGGACAAGCATATAAGGTGGTGGATAGCAAAGACTTGGGAGATCAATTTGCTAAAATTGCTTTTTTTCATGATTGTAATCAATGTAAAAACTAGTACAAGTTTATAATGTACAAGTACTTAGATATCATGTAAATCAAGTGCTTAGATCTTCCCTATCCACACACAACAATTAGATAGGTCATCTCCCAAGATAGTATCACAATTGCACATTGATACACACACTTAGTAAATGAATACATTGAATCAGTGATATTCCCGGTCGACAAATACTTCGACCGAGACACTCTCAGTCAACAAACACCTCAACCGAGAATATACCCTCCTAGCCATTAGATGGAGTTAGAAAAGTGGTTGGGAGTTGAGTTGAATGTTTCAATACACTTTCCCCAGACTCACCGAGAGATACTTGGTCGACAAACTTCTCGACCGAGAAGGATTCTGTCTGCACTTTTAGGAATTAATTAACTAGTTGTTACAAATGTAATTAGTGGATACCTAACGGCTAGTTGAGAACTAAGAACCCCCTAAAAAGTGTCTAGAACATCCCTAAGCACTAGTAGACCATTCCTATAAATAGGACATGCCTTAGGACACCTAAACTCACTTGAGTACACATACTTGTAATTGAGAATCAATTCTTGTGAGCAATTGAGCAACTTCAACACTTGCTAATCTTTTCCATTGCTGACATTTCGTGTCCTATAGGCTAGAAGATCCTACCCACTATACTTCCACTTTCATACACATTGGTTAGGAGATCAAAAAGCTTGATATAGGATTCACGCCTTGTGCTTAAGTGGTAATTGTAATTTCCTTTTTCCTTTCTTGTTCTTTCTTATTGCATTGTACTCTCCTTGCTACTCCTAGATTGGAGGCTGCAGAGTGGAGAGGGTGAAAACTTCTCAGGTGGAGAAGGAGGACTTTGGACTACTTCTAGAAGGTCTCAACGGGAAGCTACTTCAAGAAGGAAGGCTACTTCAAGGGGGAGCTTGAAGTTACTTCAAGTGAAGGCTGCTTCAAGGTTGGTGAGACGACTTTAGGTGAAGGTTGTCCAAAGGGTTTGGGAAGGTATTTGTAATTTTGTGTAACATCCTTAAGAAGGTAATAAAATTCAAATACTTTCAAATCCCAATTGGAAACAATTGGGTAGTGGACTGAATCCCTTAGTTTTTGCTAAGGGTGGAACCACTCTAAACCCTTGTCTCCTTCTTCAACAACCTTGTGGTTGTTTGTTAGTTGAATTATTTTAAAATTTATTATAAAACCCTATTCACCCCCTCTAGTGTTTTTTGATTGGTATCAGAGCAGGCTTCAAAGAGCTCTAATAGAGTCTTGAAGATGGAGGGTGGTGGTGTCTACAACCTCAAGCAAAGGAGAAACTTGGACCAACCTTCAACAAGATGTAGCTGGTGTTTAGGAATTGGACACACAACACTTAGTTGTCCAAGGAAGTCAAAGAAAAGAAGAGGTGCATAAAGAGGTACAATGCTTCGTTACTACTACAAATGAAGAAGAACAAGATGTAAGTCTTTTTTACTTGCCAAAAGAAGATTTAATTGTTAGTCTTCAAGAAATGCATGACAAATATATTGATTGTAAAAAGAAACTAAAAAGAGTTACAAGAACAAATGAAGAATTATATGATCAATTAAGTGAACTTATTTCTAAAAAGGAAAGCATTACTTCTGAAAATTCTACATTGAAATCTTCTCTTAATGATTGCAATATGAAGTTACTTACTCTAGAGACAAACTATAATCTTCTTTCTCAATAAAAGGTTGAATTACTTACTAAGTTGAATAATCTTCAAACTCAACCTATTATATGCACTCATTTAGATTATGATGCCATTGAAAAAAAAGAGATAGTTTGTCATCTAACTTAGATCAAGAAAACTTGAATATTAAAAAGAGAATGGATGAGATTGCAAAATTACAAAAAGAAATTAGTAGATAGAGAAATAATGATGTTCTTGATAAGATCCTAAAGAATTATTCCGGTCATATTGGAAGAAGAGGTTTAAGATATGTTCCAAAAGAAAATTCCTATCAACCTAAACCTAGGAGAACACAAGCACCCAAGACCAAGATCATGTATGTACCCAAGAACAACTCAACTCAAAGTCCTAGAAAAAGAAATGAAATTGATTTCATTTGTTGTCACTATTGCCTATGTCTTGGACACTGTTCTTTTTCATGTCCTTACAAGAAAAAGGATGTTGAGTTGGTATGGGTTCCAAAACCCCCAAACTAAATAAATATGAATTAATCAAGTTGAGATATGACCAATAATCTTGATTTGAACATCCTTATGTCTATCTCAACTTAATATAATAGACTAACAAATAAATGAAAGTAATTCAACCCATAACTTGAACAAACAAATTGTTGAATAAAATCTACAGAGACACTCTCGATCGAACTCTTTCTCGACCGAATTATTTTCGATCAAAGTATTTGTCGACCGAATAAGGTTCTGGAAAACTTGTTCAACTGGTTTAGTTTGCTATAAACTGGCTATAAATTTGGTATAAATGAAAATTGATTGGAAATTATGAATGAATCATAAATCTTGGAGACAACTCTCAAATCACATATTTATAATTTGCATCATGATCTATATGATATCATTATTAAACTTGCTGTCAATTTACTAATTATGTAATAAAAACTATATGCAAATAGAAATAGGAAATGTTTTCTTAAAATTAATGCACACATTGTAAAGCCCTAAATTGCTATTTCTCTTGAAATGATTAAGCATGTTCATGTACATGGTTTTTCTTAAATTTAAAAAATTATGAACCATGTTGATTTAATCAAGGAAACTACTATTTTATCATAATCCACATGGTTTGTCCTAAGTATTCCTTGGTCTATCTATATAGAAACCATGTGTCTTGAAATTTGTTTTTAAATGATCATGATCATTGTGTTATGGATATGCCTTTATTGTTTCATCATGATCATTGTGCTTCATCTTTTACTTGGTTTGCCTAAAATAATCTTTGATCTATACATACAAACCATGAATGGATATTGTTTTCAAAATGATTATTGTGATTCAGCTCTTTACATATAAAGATGACATTACCATTTTGCACAAATGCATCTTGACATATTAAGTTAATAATTATCTTGTGCTTAGCTTATGGAAAAGGATATTATCTTTGTGATGCATGATTGGAAATCTATACTCTTACTACACTTGGACATGCTTCAATACAAATATAGCATAGATTTCAAGTTCATTTTCAATTGCTATGATCTTATACATGGTTTGCCTAAAAGTATTTCTTGACCAATCTGAAAATTATGAACCATGTTTCCTTGAGAAAACTTCATATATTTCTTGCATTAGTGGAATAAGAGGTCTTGTTTAGAATAAAATTATTTCAATATTCTATCTAAAGCCTATTCTAAGAAAATCAAGAGCAAGACACCATTTCAAAATCAAATATTGCCTACATGAATTAAGTTTTATACAAACTTTGATCCTAAGCAATAATCTTTCAAATTGATATAAATTCTTTCAAATTGGTATCCACCAAAAGGCTTTATATTCAATCAAGTGGATTATTGAGAGTGCTTAAACTATAAATCTATAGAAAATGCCTCTCGGTCGAAATAAAGTTCGACTGAGGGGCGCCCAGGTCGAAGTCAAGGTCGACCTAAAATAAGCTGGACAAAATGCTTAATTGTAAATCATTTCCTTGCACTCAATCTTAGTATATTAAAAACAATATTTTAGTGCATAGCTCTCATAAAAGGTTAACTTATTATGATCTAATGCTTATTGTGACCTTAGAATCCTGAAATTATCTTGATTATAAGATTAAGGGAGAGCTCACAAAAACTATCTTGACTATAAGATCAAGAAGGAGTTCACAAAACTTTGTAAACATCATAAAGAAAATTTGAAACTAGTTATGACCTTTGTATCTTTAAAGTAATCTTAGTTATGAAAATAAAGGAGTCTACAATATTTATGAATATACTGTATATCTTGTCCTTAATGGAATTCTCTAAACAAATTAGGGCTTAACATCCCGTGCATTTGGTTAGAGATACATTCATTGATTCTACTATAAGCTTAAAAAATCTCGTATCATTTCAGGGATTAACATCCCTTGTAAAATGGATGAGAAATCAAAACACATATGCCATGAATCTAAAAGGATCTCATATCATTTCAAGGCTTAACATCCTTTACAAATGATTGAGAAATAAATTGTGGCTAAATTTGACATAAAAATAAGTGGTTTGCATTTAGTATCAAATTATCAAATTAAGGGAGAGAAATAAAAGTCATAATTAATGTTTAGCTTGGTTATCTTTTTGAAATGACAAGGGGGGAGAAATAATATAAAATCAATAACATAAAGTAAAATGAGTTTCATAATCTCTCGGCTAGCACATACTTAAAAATAAAAGGGGGCTAGCACATACAAGAAGCACAAACCACATGCAATAAGATAGGAAAAGAGATGGAAGCAAGAAGTAATCATCATACATATGAATCAAGTTCATTACAAGAATTTATCCCCCAACATGGTATCAAAGTAACATTTTAATCCCAAACATCCCACCACACGGGGGCTTAGCTAGACATAATCATGAAAATAGGAAAAGAAAGGGGTAGAAGAAGTAGGGACTCCATGAAGCTTGATGTAGAAGCCTCCTTCTTCACCTCCAAGCTTGCTGTAGACGTCCTCCTCCCTCCAAGGATGCAAGGGTGCATGAAAATGGCGGAATGGATGGATAAAAACCTAGAGAATCTAGGGTTCTATGGTGGAAATGAGTGGAAAGTGGGTGGAAATGGGGTTGAATGCAAGGAAGAAGGTGGATGGGGGTAATGGATGTAAGGGAGCAGCTAGATTGTGGCTAGGGGGTGCTCTCTCTCGAGCCCTAGAAGCAACTAGTGCTTATATAGGAGCTAGGGCTAAGTGGGGGCAAAATAGGAAAAACAGTGGAAAGTTGTATAGGGTAGGTGATCACCACGGTCGTGGTGGGTATACCACGGCCGTGGTGAGGGTAGTGGGGGATGACCATGGGGTGGTGAACACGGTCGTGGGGTGAAGGAAGTGGTGAACATGGTCGTGGGGTGAAGGAAGTGGGGGCAAATTAATTCCCACGACCGTGGCAGGGTGCCGAGAGATTATGAAACTCATTTTACTTTATGTTATTGATTTTATATTATTTCTCCCCCTTTGTCATTTCAAAAAGATAACCAAGATAAACATTAATTATGACTTTTATTTCTCTCCCTTAATTTGATAATTTGATACTAAATGCAAACCACTTATTTTTATGTCAAATTTAGCCACAATTTATTTCTCAATCATTTGCAAAGGATGTTAAGCCTTGAAATGATATGAGATCCTTTTAGATTCATGGCATATGTGTTTTGATTTCTCATCCATTTTACAAGGGATGTTAATCCCTGAAATGATACGAGATTTTTTTAAGCTTATAGTAGAATCAATGAATGTATCTCTAACCAAATGCACGAGATGTTAAGCCCTAATTTGTTTAGATAATTCCATTAAGGACAAGATATACATTATATTCATAAATATTGTAGACTCCTTTATTTTCATAACCAAGATTACTTTAAAGATACAAAGGTCATAACTAGTTTCAAATTTTCTTTATGATGTTTACAAAGTTTTGTGAACTCCTTCTTAATCTTATAGTCAAGATAGTTTTTGTGAGCTCCCCCTTAATCTTATAATCAAGATAATTTTAGAATTCTAAGGTCACAATAAGCATTAGATCATAATAAGTTAACCTTTTATGAGAGCTATGCACTAAAATATTGTTTTTAATATACTAAGATTGAGTGCAAGGAAATGATTTACAATTAAGCATTTTGTCCAGCTTATTTTAGGTCGACCTTGACTTCGACCTGGGCGCCCCTCAGTCGAACTTTATTTCGACCGAGAGGCATTTTCTGCAGATTTATAGTTTAAGCACTCTCAATAATCCACTTGATTGAATATAAAGCCTTTTGGTGGATACCAATTTGAAAGAATTTATATCAATTTGAAAGATTATTGCTTAGGATCAAAGTTTGTATAAAACTTAATTCATGTAGGCAATATTTGATTTTGAAATGGTGTCTTGCTCTTGATTTGCTTAGAATAGGCTTTAGATAGAATATTGAAATAATTTTATTCTAAACAAGATCTCTTATTCCACTAATGCAAGAAATATATGAAGTTTTCTCAAGGCAACATGGTTCATAATTTTTAGATTGGTCAAGAAATACTTTTAGGCAAACCATGTATAAGATCATAGCAATTGAAAATGAACTTGCAATCTATGCTATATTTGTATTGAAGCATGTCCAAGTGTAGTAAGAGTATAGATTTCCAATCATGCATCACAAAGATAATATCCTTGTCCATAAGCTAAGCACAAGATAATTATTAACTTAATATGTCAAGATGCATTTGTGCAAAATGGCAATGTCATCTTTATATGTAAAGAGATGAATCACAATAATCATTTTGAAAACAATATCCATTCATGGTCTGTATGTATAGATCAAAGATTATTTTAGGCAAACCAAGTAAAAGATACAGCACAATGATCATGATGAAACAATAAAGGCATATCCATAACACAATGATCATGATCATTTAAAAACAAATTTCAAGACACATGGTTTCTATATAGATAGACCAAGGAATACTTAGGACAAACCATGTGGATTATGATAAAATAGTAGTTTCCTTGATTAAATCAACATGGTTCATAATTTTTTAAATTTAAGACAAACCATGTACATGAACATGCTTAATCATTTCAAGAGAAATAGCAATTTAGGGCTTTACAATGTGTGCATTAATTTTAAGAAAACATTTCTTGTTTCCATTTGCATATAGTTTTGATCACATAATTAGTAAATTGACAGCAAGTTTAATAAGGATATCATATAGATCATGATGCAAATTATCAATATGTGATTTGAGAGTTGTCTCCAAGATTTATGATTCATTCATAATTTCCAATCAATTTTCATTTATACCAAATTTATAGCCAGTTTATAGCAAACTAAACCAGTTGAACAAGTTTTCCAGAACATTATTCGGTCGACAAATACTTTGACCGAAAATAATTCGGTCGAGAAAGAGTTCGATCGAGAGTGTCTTTGTAGATTTTATTCAGCAATTTGTTTGTTCAAGTTATGGGTTGAATTACTTTGATTTATTTGTTAGTCTATTATATTAAGTTGAGATAGACATAAGGATGTTCAAATCAAGATTATTGGTCATATCTCAACTTGATTAATTCATATTTATTTAGTTTGGGGGTTTTGGAACCCATACCAACTCAACATCCTTTTTCTTGTAAGGACATGAAAAAGAATAGTGTCCAAGACATAGGCAATAGTGACAACAAATGAAATCAATTTCATTTCTTTTTCTAGGACTTTGTGTTGAGTTGTTCTTGGGTACATACATGATCTTGGTCTTGGGTGCTTGTGTTCTCCTAGGTTTAGGTTGATAGGATTTTTCTTTTGGAACATATCCTAAACCTCTTCTTCCAATATGACCGGAATAATTCTTTAGGATCTTATCAAGAACATCATTATTTCTCTATATACTAATTTCTTTTTGTAATTTTGCAATCTCATCCATTCTCTTTTTAAAATTCAAGTTTTCTTGATCTAAGTTAGATGACAAACTATCTTTTTTTTTTACAATGGCATCATAATCTAAATGAGTGCATATAATAGGTTGAGTTTGAAGATTATTCAACTTAGTAAGTAATTCAACCTTTTCTTGAGAAAGAAGATTATAGTTTGTCTCTAGAGTAAGTAACTTCATATTGCAATCATTAAGAGAAGATTTCAATGTAGAATTTTTAGAAGTAATGCTTTCCTTTTTAGAAATAAGTTCACTTAACTGATCATATAATTCTTCATTTGTTCTTGTAACTCTTTTTAGTTTCTTTTTACAATCAATATATTTGCCATGCATTTCTTGAAGACTAACAATTAAATATTCTTTTGACAAGTCAAAAAGACTTACATCTTGTTCTTCTTCATTTGTAGTAGTAACGAAGCATTGTACCTCTTTATGCACCTCTTCTTTTCTTTGACTTCCTTGGACAACTAAGTGTTGTGTGTCCCATTCCTAAACACCAGCTACATCTTGTTGAAGGTTGGTCCAAGTTTCTCCTTTGCTTGAGGTTGTAGACACCACCACCCTCCATCTTCAAGACTCGATTAGAGCTCTTTGAAGCCTGCTCTGATACCAATCAAAAAACACTAGAGGGGGTGAATAGGGTTTTATAATAAATTTTAAAATAATTCAACTAACAAAAAACTACAAGGTTGTTGAAGAAGGAGACAAGGGTTTAGAGTGGTTCCACCCTTAGCAAAAACTAAGGGAGTCAGTCCACTACCCAATTGTTTCCAATTGGGATTTGAAAGTATTTGAATTTTATTACCTTCTTAATGATGTTACACAAAATTACAAATACCTTCCCAAACCCTTTGGACAACCTTCACCCGAAGTCGTCTCACCAACCTTGAAGCAGCCTTCACTTGAAGTAACTTCAAGCTCCCCCTTGAAGTAGCCTTCCTCCTTGAAGTAGCTTCCCGTTGAGACCTTCTAGAAGTAGTCCAAAGTCCTCCTTCTCCACCTGAGAAGTTTTCACCCTCTCCACTCTACAGCCTCCAATCTAGGAGTAGCAAGGAGAGTACAATGCAATAAGAAAGAACAAGAAAGGAAAAAGGAAATTATAATTACCACTTAAGCACAAGGTGTGAATCCTATATCAAGCTTTTTGATCTCCTAACCAATGTGTATGAAAGTGGAAGTATAGTGGGTAGGATATTCTAGCCTATAGGACACGAAATGTCAGCAATGGAAAAGATTAGCAAGTGTTGAAGTTGCTCAATTTCTCACAAGAATTGATTCTCAATTACAAGTATGTGTACTCAAGTGAGTTTAGGTGTCCTAAGGCATGTCCAATTTATAGGAATGGCCTACTAGTGCTTAGGGATGTTATAGACACTTTCTAGGGGGTTCTTAGTGCTCAACTAGCCGTTAGGTATCCACTGAGCAAGTGAGCTCCATTCTCCAACACACCATCCCCCGGAAAAGAAAAGACCTCAGTGCTCCCATCATCTAATGCTACATCGGGGCACATCGCATAGACCAGGCTCTTCTCGACTTGGGGTCTAGCGTAAACTTGATGTCGTATGATCTATTTGCTGAGCTCCAAATGGGGGAGTTGAGGCCAGCCCACTGCACTCTACAGCTGGCCAACTGATCTGTGAAGATGCCTAGAGGGCGTGTGGATGATGTGCTGGTACGTCTTGATGAAGATACTTCTGCCTTCTTCCCAGCCGATTTTATCATTCTTGATATGGAAAAAGAGGCTAGAAAGGTACCAATCATCTTGGGGAGACCTTTCTTAGCCACAGTTGATGTCGTGATCCATGTGAGGACAGGGACCATGTATGTTACATTCATGCACATGAAGATCAGGTTGAACATCTTCAAGTCTTCTACTACAGCCGAAGTGATAGGGGCCACCGAGGAAGATTGTTATTTGGTGGAATGCCTAGATGAGATTGTTGAAGAGTTCCTACCTGCGTGGATTGAGACTGCCACTCAAGGTAGAGGTCTTGAACCAATTGTTGAGTTCCCTGACGACGATGATGAAGATGATGAAGAGTGTGAGCTGGCCTTAGTGGCTGCAAGTCAGGACCTCCCTTCTATTTCTGCACCTTTGAAGAACTCCCTTGAAGCACCCCCCGTTCTTGAGTTGAAGAAACTTCCTGAAGGATTGAAGTACGCTTTCCTTGGCTCAAATGACACCCTCCCGGTGATCATTTCCTCTATTTTCTCTCCTGAGCAAGAAGATGCCTTGATGGAAGTCTTAAGGAAGAACATCCAAGCCATTGGATGGTCTATTGCTGACTTGAGAGGGATTGACTCCTCTATCTGTGTGCATCAGATATACTTGGAAGAAGATGCGAGACTGACCCGTCAAATGCAAAGGAGGCTAAATCCCAAGTTGATGGACGTTGTAACTCAAGAGGTTGTGAAGTTGCTTGATGCAGGGATTATCTATCCCATCTCTGACAGTACGTGGGTGAGCCCCATCCAAGTTGTACCCAAGAAGGGTGGGATTACAGTTGCAGAAAATGTCGATGGTGAGCTTATGCCGGTGAGAGAGCAATCCAAGTGGAGAATGTGCGTGGATTACCGGAAGCTCAACGAAAAGACAAAGAAGGATCACTACCCACTTCCATTTCTTGATCAGATTTTAGAGAGATTGGATGGGCAGAGCTTCTACTGTTTTCTTGATGGGTACTCGAGATATTTTCAGATTGTTGTGCATCCGGCGGACCAGGAAAAGACGACATTCACTTGTCCAAGTGGTACATTTGCCTATCGGAGAATGCCATTTGGATTGTGCAATGCCCCTTCCACTTTCCAGAGATGTGTAACCTCAATCTTTGCTGACATGCTTGATTCGTCACTTGAAGTTTTCATGGATGATTTTTCAGTTTTCGGGAAAACCTTTGATGAGTGCTTGCTACATCTAGTTGTGGTACTGGAAAGATGTGTGAAAGTTCGCTTAGTTCTATCTTGGGAAAAGAGCCATTTCATGGTACCTGAGGGTATAGTTCTGGGACACCGAGTTTCTAAAGATGGGATTGAAGTTGACAAGGCCAAGGTGGGCCTTATTTCTACACTCGACCTTCCTTCCACCGTAAGACATGTTCGATCTTTCTTGGGACATGCAGGCTTCTACCGTCGTTTTATCAAGGACTTTAGCAAAATCTCAAGACCACTTTGTCGATTACTTGAGAAAGATGTCGAATTTCAGTTTGATGACAAATGTGTTGAAGCCTTCAATCATTTGAAAGAGAGGCTTATTTCTGCTCCTATCATGCAGCCCCCGGGTTTCTCTTTGCCGTTTGAGATCATGAAGGATGCATCCGATATGGCGGTGGGGGCTGTGCTGGGTCAACGCATTGGCCGAATTCCTCATGTTATCTATTATGCAAGCAAAACATTAGACGATGCTCAAAGAAACTATACGAATACCGAGAAGGAGTTGCTTGTGGTGATCTTCGCTCTTGACAAGCTCCGGCCGTTTGCAAAACAAAGTGACAATCTACACGGACCATGCTGTGTTGAAGTATCTCATGTCCAAGAAAGACTCAAAGCCAAGGTTGATCTGATGGATTTTGTTGCTCCAAGAATTTGACATAGAAATTGTGGATAAGAAAGGAATAGAAAATGGTGCTGCAGATCATCTCTCCCGCCTTGATGGACCTTTTGATATGACAAGTGCAATCAAAGAGACAATGCCGCATGAACAACTCCTCTTAGTCTCATCTGTCCAAAAGCCATGGTACAAGCACATAGCAAATTTCCTAGCCAGTGGGAGGATACCGAGCATGTGGACAAGAGAGGAAAGTAAGAGATCATTTGCTATGGTAAAGAACTACATTTGGGATGACCCCCACCTCTTTAAGTATTTCCCGGACCAACTCATTAGGAGGTGCATTCCGGAGATGGAGCAGCAAGAAGTCTTATCTATGTGCCATTCCAGAGTGTGCGGAGGCCATTTTGGAGGGAAACGCACGGCCGCCAAAGTTCTTCAATGTGGATTCTACTGGCCGACATTGTTCAAAGATGCGCATGACTTTTGCAAGGGTTGCTTCAAGTGCCAAAAAGTGGGCACCATCTCAAAGAGGGACATGATGCCTCTATCACCTATTCTTGTGGTAGAAGTGTTTGATGTTTGGGGGATTGACTTTATGGGTCCTTTCCCTCCTTCTTTCGGGTATGTCTACATCTTGGTCGCCATAGACTATGTATTAAAATGGATTGAGGCTGTGGCAACAAGGACAAATGATCATAAGGTGGTGTGTGATTTCGTGAAATCCAACATCTTTAGCCATTTTGGTGTTCCAAGGGCTATGATTAGTGATGGCGGGAGTCATTTCATCCACCTCACCTTTGAAGGGCTGCTAAAGAGACATGGAGTTAACCATCGTGTAGCTACTCCTTACCACCCCAAACGAGTGGTCAAGTTGAGTTGGAAAATTGGGAGATAAAGCTCATTTTGGAGAAGACGGTGCGACCGGGCCGTAAGGATTGGTCACTTCGACTCAATGAAGCTTTATGGGCACATAGGACTACATATAAAGCCCCAATTGGCACTACACCGTTCAAGCTTGTCTATGGTAAGAGTTGCCATTTGCCGGTTGAGATGCAGCACAAGGCATTGTGGGCCTTGAAGACGATGGACTTCGATGAAGAGAAAGCCGAGAATGAAAAGAAAGTTTCAATTGTATGAGCTAGAAGAAATGCGGCATGAAGCATATGAAATGTCAAAGAACTACAAGGAAAGAACCAAGTTTCTACATGACAAGATCATAAAGAAGAAAGAGTTTGAGCCCGGAAAATGGGTATGGCTATACAATTCAAGGATGAAGTTCTTCCCCGGAAAGCTTCGTTCTAGATGGGAAGGTCCTTACCTTGTCAAGAAGGTGTACCCATCGGGGGCAGTGATCATTTGTGCAAAAGAAGGAGCTAAGGAATTTGCTGTTAATGGGAAAAGGCTAAAATCTGTTGTTGAGGTCGGCCCGGACAAGGCCAACCAAGATTTCGATATTGTCATGTTTATAGAAGAAGAATCTGAGGAAGAAGAATGCTTGGACGAGGATGAGAAAGGGATTTACTACAAGGATCTTTTGAAGATTTCTAAAAAGTGAAAAAGTCCAACAATCAATAAGCATGGCTGAAGGCGTTAAATTTAGCGCTAGTGGGAGGAAACCCACATGGTTTGAGATTCTCGAACCCTTCTTTTGATACTTTAATTTTGTTTTATACAAATACACACACGCACACTTGTGCTTTATAGTTTTTGTTTGAGTTTTGATGATGGCAGGTGATAGACATTAGAGAGAGAGGATCTAGAAGTTAATCGTGGTCATTCAGTCATGGTTGTGGCAAAAAGAACAAATAAAATCGAAAGCTCAAGTTTTAAAGTTTGAAAACTAAAGAGACAACCCCAACACGACCGTGGAGACAGACCACGACCGTGGTGTTCTTGGCCAAACACGGTCGTGGCCCTTCGCCATGGCTGTGGGAATTGTTGCTACAAATTGGCCAAAGTTACAGGTTGTTTTGAAGATCGGCCATGACCGTGGTGAGTCGACCACGACCGTGGTATCGGCCGTGGGAATTATTGCTACAAATTGGCCAAAGTTACAGGTTGTTTTGAAGATCGGCCACGACCGTGGCGAGTCGACCATGACCGTGGCATGAGGATAAGGCCACAACCGTGGCTGGACGCCACGACCGTGGCAAGGTCGGACCAGGGTTCTGTTCATCGACAACACGACCGTGGCACCCGCCACGGCCGTGCTACCCAACCCTGGTCACGACCGTGGCCCGCTGCCACGACCGTGGCCGAACCCGGTTTAGAAAAAATATATACTTTTAAGCGTCCAAAAAAGACCCTCCCCCTCATTCTTTCGTCTTCCACCTCCAGAAAATGACCGTGGCGGCGGAAAATGGTTCCGTGCTCCCCCATTCACCACCAAATCCACCACAATCCACCCCCTTTTGATCCCCAATCCATCCCAAATCGATCCCCAGCCTTCCCTCTCCCATTCCCACCGTCCAATCTCTCCCAATCGCATCTCCATCTCCATTTCCATCTCCATTCCACCCAGCAACTCCCCTACACAAAACCTCCACAAAAACCCTTCCATTCTCGCCCAAATCCACCACTAATCATACAACCACCATCCGTACATCACTATCCTTCCATTCCACCCATAAAACCACACCCACACCACCTTCTCCACCAAATCCGAAAATCTCCCTCCTACACCACTTTCACCTCCATTTCCGCAATGAAGAAGATTGGGAAGGCTATCACAAAGGGGACGAACATCCTCACCAGAGGGAAACGGTGTTCTAAAAATGCCTCCTCCGATGTGTCCGTTCCATCCCACACCCCATCACCTACCGCTTCCGCCCACCATTCCCTCCGCCGGTCGCAATCGGTGAGCGGATCACACTCCCGCTCATCCGATAGCCACCACATCACAGACGCTACCTATGAGGGAGAAGACGAAGAAGAGGAGGAGTCCATGGGGGTCGACATGGACAACCTCATTGATGAGATTGAGCTGGCGACCGCAAAAAGAAACAAGAGATCCAAAGCGGTGCCGTCCTCATCCAGGCTGCCTCAAAAGCCCGCACCACCCCGCCACTCGACATCCAGTGCAGCGGCGAGACATGATGTGCAGCCACAACCCTCGCGGCAATTGCAGCATGACGAGGAGCAGTCGGCCCACTGGTACAATTTTGATACCAGCTCGGGGTCGCAATCCTATGCGATGGAGGAAGAACAAGATAGCGAGGAGGAAGAGGTGGAGCTGGAGCCGGAAGGAGAAGATGTTATGACAGTTTTGGAGGCAGACAGAGAGAAGACCCTAGGCAAAGCACCGGCGGGGGTGTCCTATGGTAGAGGACACAGGAAAAAGAAAGTTGATCTTATCTACCCTGAGTGCATGACGAGGCGAGTCATCACCACCAAGTACGGGTCTCCGAAAGTGATCGATGATCTAGGGATCAAGGAGGCAGTGGAAAGGAGCTTAAAGAGAATAGGGTTGTGGGACATCCTTTTCACACCGCAGCCAACCTACGTCATCTTAACCCAAGAATTCTTCACTTCTCTCGAAAGGACTAAAGTGAGGGGTTGTGACGCAATCAAATTTGCCATAATGGGCAATGTGCACACCCTCACTTCCACTGAGTTGAACGGGATATTTGCTGTAAGTCCTAAAGAGGCCGTCAAGATGGATGACGGCTTGTTAGAAAAGGTGAAAGAACTGGATTATGCCTATTTCTGGGAGACAATCACAGGCAGCGGCGTGTACGACGCAGGAAGATCAAAAACAGTCGCCATAAGCAATCCAAAGATGCGCTATGTGCAGAAGGTTGTGGCGAACACAATTGTAGGGAGGTATGATAATCAAGGCTCTATTTCACAAAAAGATATGTTTGTCTTGATATCGATGTACCTCAAGAAGCACCTCAACCTTGGTGTTCTATTGATTGATCATATGAAGTCCATACCATACAAGAGCACAAAACCCTTTGTCATGGGTGGGTTTGTGACTTCGATTGCACTAGCGCTGGGATACGATCTCTCGGGGTTACAGGATGCACTTGAGGCAGAGTTTGTTGACCTCAACTACTTGGTGCGCTCACACACTATAAAGATAAAGGAAAATAAGATGATCTATCTTACTACTAGTGTGCCGGACTTCGAGCTCGAGCTGCCATACCACGCGGTGCCTCTTCTTTCCGCGTTGGGAATTTATTTCAATCTGAAAGAAAAACTTTTCAAATGGCAGCAAGAACACCCACGAGAGACGTATGCAAGGGAAGCCACTGCCGTACATGAAGAAATCGCCGAATCTAATGTACAAGGGTAGGAGCATGAAGCAAAATAAGAATGGTAGCCCCAAAGAACTAGAAGGAGGGATGAGGGGACATCCCAACTGCAGTCGCCCTCAGGGAACGCCTATGACATGGCTACCATCCAGGCACACCTTGAGAGTATTTAGAAGACTCAAGGCGACATGCAGCTTGTCCAGCAGTAAATGTGGCAAGATCAACAGCAGATGCACTATCAGATCAACCACTTGTACCAATACCAACATGCCCAGGCAGCACAAAACCCCGAATGGGGTGCAGACTTTTGGGGTGGTATAGCTGGACACCCAGAGGCGTATCCTCCACCCCAGGATGACTACTGGGGTCACTATTACCAGCATCCTCCGTCAAGCTCAGCTCCAGACTCCGCTCCTCCTCTAGATCCTCCAAACATGCCAGACCAGCCACCGCAGCCATGACACTTCCCCTATCTCCCCTAAGCTATAGTTTGATGCTGAGGACAGCATGATTCTAAAGTTTGGGGTGGGTAGGGTGGTACGCATCATCCTATCTCTCTATTTTTGGTCATTTTGATATCACCCTGCCATCTAGTTTAGTTTTATTATTTTTGTTCTTTTCATTGCATCTTTGCATAACATGTAGTTGATTTCTGCATTTTTGAGTAATTTTTCAAAATTTTTGCTTTTTCAGCCATGCATTGCATATCATGTAGTTTTTGCTAATTTCTGCATGTTTTAGCTAGGATTTACTTGCTTTTTACCTAAAGTTGTGATTGAATGTGATTTAGTGCAATGTGGCACCTTTTTGGCCAATTTTGCCCAGATTTGATGTGTCTTGTCCAAAAAGCGTGTTTTGACTCAATCTTTACCATATTGAATGAAATTGTTTATCGTTGACAAATACAAGATGATATGCTGTGATGAAGTGCTTTGTGGTATCAACGAGTGACTTCTTACATGCTCATCACCTCCCTTGGGAATGTGTTAGTTTGATTGAATTATGATTCGAGCAAGCATAGAACGTTTAATGTTTGTGGAGTTACTGGTTTGATATATGGATTTCATTTAGTTCATTCATGTGATGTGATATCTATGGTGAAGTGTTGGACTAGTTTTCATGCAGGAGACCCTATGTGGAAGATCGTGCCAAGTGACCCCTCTTTGACCTGACCACTCTTTCATCATCTTCATACCTCTCCGCCTCATAAAAAAAATGCCAAAGTGCACAGATTAGCCATGGCCACCTCCAAAAGTTTGGGATGGCCACATCTTTATCTCCCCGCTTCACTCTATCCACCATATGCCCTATCTACACCAGGGGCAAGAAAAAAAACAAAACAAAATAAAATAAAATGATGCTTCTGTTTAAGAGCATTCAAATAAAGAAAAGATGAGTGTGTAAAAACACTCCAAAAATCTTACCGCATCCCTTTCTTCCACTTTTACACCCATTGAGTTAGGAAACTTCAAACCTAGCTCACTTTATCCCTTTTCCGCAGCCATGTGGGTCATTTGGCATAACTTGAAGCATAAGGTTGAACGCATGAAAGTGAAACAGAACTCCTAGTCATCGGCGATTAACATCATCATGAAACGGTCTACTCGGAACCTTATGAATGAGATATTGACGAATTGTGCAATCCATGCATTATATGCAAAGTTCATGTGCTCTGTGCTCTCTTCATGGTTGGTTTGTGAAAGCAGAAGAGGAGGGAAGTGATTTGCATGTACCTAGTCACCTTTGATCCCATTTAGCATTTGTCGCCCATCACATTGTATTTGTCATATCTTTTGATTGTGGAAAATGGAAAAGAGATTGACTTGGAGCATACTTGAGGACAAGTATGTTTCAAGTTTGGGGTGGTGATCCAACCCTATTCTAGGGTTGTATCTTGTGTCATTTTGTACTTTTATCACATTCAAATGCACTAGAATTACATGTTATTCTCCCCAATATGATTATCATTGCAAATATGCTTATGAATGGTCTTTGCACTGTTTTTCAGGTACTTGGACCATGCTTAGATGGAAGAGAGAGAAGGAGGGACCCAGATAAGGCCCCAAAGTCTCCCTCAACCTACCTCCAGTGGCCAAGAATCATCCTTGAGCAAAGACATCTGAAAATGACAAAGTTACAAGAGAAATCAAGAAGTCGAACCTCACCACGGCCGTGGCCACAATGCCACGGTCGTGGCTTTTTTGTGCCAAACCAACAGGTTGCAACAGGGAAATCCATAGATCGCCCACGACCGTGGCTTCCCAGCCACGACCGTGGCCACTGAAGACAACACGGCCGTGGCACCCTGCCACGGTCGTGGGAATTAATTTGCAAGAAGTCAGGTTGCAACATGGAATTGGCCTCACTGACCACGACCGTGGCCAAGTCACCACGACCATGGCCTATGCTGATCAAGACGGTCGTGGCCCCTCCCCACGGTCAGCTCCAACCCCTCCAAAATGGCCGTGTTACCCAACACGGCTGTGGTGCATGCTACCCACCACGACCGTGGCACTCCGCCACGGCCGTGGCCACCACCATCTCACCACTTCCTTCACCCCACAACCGTGTTCACCACCCCACGGTCGTCCCCCACTACCCTCACCACGGCCGTGGTATACCCACCACGACCGTGGTGATCACCTACCCTATACAACTTTCCACTGTTTTTCCTATTTTGCCCCCACTTAGCCCTAGCTCCTATATAAGCACTAGTTGCTTCTAGGGATCGAGAGAGAGCACCCCCTAGCCGCAATCTAGCTGCTCCCTTACATCCATTACCCCCATCCACCTTCTTCCTTGCATTCAACCCCATTTCCACCCACTTTCCACTCATTTCCACCATAGAACCCTAGATTCTCTAGGTTTCTATCCATCCATTCCACCATTTTCATACACCCTTGCATCCTTGGAGGGAGGAGGACATCTACAGCAAGCTTGGAGGTGAATAAGGAGGCTTCTACATCAAGCTTCATGGAGTCCCTACTTCTTCTACCCCTTTCTTTTCCTATTTTCATGATTATGTCTAGCTAAGCCCCCTTGTGGTGGGCTGTTTGGGATTAAAATGTTACTTTGATACCATGTTGGTGGATAAATTCTTGTAATGAACTTGATTCATATTTATGATGATTACTTCTTGCTTCCATCTCTTTTCCTATCTTATTGCATGTGGTTTGTGCTTCTTGTATGAATTGCTTGTTTTGAGGTTTTTGATGACACTTCATTTCTAGGAGGAATTGGGGTGTATGTAGCAATCTTAGGAATGGATCCTAGGTCCAATTAGTGGATCCCTAGCTAGCCCCCTTTGTTCCTACATACACATCCCTCCCCCTACAAATGAGTGTGAGATTTAAGTGGCTAGTGTAAGTGAGAGTGATGCAATTGCCTAGGGCCTTCTAAAGGCTAGAGTGGCTAGTGGCATGAGGTTAAAACCCTTCATCTCCACTCCCATCTCTACCCTCAACCCTCAATTGTCCACTATCACTTACCCTAGAAACCTAGATTTGGCCAATCGCACTAGAACTACACCTAACCCTAGTCTTCTACTAGTAGTATAGGGTATGTTCTAATGGCATTGCCCTTGTTGTTTGGTTTGGTAATCTAGATATGAATTGAGAACCATGCATGTTTAATGAACTCCCCCAACTAAAATCAAAGTGACATTCCCCAAACGGCCCACCCACCTTAATCACCTTGCTTAAAACCCTAATCGCTTAGTCTGCTTGTTAATGCTAGCTTAGTCCAATCGCTTTAGTCTAACTTAGTCAATTGCTTAGTTTTACTCTTCAGTGTTAACTTAGGCTCTTGCTCTTGCTAGTGGTTAGTCTAGTTCTTATTTGCTTCTTGCCTTGCTAGAGTAGTGTAGCCCTTCTTTTTCCTGCTTAGTTAGTTTGATAACTTAGTTTACTAATTTGCTTGCTCTTCCATAATTTAGTTTTCTTTTCGCATCCCTTACTTGCTCATTAGTGTAATCAACCAATCAACCTTAAAACCCTAAAAACCTTACTCTCCGCACTAGGAACGTAGCTCACGCCATCTAACTCTAGCGCCCCCTCTATCTCTGCGGATCGACCCCGTACTTGCTGCCTCACCTATACTACGGCACGACCCCATGCGCTTATGGGCGTAGTGTCTTAGTAGACGTAGGTAGTTAGTGTGGGACCATACAAATATCAAAAGAAAAGATCCCATCTCTCCCGTGCCTCCCGACCTCGTGGATTGCACTTGTTGCAAGCCTCTAGCGGGATTGCACCAGGGTCACATCAATATTAGGATCCATAATCATGAGTCAAGATTTTGTACTTCAATATCGAGAGTCAAAGTAGTGACATCAGAGTCATAGGTCCAAACACTTCAAATATAGGGTTTAGGTTCCTATTTTGACCTTAAGGGAGATCATTCCTCCATATTCAACAATTAAGCAACAATTGGGCAATATTTTTTATGCCAATCACCTTTTATTACCTTGGTATCGAGGTTTTATGAATGGTCTAGACCTATGTCTTTCTAGGGATTTAGCCACAAGATATAGTCAACATTATATTTAAACCGAGATTCAAGATTGAGTATCAATATTATCATACACCCGAACTTTTGGAGATTTAGGTCAAGGAATCAAAATCAGGTGGAAGGGGCTACCTTTCCAAACTCTTAATAATCAATAAGATGATGGTTTATAGGTAGTCATAAATAGAAACGTGACCAAGGGGAGTCATAAGTCAACTACCACCATAATCTAGCACATTAGTACTCATAGTCATTAAATGTCGATCATAGCAAAATAGGGAGGATTATAAATTATCAAATTGTACATCATAAGGCCATGAGATCAAAGGTCAAGGTAAAAATAGGGAAGCCATATTTTAATTTTGCAAAGGGAGTACAATATATCTCCCTTACTTTTCATAGATCAAGGAAAGGGATGCCTTTTGGAAATAGAGAAGTAAAATTGAGAACTCAAGAATTTAAGCATAATCATGTGTGTTCAGGGCTTCATGTGATTCATACTATTCAAAAATAATTCTAAAAAGAGGCATAATATTCAATTGGAAAGTTGCCTCTTGTACTAGTCTTCACATCATGATCTTGGGGTCCAAAGACATAGTCATATCAAGGTACGAGGCTTGATACATATCAATAGAGAATAATTTTCTTAATCATGTTTGAGTTTTAATTTTAAAAAAATGGGGCAAAATGGTTCAATGAATAGGGACCTCATCAACCATGAGGTGTAAAACATGAGTTCCACATTATTTCACCATATCACGAATTCACCTCAATCATAGGAAGCACTAATATATGATTTTGTGATATTGAATTTGCATAAAATTACATGTGAGTACATCACTTTCAAGAGTACTTTCATATATCAATAAAGGATTTGAATATAAAATTAGATCATGGCATTATGTTTTGACCATATTTTTCAAATTTATATCTTATATTTTAGTTTTTGCTCCATGCTACCTAAAAAATAGGGAGAGTACACGTCAAGTCACTCTATCAGAGATGAGAAGTCATGCCATTATTTTATAATAGGTGTCTTGGGGTAGTTATTAAAGAAAAGATGATAAGTGATATGACTCTCTAGGGTTCAAGAATATCCTTTCTAAATAGACTTTGTCCAGGTAGAGCGGGAAACCTTAACCACCATTGTGAGAGGAATAGGAGTGATTATTATCCAGAACCTCGAGCCTAAACACTACAGTTCACCATTAAGGACTGTTAGGGTTTCCTTAGTTCAAGAGATATGGAGAAGTCATTTAGTAAATGCATATGGAAGTGTGTAGTCTCTATTACCAAAATTTCTAGAGCCATTTTACCCCAATCCCGATCCCACTACCAAGACAATGGTAAAGGGATTCAAGCACACATCCCTTATTGGATCGATTAATCTCACACTATCATATGCATAATATAAAATAACATATCTTAGTATTATAGAAATACCACAAAATTGTGTGTATGTCCTATGGGAAACAAGGTAGAAACTTATATGGAGAGAAGAACTAACTACAAAAAATGCTACAACCCGTTTACATATTATGCTCCCATTTGTGCGGATTTATTTCTATAGATTCACTTCTTCTAGTAGAGTTCAGATGGTAAAGGGACATGAATGGACTCTTTATTGCTTGACTAAACTAAAAATCACAACCCAATGTCAATGTAAAAACATTGAGTACGGTTTTGAAAAACATGAAACAATATATGTATATTTGTAAAGAAATAACCACTTGGCATGTTTATAAGAAACAAATGTTAAAAAAGAGATAAGATTTAAGAATTCCACAAGTAAAGATCCCAAAATAGTTCATAATATACTCCAAACATGAGTTAATAACCTCATATATGGGAGTGGGTGGAAAGCCTAATAAGGTGCCACTTAAACCTAAGGGAAAGGCTATAGTGCCACTAAACCTTAAGGGAAAGGAAAGGATTTCCACTTGCTACCTAAAAAATGATAAGAGGAAAGGCTTAAATGATGGATAGTGGGAAATGAGGGGAGTGTATTGCAAATCCATATTTAATAAAAGAACAAACAATATGTACATATAAATTCAAAACACTACTCTATAGGGAACTTGGTAACTCATGCAAGTAATATAGCCAAGTGTTCAAGTTATTCATATGTACACATACATTACATGACATCAAATACGGTCAAGAGGATATAGTACACATACCGTTCAAATAAGATCTTGAATACAAAATTTCAAGACAAAAGAGATGAGCGAGTAGGAAACCTGGTCAAAACATCATGATTAGGATTGATATTTGGGAATTTTTTATCCAAAAGAATAATATCTAGGGTACTTGTACCCTATGAGAATAGTAATAATCATTCATATTCCAAACAAACAACTATCAAGACCTCACAACTTGTCAACAATATCAAAAATCCAGCATCACATGTGGCTAAAAGATCAAATAGGTCATTGGAACATCAAGAAACCCATAATCTAATTCAAGTTTCAAGTCTATATTATAAAGTTTGAGATTACATTTTTTAAATATACTTGATATTAATTCCATAAGGTTTCATGAATATATGCTCAAGATTAGATAAAGCTACAACTTTTAGTTAGCAATTCGCCATCAAAGACCATTAGTAAATAACATTTAGAAAAGATTAGAAAATATGTATTAGAAGTATTTCCATCGTGTCTAGCTCGCTCTTGCGGTCGAAAGAGACTATATATTTGACAAATTTTGAGATTAGATGTAGGAAATATGATCATGGTGAGAATTTTAGGAGAGAGAGACAAAGACCAAACTGAGGAAGAGAAGCAACTCTTGATATTGTAGCACCGTGGTTGCTGGTCCTTTTTTCGGGATGGGGAAGATATCATAGGGTACGAGAGCAAAATACGAGGGTATGTATGTGTTCGTGGGAAAGAAATGAACTCAAGGAGGGGTTTATATAGGTCTAAATCTAGACTTTTAGGGTGTATAATGGAGCCAAGAAACTCAATGGTAGATCCCATGGAGGAGGCTCAAAGCTTCTCTAAAAGGGCTGGTTTGAAGAGGAAAATACATGAAAAAAGGGGGGCAATCCAAAGACGAAGAGAATGGGACTAATTTTGCACAAAACATGAATAACAAATGACCAAGATCTGAGTACCCCTTCCCAAGTAGAGGGAAGAAACCTAGCTGTCCAAGGTAGGGGACGAACCTATTTGGCTCCCTCTCCTAGTCTGGCTAGGTCTGTGGTCCATTAAGGGTTGGGTCAGCTAAAATAATGAAAATCAAGGGGAAAAGTAATTTAAATGAAAATTTGGCAAATTGTAGAGGGATCTAGGAAGCTTCGTTTGAGCTGAAAATTGGATACAAGGCTTAAATATAGTCTAGAATATTCACAAAAATGTTGGGAATAAAAGGACAAAGTTAGATATGGAAATTATGTGAAGGAATTATGACAAATTTGATGTGTATTTCCATATACACAATGTATAAATGTGTTTAAAAATTCCATATTAAGAGTCACAAAACTTGTCAAATGATTTAAAGATGATAAAGTGAAGTATAACATCAAGAAATATGGTACTATAAGATAAAATATTAGCTATATGAAAACTCACTTTATGACATACTCCCTTCCTTCAAGGGAATTTTGTTGCCAAAAAAATCCTCAAATACTTGGGCTATGTAATCCATGTCATATCCTCAAATTTCATAAACATCATGGATAGAATCAGGTCATAATATAACAAAATTGTGATTCAAGAGTCAAGATCTGAATATAAGATTATTTTTGCCCCATAATTTGATGTAGGGTAATATTTCCTATTTAGACACCAGGTGTGATTGTTCATCCAAAAGAAAAAATCTAAATTTTTTTAGAAATCAATGTCCATTCAAAGTCAAGGATAATCAAGGTTGATCATTTTCAAGAAATTAACCCTATAACTTAAAATATCATCCTCAAAATTATCATTGAAACTACATCCAAGATTTGTGTTTTTGGGTCAAAGGTCAAAGTTTTCAATGGTCAAACTAAAGGTCAAATGAATAGATCTCTTGAGTCATAGGTCCAAAAATTTCAAAGATAGGGTTTATGTTCCTATTTAGACCTAGGAGAGGTCATTCATCCATATTCAACAATCGATCAACAATCAAACAACATTTGGTGATATTAATCACCAATTTTTATTACCATGGTATTGATGTTTGATGAATGATCTAGAGCCATGTATTTTTAGGAATTTAGCCACAAGCTATAGTCTTCATTGTATTTAAATTGAGATTCAAGATTGAGTATTAGTATTGTCATAGACCTGACCTGTTGAAGATTTGGGTCAAGTAATAAAAGTCGGGTGGAAGGGGCTACCTTTCCAAACTCTAAATAATCAACAAGATGACTGTTTAGATGCAATCATAAATAGGAACGTGATCAAAGGGATTCATAAGTCAACAACCACCATAATCTAGCACATTAGTACTCGTAGTCATTAAACATTGACCATATAAATATAGTGGAGTATCAATTATCAAATTGTACTTTACTAGGTCATGGGATCAAAGGTCAAGGTCATGATAGGGAAACCACATTTCAAGATTTTGCAAATTTGGGATTAAAGTATAGATCCCTTCCTTTCTTATCTCAAGGAAAGTAATGGATTTTGGAAATAGAGAATCCAAATTGAGAACTCAAGAAATTAAGATTGTCATATGCAGTCAACACTACATATGATTCATATTGTTCAAATTTTGAGTTTATAAATAGGCATAATAGTCAATAGGGAAGTTGCCTCTTGTAGCAATTCTTCACATAATGATATGGGGGTCCAACAATAGTCATTTAAAGGTAAAGTGCATGATACGTATAAATAAAGAACAATTTTGTTAATCAAGTTTGGATTTTGAGTAAAAAATAGGAGGCAACATAGGTTAAATAAACATGGACCTCATCAATTATGAGGTGTAAAACATGATTTCCATCTTAATTTAGTGTATCACGAATTCACCTCCATCATATGATGAACTTATATCCAATTTGGTATTTCAATTTAAGATCAAATCATGGCATGATATTTGTCCATATTTTTTAATTTCATATCTCATAATTTAGTTTGTAACCCGTGCTACCCAAAAATATGGAGAGTACACATCAAGCCAAGACACTCTATCAGATATGAGAAGATGAGAATTGATCCTACTACTTTCTAATAGGTGGCTATGGGTAGTCCATAAAGAAAAGATGTGAAGTGAGATGACTTTATAGGATTCAAGAAAATCATATTTGGATGAACTTTGGCTAGGTTTACTGGAGACTATCATCCATTCTTGTGAGATGGATAGGAGGTCATTATTATCCAAAATCTCGAATCTATACACTGCAATTCACCTTTAAGGATTTTTACAATTTCCTTGATTTAAGAGATATGGAGAAGTCATTTAAATAATGCTTTATTGAAGTTTGTAGGCTATGATACCAAATGTCAGAGAATTATTTTTATCCCCATTCCAATCCCATTTCCAAGAAATTGGTCAATGAATTGAAGCACCCATCCTTGATCTTCCTAATTAGTCTCACACTATCAAGCGTAATATAATATAACATCTCTTACTGTTGAAAAGAACCACGAAGTTTTTAAATGGACTGTTAACAAGGTAGAAACTTAAAAGGAGAGAAGAACTCATTATGACAAAGAAAACTTATAAAATACAATTACAAATTATGATCCCATGTTTGTAGATTTATTGGTGTAGGTTTAATTCTTGTAGCATAATTCAATGGATAAAGGACATGAGTCAGGTTTTTACTATTTGCCTAAATAGAAAATCTTGACCCAATGTCAATGTAAAAATATTGAGTATGATTATGAAACACATGAAGAAATATATTTATATCTAAAAAGAAATAACCACTTGTCATGTTCATAAGAAACAAATATTAAAAAAGAGATTACTTTCAAGTGCTCAACAAGTAAATAATATAAAATAGTTCTTAGGATACTCTAAATAAGAGTCAATCACCTTACTTATACGTGAGTGGTTGGGAAGTCTAACAAGGATCCACTTAACCCTAAGGGAAAGGCCATAGTGCCACTTAAATCTAAAGGAAAGTCAAGGATTTCCACTAGACCCCTAACAATAATATAAGGGGAAGGCTTTAGAGGTTGACAACAAGGAAACAAGGGGATTATATTGCAAATTGAATTATCAAATTATATATATATATATATATTCAAAACACTAGCATGTAGGGAATGTGGTAGATCATGCAAGTAATATAGAAAACTATTCTAGTCATACATATGTACACATACATCACATCACATCAAACATGGTCAACAAAATTTAGTACAAGTACCTTTCAAATAAGATCTTAAAATGCAAATTCCAAGATGAAAGAGATCAGGTAGTAGGGTCAAGACCTAGTCAAAGGATCATGGTCCAAATTTAGGTTCTAGAATTTTGGTATCCAAAAGAATAAGATCTAGGATACCTGTTCTACATGACTATAATAAGAATCATTTATATTCCACATGAACAACTAGTAAGATCTCAAAACTTGTAAACAAGATCCAAAATCCAACATACTCATGTGGCTAAAAGACAATAGGTCATAGGAAGACCAAGACACCTATACTCTATACCAAGTTTCAAGTCTATTATAAAGTTTGAGACTACGATTTTAGCAATACTTTTGATACTAATTCCACAAGGTTTCATGATAATATTGTCAAGATTAGATAAAGTTGCAACTTCAAGTCACCATCAAAGTCCATTAGTAAAGAGCATTTAGAAAAGATAAAGAATTTAGATGTTGAAAGTATTTTCATTGCATCCATCTCACTCTTGCAGTCAAAGTGGACTATAGATTTGACCATTTTCAAGATCAGATGTAGGATATATGATCATGTCAAGAATTTAAAAGAGAGTGATACCAACCTGAGGAGAGACTAGCAGCTCATATTACTCTAGCACTACAGCTACGGGTCTTTGTCCAAAATGGGGAAGAATGCTAGAGGGAACAAGAGAAAAATCCAAGTATATGGTTGTGTTTGTAGGGAAGAAATGAACTCAAGGTGGGGCATATAATGGTCTATATCTAGAGTTTTAGGGTGTAGAATTTAGCCTAGAAGCTCCAAGGTGGCACCAAGGGAGTAGGTGTGAATCTTCTCGAAATAGGGTCGGTTCAGAGAAGAAAATACACAAAAAAGGGGAGGAATCCAAAGACGAAGAGAATGAGACTAATTTTGGGCAACATGGATGTGAGATCCGGGTACCCCTACCAATGAAGTGGGCAAAACCCTAGCCGCCCAGGGTAGGGGACAACCTTGGTCAGGTTCCCTACCTAGGTCGGCTGAGTCCTCCGCCCATTAAGGACTTGATCAACTGAAACAAGGAAAATCAATGGGAAAATGATTCAAAAGTGAATTTTAAAAATATTTAGAGGAGATGGGAAGCTCCGTTTGGGCTGAAAATATGGGCACAATGCTTACAGTATAGTCTAGAGTATTCATAAATTATTGATACTAAAAGGAAAAAGTCATATATGGAAATTATGCAAAGGAGCATAAAGTCAAAATCAATATGTATTTCCATATATACAAGGTATAAATGTGTATCAAAAGTCAAAATTAAGAGTGACAAACTTGTCAAATGATTAAATGATGATAAACTAAAGTATAAAGTCAAGAAATATGGGATTATAAGATTAAATATTATCTATATTAAAAATCACTTTATCCCACACATGTACATATTTCTTGATCTAAATGAAAGGAGAAACATGCTTGGTTCAGCAAAAAGAGGCAGTATCTCTTCCATCCATATAGTTGGATTAGTTAAGATGTTGTAAGTAAATAAGTTTTATGGGCAATACATACAGGTATCATGTGACACTCGATATACACTTCTTAAACTTCATTAATAAATATGTACATATATAATGTATATGTTTGAAAATAATTAGTGTTGTAAGGAGTGAGACCCGATAGTAGGCCCACTCAATGGTAAAAATATGAGCCATGAAATATTTAAGCAGCGGAAAACATAACTAATTACAAAATTACAAAATATTTCCATGTACATAACTTTATCACCCTAAGGATGGTATATAAAATGGAAAGGTTACACCTATAAGCACATAAGTTGATGTATCCCTATTTTAGGGCTTCATCTTGTGCCATTTTGTTCTTTAATCACATCTAAGCATAGTATAATGCAAGTTAAATTACTCAATATGCATATTATTGTCAAATGCACTTATGGATGTTCTTTGCATACTTTTTAGGTACTTGGACCATGCTTTGGATAGATGAGAGAGAAGGAAGGAGCTTTAGGGTCCCTCCACTCATGGAGGGGTCTAAAGAAGACCCCAAAGCTCCCTCAACCTACCCCTAATGGCCAAGGGTCTACATCAAGCAAAGAAGTCCATTGACCATGAAGATTAAAGATGATTTTGCTACAGAAGACCCCAGCACGGTCATGGTGCCAAGGAACGGTCATGGTAGCCAATGTAAAAGTTACAGAGAAAATCCCAAATTTGCAAGCTACAACAACTCAACCACCACGGTAGTGCTACCCAGCACGGTCGTGTGATGAAGGCCCCAAAATAGTCGTGATGCCCAACATGGCCTTGCTAGCTGTAGTCAAAATGGGTGTGTTGAAAGGAACTACCTCACCTCCAACTCACTCACCACGGTCGTACTACCCAACACGGCTATTCTACCTAACTTCCACCACGGTCTTCTTGCACAACATGACCGTGCTACCAGCCTCCATTTCACCACCTCAACCTATGACTTTTCACTTTCTTAGAACGACCATTCCACACAACCACAGTTGTTCCTACCCCTACCCACCACGATTGTGCAGCCCAACACAACCGTGCTACCACCTAAATCCTAGCATTTTCTACACTATTTTTCAAACAATGCCCCTACTTATCCTAGTTCTTCCACAACCATCTATATATACATGGGTGGTGGTCACATCACTCGGTTAGTTTCCATTACTCCTCTCCACCCACTCTTGAGCATTCATTGCACTCCCCTTGCATTTATGCTCTCCATCCACCATTTTCACCTCATTTCCACCATAGAAACCTAGTTTTCTAGGTTTTCTACCATAATCTCCTTCATTTCCATGCCCATCATCCACCTTGGAGGAGGGAGGTCACCCTACAGAAGCTAGGAGGTGAATGATAAGGATCTACTTCGAGCTCCATGGAGTCCTATCACCTTTTTCTCATCTCTTTTATCTTTTCTTTGAGCATGTCTAGCTAAGCCCCTAGTGGTGGATTGTTTGGGGTTAAAATGTGACTTTGATACCATTTTGGGGGGAAATAATTTGTAACGAACATAATTTCATTGTATGATGATTTCCTCTTGCTTCTATCTCATTTCCCATTATATTGCATGTGGTTTGTGCTTTTAACATAGATTTCTTATTTTGTGATGCTTGATGACACTTAGATTCTATGGGAAATTGGAATGTATGTGGCAATCTTAGGAATGGCTCATAGGTCCAAATATTGGATCCCTAGCTAGCCCCATTTGTTCCTACATACATCTCCCTTCCTCTATAAGTGAGTGTGAAATCTAAGTAGCTAGTGTAAGTGTGATTGGTGCAATTGCCTAGAGCTTCTTAAAGGCTAAATGGCAAGTAACATGACGTGAAACACCCTCATCTCTACTCCCATTTTTACCCTTGGCTCTCAATTTCCCCAATACCACTTACCCTAGAAACCTAGAATTGCTAAGTCTTACTAGAATTACACCTAACCCTAGTTATCCAACTAGTAGTATAGGGTATATTCTAATAACACTTACCTTGTTGTTTGGTTTGGTAATCTAGATTGAAATGTGGGATTTGCATGCTATGTTGAACTTCCCCAACTAATATCAAAGTGCATTCCCAAATGGACCACCTATGCAATCCATTGCTTCAAACCTAACTTGTCATCTTAGCTTGTTAATGCTAGTTTAGCTTAGTTGCCTTCATTCACTCTAGCTAATTGCTTAGTCTTGTTAATTAGGTTTAATCTAGATCCTTGCTTGATCTAGTGTTTAGCTTAGTTCTTAGTTGCTAATTTCCTTGATAGAGTAGTGTAGATCATCTTGCTCTTGTTTAGTTGATTTCTTAATCTAGTCTCTTAGACCTAACTTGCTTAGGATAATCTGGTTTTTGGTAATCTAGTTTTCATATTGTCTTTACTTCCTTTCTTGCTTAGTGTAATCAAACAAAACCCACTTTTAAACCCTACAACCTTAATCTTCACTTTAGGAATGTAGCCAACATGACCCTAGCTCTAGTGCCCCCTCTATCCTTGTGGATAGACCCCCATTGCTTTCCTCTCATCTATACTATAAAATGACCTTGTGCACTTGCGGGAGCATATTTTAGTGTTGTGAGTGAACCTTGTTTGGGGACCTATAAATTTGAAAGATCACACATGCGTGGAATATCACACTAAGCTCTTTGGCACCATTGTCGGGAATAGAGGCGCTCGGCCTAGCTAGTTAGTGTAGCTTAGCCTTTCCTACTTCCCCCATCATTGCTATTCTTTATTCTTTGTTCACTTTGTCATATGGTCATTGTAACTTGGTTTTTGATGTTTGTTTGTGCATTGTGTAGGTGACAGTTGTGCATGCGTCATACACATTTCACTTGTACTGACTTGGTGTTATACGGGCCCAAGATAGGTAGAAGGAGACGCCAAAGATGCCGCAACCAACACTAAGAAACTGAGATGGGTGACCATGAAGCTGAAATACCTCATGGAAATGTTCATCCTCAGCAACCTAACCACCCCCTCCACGAGTATTTTACCCTTGGGAACTACAATTCCCCCATTGCCACCCTTGTTGACCAAATGTTGGGTCAACAATTCTCTATTCCACCTACACTTCTTGGACTCCTCCCTACTTACTATGGGATGGAGAATGAAAACCCCTACCACCATATTGATGCCTTCCTTGAAACTTGTTCCACTTTCCGTACCCCCGCTGCCACTAATGACTCCATCCATAGGACCCTCTTCCCATTCTCTTTAAAATAAAAGGCCTAGGAATGATACATGGCCAAGCCCGAGTTGTTGACTTGGAATGTGGTGAAGAACAAGTTCCTCAAGAAGTTCTACCCAGTCTCCAAGTTGAACCAGATGCAGAGATGCATCACTTCCTTCACGTAGAAAGAGAATGAATCATTTCATGAAGCTTGGGAACGATTTCGAAAGCTCCTCCATGTCTGCCCACATCATGAAGTACTTCTATGGGGTCTGGTTCAAGCTTTCTATGTCGGGCTATTGGGATTGAGCCGAAACAATGTTGATTCATCATGTGGAGGCACCTTCATGGCAAAGCCACCTAAGGAGTCTTGGCCCTTGTTCAAGAATCTTGTTGAGAATTCTCATTACCAAGCCTCAAGTAATGGGGGGTACTATGACTGGAACTACATTGCTCCACCTCCTCCCCTAATTCCAGCCTGGATTGAAGCCAACCCCGAGATGATGAAAATGATGGCAGATATGATGAACATGATGAAGAACCAAGCTGGAGGTTCCTCTAGTCAATCCACTTTGGCAATTGATGTTGTAGATGAAGAAGTGAATGATTTGCATGATTTTGGCAACCACAACAACCAAGGCCCAATGTCCAACACCTATACTCCCAAGTGGATAAATCATCCAAACTTCTCATGGAAACAACAAAATGAGGAAGGGCAAGGGCAGCCAAGGCAATACCACAGTCTCAAGCACAACTCTAAGTTTGAAGAAGAAGTTCTAGGAAGTCTAAGGAGCCTCGATGAAGTGAAGAAAGAAGTTTCGTCTCAAGGACAAAACATTTTCCGCCTCAAACAAAGGCTTGATCAAATCTCTATCTCACTTGCTCACTGTGAAGAGGGGAGGCTCCCGTCTCAAACCATGACCAATCCAAACAACTATGGTATTTATGTGAGCACTATTCAAGGTGCCTATGTCCCACCTTAAGGCCAAGTGCCCCAACTTCACCAGTACCAAGGACCGCCACATCCATATGCTCCTCCACCTCACCAACCCCCTTTCAACTATCAATATCTCCCACAACCATCACATGCCTATCAACCACCACCTCCCCAACAACCTCCCCAACAACCAACTTACATACTCCAAAATCCTAACCCACCTCATCAAAGACCATCACCACCTTCATCTTCACAATTCCCTCTTTCTTCCAATGAACAAGTGAATATGGTGTCTATCATATGGGGGCGGAAAGCTGCTCAAGAGCTTGAAAAAGGAGAAGATTAAATGATTAAGGTTTGTGATAAAAATTCAGTTCTAGAAGAATCTAGTATAGATCACAAGATCTCCAAAGAGTTTTCTTCTCAGTTGTTTCTTAAAATACTGAGTGCATCCAAGCTCCCGCTGCTCCCTTTGTGTATGAAGAAGCATCCTCAATTGTCCCACCCTTTCTTGGAAGCAACGAAAGTGCTAGAGACTCAGTTCTTCTATACTTCTATGACAAGATCATGTTTGTTGACCCACATGTCATTGACATGGTAACACTTGATGCAATACCTTGTTGGGAGCCAAAATATCCCCATGAGACAAGAATCACCGTCATTCCTCCTCAGACCCACAAATTTTTGCAGAATCATTTGATGCAATTGGTGAGCAATTCCATGAGGCTTTAGAAGGCCCCTTTCTCCAATAGAAGAATAGACGTATCATGAATCTCTTAGGGACCTAGAAGCACAGAACAACAGGCATCAAAGCATTCCTTTCATTGGTAAAGGATGTTTGAACGGAAAGGAGAAAATTGGTTAATTTCCACCTAAGGAAATTGTTGCAACAAGATCTGTGAACTTCATCATGGACATTAGTTTCCCAAAAATAAGGGACAATCCAAGAGTCCCTCTTATCACATGCTACATCAGTGCATGACATGTTGAGCATGCTCTCCTAGATCTAGGCATAGGAACAGGCATTATGTCATTGAGCATGTATTTATGGCTCGGTCTGAAGAAAATGGAATCAGTGGATTGTGTCCTTGTCTTGGGACATGGAACTAGGAGGAAACCCCTTGGCATATTGCTAAAAAAGATAGTGGCATTAGATCAAAGGATAAATATCACATACCTAACTAACTTTCTGATCATGGATTTTAGTCCTATTAATGGAAAGGAATACCTCTATTGGGGAGACCTTTCTTGTCTGTCGTGGGTGCTGAGATTAATGTGTGTGAAGCCACTCTAATGATCACACATAGAAGGAGAAAGATCAATTTTTTTATATTCACTGAGGAAGAAAGGTACTGGCTGGGTGAAGAAGATTTTGGCGACAGTCTAAGCTACTATGATCCTCTAGAATAGTGGAGATCAAGTCCTTACTTCTGATCGATGTACACTCCTTGAGATGAATCCCATGTCGTCAGAATTCTAGAAATGATCACTGTGGAAGAGAAAGGAGACACCGTGGGTGTCAACACTTAGTGAAGAAAGCAACAAGCCGGCCAAAGGCTACAAATTTAGTGCTAGTGGGAGGTAACCCATGTGGTTTGAGATTCTCAAACCTTGTTGTTTTGTCACACTTTCATTTTTTCCAAGAAACACACACACACACTATACTTGATGGTTTTTCTATTTGTGAATCATGTTAGTACATGTACAAGGAAGAAAAGGTGATGCACAAAGGGTCTAGCGAAGGAGAATATCAAAGTTGAAAAGAACATTGCAAAATAGTAGAAAAACTACAGGAAGGATCCTAGAACGGTCATGCCACACAACACGGCCGTGTGACCGGAAAGATAGAATGGTCGTGTTGCTTAGCATGGCCGTGGTGGTCCTGCCCTACTCACCTAGTGCTACATTGATCACTCCATCTCTTGGTGGTTGTCTTTTGTGACTCCATGCCCTTTACCCTACCATTCTAAACTTCTATTTCACACTGAGGATAGCATGATTTAAAAGTTTGGGATGGTAGGGCGGTATGCCCTCCTTTCACCGCATTTTTATCTATGTACCTTGTGCTAAATTTTACAAGACGGTCAAACAGAGTGAATAACTTTCATACTTTTCTATCCAGACTTTGTGTCTGCTAGCATTCATGCATACATGTAGTTCATTTTCATGCATTTTTGCGTAATTTTTCAAAATTTTTGCTCTTTTTTCTCCTCCATGTCATGCATTGCATTCTCATGTAGATTTTGGTAATTTTTGTATGTTTTTAATTAGGATTTTCTGCTTTATGTTTTAATTTCCCTAAAGTTAGGTTTGGATGTGATTGAATGCAAATTGGCATCATTTTGGCTAATTTTGCCCAAACTTGAATGTTCTTGCCTAAAAGCATGTTTTGACTTAATCTCCACTGTTTGAAATGAAAACTTTGCTCTTTGACAAATGCATGCCATTTTGTTAGAGTTTATTGCTATATGGTCTTGATTGTTGACTTTTTACATGTACATCACCTCACTCAAGTTTGTGAATGTTTTGGTTGAATTATGAATTGAGCAAGCTAGGAATGCTTAGAGCCTATGGAATCGCTTGATATAAATGTGAATCTCATGTTGTTCAATCATGTGGTGTGATATCATTTGATGAAGTGTTGGATTAGTTTTCATGCAGGAAATTTTATGTTGAGGACTGCACTAATGACCCCCCTTTGACCTGACTCTTCTGTCACCATCTTCATACCTCTCCGCCTCATGAAAGGATGCCTTAGTGCACATATATAGCCTTGGCCACCTCTAAAAGTTTGGGGTGGTCATATCTACATCTCACCACTTCACTCTCATCACCATATGCCCTATCTACTCCAAGGGTAAAGAAAAAGAAAAAGAAAAAGAAAATGCAAAAAGAAAATAAAAGATGTTCCTGTTTAAGAGCATCTAAATAAAGAAAAGATGAGTGTGTAAGAGCACTCCAAAATCTTACTTCAATCCTTTCTTCTATTTTCATACCCATTGAGCTAGAAACCATTAAATCTAGCTCACTTTACCCTTTCTACAGTCATGTGGCTCATTTAGTGTGGTTTGAGGCATAAGATTGAATGCATGAAAATGAAACAACACTCTTGGTCATCTTTGATTAACGCCAACATGAAACGGTTCACCCAGAATTACATTGAAGGACATATGGAAAGCATGTGTATTCTATGCTCTATATTTAAAGTTTGTATGCTCAATGCTCATTTCATGATTGGTTTGTGAAAGTGGAGAGGAGAGAGGTGGAACACATGCACTTAGTCACTTATAAGACCATTTAGTCAATAATCATCTTTTACAATGCATTTATCATTCTTGTTTATTGAAAGAAAATTAAAGAGAGAGATCTTGGAGCATACTTGAGAGAAAGTATGTTTTAAGTTTGGGGTGGTGATGTAGTCCTATTTTAGGGCTTCATCGTGTGCCATTTTGTTCTTTAATCACATCTAAACATAGTATAATGCAATTTAAATTCCTCAATATGCATATTATTGTCAAATGCACTTATGGATGTTCTTTGCATACTTTTCAGGTACTTGGACCATGCTTTGGATGGATGAGAGAGAAGGAAGGAGCTCTAGGCACTCATGGAGGGGTCTAAAGAAGACCCCAAAGCTCCCTCAACATACCCCTAATGGATAAGGGTTGACATAAAGCAAAGAAGTCCATTGACCATGAAGATTCAAGATGATTTTGCTACTGAAGACCCCAACATGGACGTGGTGTAAAGGAACGGCCATGCTGGCCAATGTAAAAGTTATAAAGAAAATCACAAATTTGTAAGCTACAACAACTCAACCACCACGGCCATGCTACCCAGCACGATTGTGCCATCAAGTCCCAAAAACAGTCGTGCTAGCTGAAGTCAAAATGGGTGTGCTGAAAAGAATGACCTCACCTCCAACTCACTCACCACAGCCGTGCTACCTAGCACGGCCGTTATACCTAGCCTCCACCATGGTCATGCTGCCCAGAACGTCTGTGCTACTAGCCTCCATTTCACCACCTCAACCTATGATTTTTCACTTTCTTAGAACGGTTGTTCGATATCACCATGGTTGTTCCTACCACTACCCACCATGGTCGTGCTACCACCTAAACCCTAGCATTTTTTGTACTATTTTTTCAACAATGCCCCTACCTACCCTAGTGCTTCCACCATCATCTATATATACATGGGTGGTGGCCACAACACTAAGTTAGTTTCCATTACTCCTCTCCACCCACTCTTGAGCATTCATTGCACTCCCCTTGCATTTATGCCCTCCATCCACCATTTCCACCTCATTTCAACCACAGAAACCTAGTTTTCTAGGTTTTCTACCATAATTCCCTTCATTTCCATGCCCATCATCCACCTTGGACGAGGGAGGTCACCCTACAATAGCTAGGAGGTGAAGGATAAGGATCTACTTTGAGCTCCATGGAGTCCTATCCCATTCTTCTCATCTCTTTTATCTTTTCTTTGAGCATGTCTAGCTAAGACCCTAGTGGCGGGCTGTTTGGGATTAAAATGTGACTTTGATATCATTTTGGGAGAAAATAATTTATAATGAACATAATTCCATTCTATGATGATTTCCTCTTACTTCTATCTCATTTCCCATTATAATGCATGTGGTTTGTGCTTTTAACATAGATTGCTTGCTTTGTGATGCTTTATGACACTTAGCTTCTAGGGGAAATTGGAATGTATGTGGCAATATTAGGAATGGCTCCTAGGTCCAATTAGTGGATCCCTAGATAGCCCCCTTTGTTCCTACATACATCTCCCTTCCTCTACAAGTGAGTGTGAGATCTAAGTAGCTAGTGTAAGTGTGATTGGTACAATTGCCTAGAGCTTCCTAAAGGCTAGATGGCAAGTAACATGAGGTGAAACGCCCTCATCTCTACTCCCATTTTTACCCTTGGCTCTCAATTGCTCCAATACCACTTACCCTAGAAACCTAGACTTTCCAAGTCTTACTAGAATTACACCTAACCCTAGTTCTCCAACTAGTAGTGTAGGGTATATTCCAATAACACTTGCATTATTGTTTGGTTTAGTAATCTAGATTGAAATGTGGGATTTGCATGCTATGTTGACCTTCCCACAACTAATATCGAAGTGCATTCCCAAACGGCCCACCTATCTAATCCAGTGCTTAAAACCTAACTTGTCATCTTATCTTGTTAAGGCTAGTTTAACTTAATTGCCTCCGTTCACTCTAGCTAATTGCTAAGTCTTGTTAATTAGGGTTAACCTAGATCCTTGCTTGCTCTAGTGTTTAGCTTAGTTCTTAGTTGCTAATTGCCTTTCTAGAGTAGTGTAGATCATCTTGATCTTTTTTAGCCGATTGCTTAATCTAGTCTCTTAAACCTAACTTGCTTAGGATAATCTAGTTTTTGGTAATCTAGTTTTCATATTTCCTTTACTTAGTTAGCTTTCTTAGTGTAATCAAACCAAACCCACTTTTAAACCCTACAACCTTAATCTCCACTTTAGGAATGTAGCCAACATGACCCTAGCTCTAGTGCCCCCTCTATCCCTATGGATCGACCCCAATTGCTTGCCTCTCATCTATACTATAACATGACCCTGTGCACTTACGGGATCATGTTTTAGTGTTGTGAGTGAACCTTGTTTGGGGACCTATAAATTTGAAAGATCACACGTGTGTGGAATATCACACCATAATCCCATATGCATAGGGTACAAGGCTATATCAAGATGTCCTTAAGTTCACCAATAAGCTCACATCATCTTGAGTCTCTGTCCTATAAAGTACCTACACATGGGTGGAGGTAACACCCAGAAGAATAGGAAACAAAAGAGTATGCGTCAGCAAACGCTAAGTATGTACATTTAACAATATTATGGGTATTTAAATGGGGGTAAAAGAGCAATAGAGATGTTCCCGGAAAAGGAGGGTCATCAAAAGATAGGTAAGTTCCAAAAAGAGATATATCAAGGAAATGAATTCCCAAAGAATGAGGCGTATAAATAATTAAATGAGATAACACATCTTGCCATTTACCATTCGCAATATCACAACAATCATAATCATTCGCATGCATATATATTGGACTAAAGTAACTATAGTAGGGCCAAGACACCACTGAATCATTGGCCTATATATATATATATATATATATATATATATATATATATATATATATATATAGGGTAGAAATAGCACACTCATAGGTAGAATTGGCACGCCTCTGTATATATAAGGGTAGAAGTAGCACACCCTGAGTAGAAGTAGAACACCCTAATGGTTACACAGTGTCTACAATAGTTAGTTAGTAAAATTATCTAACATGCATAAAAAGAGTGCCAAGAAGCATCATTCATCCAAAAACATATAGCAAGAATAAAGCACAATAGCAGGTAGGGTCATTGACCCAATATATCATAGTAACAACAATCTCAAAAAAGAACAATAAATTTTGAATGATAGAAGGTGAAATATCATCACGTGGAGAAAACAAGTAAATGTTTGAAGAGATGCCTCATTGTAAGAATATTTAAGTCAAATTATGCCCAAAATTAAATAGAGAGGAGTACATACATTATCTTCATGATTAATGATTTAGCTTAATAGGTATAATAGATCTCCAAAGTCGAGTATACATCCTAAGAACACATTAGGCATGTTAGTTAAATCAAATCCATACATGCATTCCTATTATAGTCTATCAATGTTGTTCATATCCTAGTCGTGATCACCTATTAGGTTTGTAATCTCTTTCAAGTAAACATATGACCTTTAGAGACTTTTCTTGGTTCTAAGATCCATATTTAGTAATATAAGTTAAAGTATGATTAAGTTATATATATGTGTGGGTAATACATATATTCTTCCACTTTAGATCTATATTTCTTATTCTCACTCTATACTATATGAATCCATGCCATTCCTAATATCATATGTGTCTTCTATGCACATTTGATTATCTCATTTTTGTGAAATGCCCTAAATGTAAGTATGTATTATATACGCACTTGAAAGTAAATTTCAGTATATTACTAACCAATGATGTCACCGTACATACGTCTATAATAATGTATTCTTATACAATTTTCATGTTTCTTTTAACTAAGAAATGATAAATCTAAATAGGTGGCGATTAGGGTTAGGAGCGTGGGAGCACCTTTCTCCACTCGTGGTTTTCTCTTACATGTCCAAGATTGGAGCGATCTCCCTGATCCTACTCCAGCGATGGTAGAAGACCTGGCAGACCATTGTGTGAGGTTGTAGTTGACACAGGAAGAAGAGGAACTAATAGAGATCACACAGCCTGCGGATGACGAAGGTCAAGGGCACCTCAAGCTAGCATTGATAGCAAGGATTCTATCGAATAGACCAGCGAATTTCTGGGCTATGAAGCGCACGCTAACACAGGCGTGGGGGCTCCATGGGAAGGTGGTCTTTAAGCAGGTAGAAGGTGACCGGTTCATAATATAGTTTCTTGACTGGCGTGACAAAAAGAAGGTTGAAGATGGAGCTCCATGGAACTTTGATAATAAACTACTACTGATCAAGAACATTGAGGCGGAAGAGCATTCGGGTGCCATTGTGATTAATCACAGTCCTTTCTGGGTCCGACTATACGGGATTCCGTTGGGGCTTCAAACCAGACAAGCAATAGAAGAAATTGCAGCCAGGCTGGGAAGCGTGATGTCTATAGATCTGGATGAACTAGGATGGGACTCCTCTGTGAGAGTCTGGATCAACCTAGATGTTTCTAAATCGTTAAGGAGAATCCTACGCATGAAGGGAAGAAATAACAAGATCATAGAGATAGAAATTAAATATGAAAGGTTATCCAATTTCTGCTACAGATGCGGCCGGCTAGGGCATGTCATAAGGGATTGCACCAGTCTGGAGGAAGGAGACCATCAAGGCCCACAGTGGGGGGTGTGGCTCAAAGCTTCACCGAAGAAGCCAAGACAATCCCTACAGGAGGAGATATTTGGCAACGTTAGAGCAGGAAAGGAAATCAGTTTCAAGTATGAACCAGTGACAACAGCGTCAGCTTCCATGCCGCATGAAGCCAGAAGAGAATCCATGCAAGGGCGGCATATAGAGGCGGGCAGGAGTCAAGATGAGAAGGGGCGAGAAGAGACAGCATAGCAAGACTCATCCAGTGAAGAGGGAGGCGCCGAAGAGGCAGAGATCAATCGGGAAGCACTTTTTCCAGAGCTGACGGCAACAGAAAGAAATCCCCAGTAGGAGGAGGAAGGCGGGCAGACGAACGGCTCTAACAAGATGATAGGAACCCAAAGAAATGATGTAGAGACACAAGTAACAGGGATGAAGAAAGGAATCCAGTATACCAGAGAGGATGTTGTTTCCATTAAGCCAATAGAAGCACGAACAGAAGGAGGGAATAGTGTCGTTGTGACCGAAATAGCAGACACAAGGAAGACACACCACAAACCAGGCAGCAAGCTCGAAGATAAAGACACAAAGTCCATTCCAGAACAAGTACCATCAGCAGCAAGAACCAGAGCGCAAAAGGAAAAGGAATACCGGAAGAAAACAGGGAGGTTGGGGAAAGCAGACCAAAGGAAGAAGAAAGCAGTTCTGTGGGCATATAAGATGAGCAGGAGCCCTCGACTTGGGGTACCAGAGAATGAAATGGTATGGAACAACATTGCAGGAAAAAGGGACAGACAATCTGAGCTATGTGACATGGAACTCGATGTGATTGATATTGTGACCGATACAAGCAAGAAGGCACAGAACATGGAGTCGGAAGCACAAAGAAAGGGAACTAACGCGTCCTAAGTAGCGGAGGCTGGAGTGTACCAGCCCCGAGAAGAGCAATGAAAATCATGAGTTGGAACTGTCAGGGACTGGCCCACCCTGATACAGTTAATGCTCTCCGATCGTGGTGTTGGAGGGAGGGTCCGAGCATAGTCTTCCTAATGGAAACTATGATATCTAGTGCAGACCTAGAAGTAGTGATGAGAAAGTGCAGCTTTACACAAGGGATTTGCTTAGCCAGTGTCAGCAGAGCAGGGGGAGTAGGTTTGTGGTGGAAGGATGTTGATCTTTCTGTAACATCCTATTCACAGCATCACTGCAGCTGCAATATCCTGGATGGCAATACAGGGGTGGCTTGGAGAGCCATTGGCATATACGAATGGGCGCCACAACAACAAAAATTCAGAACTTGGGAATTAATGAGGGAATTGATGATGAATGTAGACACGCCCACGCTCTTCTTTGGTGACTTTAATGAAATCATGTCTAACACTAAAAAAAGACGGAGGCCCACCCAAACCTCTCAGGTATATCCAAGATTTCAGAAGCGTGGTTGATGACTGTGACCTTACGGACATGGGATACAGTGGAAGCATCTTCAGGTGGCAGAGAGGCCTCACGCCGGAAACACTTGTACGGGAGCGGCTAGACAGAGCTTTTTGGGCAGCCCGTCTTGGGTAGCTAAATTTCCACAGGCTAGAGTCATACATCTCACAAAGTATGAGTCTGATCACGTCCCAATCATCATCAACACTAAACACAGGAAGAAAAAGACCCATAAAAGATAGTAGTATTTCTTCTTTGAACCTATGTGGGTGGGGGATGAAGCGTGTGAGCAAATTATCAAATCAGTTTGGGAGGAAAGTCATCTCTCAAGCCTGCAAGGAAAGATGGAACAATGTGGCAACAAATTGAAGGAATGGGCGTCAAAAAATTTTGGAGAAAGGAAGAAGAAGATTAAAGAGCTTGAAAATACTCTAAGTGAGATCCAACAGCTACCTCAGGACAGCCAGAACCTTGCTAGATGTACACACATTACCGCTGAACTGCAAGAATGGCACAGGAGAGATGAGGTGTATTGGCACGCAAGGGCAAGGGTCAATGAAATGAAATCGGGCGATAGAAATACTGCCTATTTTCATCATAAAGCATCACAAAGAAGGAAAACAAATAATATTAAAGGGCTGAAAAATGATGAGGGACAATGGAAAACGGAACATGAGGAGATAGAAAAAATCGTGGTGTCTTTCTTCCAAAGTCTTTTCCAAACTTCAAACCCATCGGGATGGGAGGAGGCGACCCGGGGCATCTCTACAAAAGTGACAACCGCGGAGAGGAATGAATTGGAGAAGGACTTCACATCTGCAGAAATCCACACAGCTATAAAGGGTATTCATCCTAACAAGGCACCGGGCCCAGATGGCATGAAGGCTATGTTTTTTCAGAATTACTGGCATATTGTAGGAGAGGATGTCTCTAATTATATAAAAGGATGGTGGAAATCTGAGAGGAGTATTGCAGATCTAAATTCAACTCTAGTGGTGATGATCCCAAAAATTCATAAACCAATAGAGGTTGGGGACTACATACCTATTAGTCTTTGCAATGTCATCTTCAAAATTGCTTCTAAAGTCATAGCAAACCGATTGCGGCCGCTCATGGATAAAATTATTTCTGAAAATCAAAGTGCTTTTATTCCGGGAAGACTCATTACTGATAATGCCCTCATCGCCTACGAGTTGTTCCATTCCATGAAAAAAGGAAACCGTGCAAAAAAGGGACACATTGCTCTCAAGTTGGATATGTCAAAGGCCTATGACAGGGTTGAATGGAGTTTTGTTGATTATGTCCAAGGAAAAATGGGCTTTGGAGGAAAATGGAGGAGGAAAATTCTGGATTGCATGTCAATTGTAACCCACTCTTTTGCCATTAACGGGGAACGGGCCAGGAGGATTCAACCAACCAGAGGACTACGGTAGGGTGACCCTCTCTCTCCATATCTTTTTATTTTATGTGCTGAAGCTTTTTCTACATCTTTATCCCTTGCAACACAACAAAAAGTCATTCAGGGAATCCGAGCTAGTCGTCACGGCCTGCGGATTTCTCATCTTTTCTTTGCAGATGATTCCATCCTTTTTACAAGAGCAACTAAAGAAGAATGCCTGAAATTAGCTGAGATTATCAGCCACTACGACCAGGTGTCCGGACAGAAAATAAATTTATCCAAAATTGAGGTTGCTTTTAGTAAAGGTGTGGATAGTAACAGAAGAAGAGAATTGACCGAGTTGATGTAGGTTAAAGAAGTGGACAGGCATGGCAAGTACCTTGGGCTGCCTACGGCAGTGGGCAGATCCAAGAAATAGGTGTTTGCTTATATTCAAGAATGCATATGGAGGAAACTACAAGGATGGAAAGAGAAACTATTGCCAAAGGCAGGGAAAGAAGTCCTCATCAAAGCAGTAGCACAGGCCATACCCTCCTACATAATGAGCATTTTTAGACTGCCGGAGTACCTCCTCGATTCTATCAATAGCACAATTTTGAGATTTTGGTGGGGAGCAAAGGATACAGAGCGGAAGATTGCATGGGTCAGCTGGGACAACTTGTGCAAGCCCAAGAGTCAAGGTGGCATGGGGTTTAGAAACATAAGCATCTTTAATCAAGCACTGTTGGAAAAACAAATATGGAGGCTTTTCCACAGATGGGACATGCTAGTCTACCGAGTGCTCCAAGCAAGATACTTTCCAAGGGGGTTCGTACTCAATGCAAGGAGGGGACATGATCCTAACTTCACCTAGAGAAGTATTTGGAATGCAAAAAACATCATTTTAGATGGTATGCAGTGGAGAGTGGGGGATGGGTCCAACATTAACATCTGGACTGATTCATGGATTCCGCAGCTTGGAGGAAGTCTGGAAAAGGCGTATGGGGTCTCAAGTACTACAGTACAATGGGTGAGTCAACTACTGGTTGGAGCTCATTTTTAATCTATTCACGCAGGATATTGCGCGCAAGGTGATAACGACACCACTGGGTTTAACAAGACAGGAAGACGGGATCTACTGGAAGCCTGACAGAAAAGGGGAATATACTGTAAAATCTGCATACTGGATGGCGACGCAGAATTCAGCTGTTTTGGAAGAACGGAGAAGAGTAGAGGAAGCTAGAACATGGAGAGCTATTTGGCGCAAGGGTGTCATTCTGAAAGCGGCGCATTTTCTCTGGCGATGCATGACAGGAGCACTGAGCACCATGGGAAGGCTGCTCGACAGGCATTGCCACGCCAATGGCATATGTAGTATTTGCGAAGAGAAAGAAGACATCAGCCATATGCTATTCAGGTGTCCCCAAGTGTGGGATTTATGGAAGGAGAGTCCGGGACCGGTGCAAGATGAGATTAGAGCGGCAGGGCAAGGGAGGTCAGACCAGGCAATTCTATCCCTCACGGTTGCACCTAATGAGGAGGACAATGAGATCATGATAGCGTCGCTATGGACTGTTTGGACAAGAAGAAACGACATCATTTTTAGGGAAAAGCCGAGACCACCGCTCACCATTCAAAGGAGTCTTGCTAGCATTGATCAGAGACCACCGCAACGCCCAGGCGCTGAGCTGTAGGCGCACACAGGCAGATATGCCATATCCTTGGCAACTGCCGGAGATGGGAGTAATTAAATTGAATTGCGATGTTGTTGTAAACGTCAATGGCAGCGACGGAGCTGGGCTAGCATAGAGAGACCACAGCGGAAAGATAATCTGCACAGTAGGAAAATGGTGCCCATCTCTACCAGATGTCCAACATGTGGAAGTGTGGGCAATACGTGAAGGTCTAGTACGGTCAAAGGAGCCGAAGCTAGAGCGGCTTGTGGTTGAATCGGATGCGAAAGTTATCATCAACTACATCAACGCCAAGTCAAAGAGAGCGGACCTGTTGGGGACCATCCTTGCAGACATTCATAGTCTAAAGAATTCTTTTCAAAATGTTCTGTTTGTTTCTTGTAGAAGGCAAGCAAACGGACTAGCACATCTGCTAGCTCGTGAAGCTACCAGTAGATCTTCTCCTTTTCTTTTGTTCTCGCATTTCCCTTTCCCTGTAGCAAACGGATTGAGCCTTCTATGGGCTCGCTTTAAATAGTAGATAGTTTTAACCTCAAAAAAAAAAACAGGTGCGCGTACTAGATCCATATGTATTTCAATTTTCCAACTGATACATATATACACATATATGTACATCTAGGATGTGTAATATATGAAAGGAAAAAAAAATCATATCGAGTTTTTTTATTCACTGTTATGCAAACTAATAAGATAATAAATCAATAGGTATGATTACTATTAGCTAATGTTACACCAGTAGTAATATATAAAACGCAACTCCTGACATACCTTAATATAAACTAATACACCATTTTATGTGCATGCAACTAGTTGTGAGATCGAATAATCTAATCAATTTTAGTTTCTTATATGTTTGAAGGTCGTCCTTCACTCATATGTCTACCCTAATCTCTTCTACTAAATTTCAAAGAACGGAAATTGCGAGAGAATGTAACTAATTACCTGCAGATAGGATGTGATCTTGTTGGGTTTCTGGCAGTTGTGCAAGGCATGCAATGGTGCAAATAATTCAGTCTTGGATGGTTGGGAGAGAATGAAGGAACTATGGCATCTGCAGGTCTGTGTTCATTTATACAGTTATTCATGTCATCACTGGGAATGTCAAACCTCCTCTTACACTTTGGAGACAAATGTAGGAGTTCTACCAACTCCGTGTTTTAGCTACCAGTGTCACAAGGTGATATGTCTATGCAAAATAGTGGTTGGAGGTCATCTTCAGGTAGCGGTGGCTTGAAGAGTGACAAAAGAAGGAAGGTCAGTGCCACATCGATCTATATAGGAGTCGTGTTTGGTTTCTGTAACTACGATGACGATGTCTTGTCTTCATCCTGACATATTGGAGTTGAAAGAGGGAAAGGATCTAGGGCATTAAACTATGTCTAGGAGAGGATTAATCCTTGATGACGAACTCCATGAATTGCATTCTGCTGATGGGGATCGTCTGCAGGTGTGTGGTGGAATTGATTGAAGGCCCATGGTCGTAACTACTGGAACATAACTCGATAAACACTTGGATAGTTCCTGCCTGATTGATCAGACCAACATGACTGGAAGGACTGATGATGGTCACCATTGCCACTTGAGTTTCCTTGTTGTGCCCATGACTTTCAGTAGGTGTTGCACTTGGTGTTGATGACGCCACGCCCTACGACCTTGCACAAGGGGAAAAGGAGAAGGGTGGATGGGATCACGGGTTACGTCGGGAAAGGAAGGACAAAATAGGAAGGGAAGAGGAGAGAAAAAGGTAGCGAGGAAGAGGAGAGGAAGGGGAAGAGAAGAAATACGAAAAGAGGAGGGGAAGAAATGGTAGTAGTGATGACGGTCGTTGGCACTAGATCCGCGTGAAGGGAGAAGTCACGTGTTCACAGAACAAGGAGGGAGTCACGATCCGTAACTGCTTGGGATGTCCTCCGCATTTTTAGTAATGAAGGAGACGGGTCTCAGTATTACACGGAAATGAACGGATACATAGGTGATATTAGCCTTAGGTATTAAATGAAACCATTAATGGATTATTATGTATTAGGAAGTTTTGTAGATTTAATCAACTAAATGAGAGGGTGGACATAATGTATCCCACATTCACTATTGCCAATGGAACTTATTCAAAAGGATTAATGCATGTCCAATTAATATATTTCTATTTTAATTTAATTGGAGGAGAAAAGGCATCTATTTTCCTCAATATTTCATGGTTTTCTAACCACAGTATAAGGAACCCATTTTTGTTTTAGTTTTACTTTATAAAAAATATTTGTTATTTTATTTCATTGTTACGAGTTACGTAGTCAAGTAATGCATTGAAAGTATTTTTTTATCAATTAGATATATTTTTCACATTTATTGGATTTCTTTCATAATTTAAACTAGGAAGATTCTATATTGCCTTTTCTAGGGTTAGAACTAATCAATTGGCAAAATAACTTTATTAACATCTAATTAAGGACTTAATAAATTGATTTATTGTCAAACTTCATACAAAAAGATTTTTTGTTAAAATTTATATATTGGGACTCAAATAACCATAATTCATGTGTTTTAAAGAAAAATAATTTAATACTAAAATAAATAAGAAAATATACCCAGTGATGTGGAAAATCATTCTATACATCCCATTCCGGGTATGTTACAACACTCCACCCCTTAAAAAGGATTTCGTCCCCAAAATCTATTTATTCACAACCTAGCCCACCAATATGACTAACTCAACTAACCTTTGCTTTTTTCATCAATTTGGGTGATCTAATTAATGTCCAAAGTATCCATCTCAACTAGGGAGTAATTATATTGTGTGACATTTATTGAGACTCTTTCTAAAGTTACTTGGTGTATTATTAAGTTCAGACAATACTAAAGTTGAACTACTAACTTAAACTATAAGGGTACAAGACCCTGACCCTAAAGGGATTTACTTATCATCCCAGTAACAACTTATTGAGGAATTCAGGGTGGATCTACATTCCATATATACATACATACACACACACACACACACACACACACACACACACACACACACACACACACACACATATATATATATATATATATATATATATATATGAAACATCTTCTTACTTGTTGTTCTTTACTTAGGTCTAAGGTCTTAGGGTTGTCTTAACCCAGCATAGGGTTCCACTGAAAAGGGATTTCTAGACTTCAAATAGTAGTGACTTGGTTCTTGAAAACATCAATAAAATCCATAAAACTCTTTCTTTTACAAATAATATAATAATGAAAGTAAGTTTGAAGTATAAAACCTTATGACGTAAATTTAAATGTTGCGTTAAAATCGATCTGAGAACCAAGTCAACCAATTCCCATTACACTACACCTCTATTATAATTCCTTTGCCGCTTCATTCTACTAAAAGAGTCTAATAATTACTACAACTAGGAGGTCACAATCCATATATCTCTGACCTATATCATAGGGAGAAAAATGTTTCATATTACACATGGTCAACTTCCATTAGATCCTTCCAAAGCACGACATACACCATTCCCCAACATAATTTTTTCGCTACCTCGTATTGATACATATGTAATTGATATGGATGTCCAACACTATATGAAGGAGTTAGGGTTTTCTACTCACTTGCTTGTTTACAACAAGGTGCCTCCCCAAGACTAGATGAATTATATAGATATATCATCCATAAACTCATTCACTAGGTAATCTAATTTCAACATGAAGGTGAGAGAAGTGGACTCTTAGGAACACAAAAAAGGACATGTCATATTACCTTTATCAATCACACTTGGGAACAAATCACAAAACACTCAATGAGATATGTTCAACCCTTAGATAGATTTGGTAAGAGCTTATGTAGGGTTAACTACCTAATGAAGGAAATATCTTCTTAATCATAATAAACTGGAAGACACTAGAACAGACTCAACAACCTTAATCCTATGTCTCTGTAGACTCAGCTAATCTAGAGCTCTGATACCACTAAACGTGTGGCATCCAACTCAAAAAAAACATTAACTAATGTGGAAGTGTATCATTCACAGCGGATTACTGAAAATTACTAAAAATTTAAAACCATTTACAAAGAGATCCATTCTTACGAAAACTCTTTAAATAAGAACCAAAGTATCATAATTACATATTGGTCCACATTGTACATTCCATGTACCATCTCTTCTCGGGGAATATATATACATCACTTTGCCTTGATAAAAGCACAAGTAACAAAATTCTTGAGGCATTCAAACTAAAATCTCAGATCGATTATAAAAACACTATCTACTGACTCCTAGGACCTGAGAGTACAGAGACGACACATAGGACTCTATTTACATATGTACAAAGCCTGACAGCCAGTATCCCCACCTGGGATATCATTGTTGTCCTTGTTGTTGCTGATGCTCTTCCCCTGCTATAGAGTTTCTGCCTCTTTGTCTATGTCTACCTAAAAACATTGGATCCCACTGGGGTGAGACAATTTGTTAATTGCCCCAGTGAGATATATAACTCTCCGTCGAAAACATTATTATTGCAGTTTAATAGAAATAAACTAAATAGTGGAATCATATATTTCAATAGCATATAAATCAATATCTATGCAGATTAGAGCAACAATCCTATTCAAGTATTTCAGCCATAACTTGATAAGGCAGCATGTCTCTTATTCAATATAGAATTAAAGAACATAAGTAACATTTATGTAAAAAGGGCGTGATAAGCAAGATAACATCAACCAGTGGTTCTTGTATTTCAATCTTATGCAAATACACTACACGAATGATTACGTTTTACAAACATACTTCAGCTCTGAGGAGATGAGGTATACCGCTCATACTCCAACCGACCATTGCGAAGTCAAAATTGGTATCGTACAAAGTCAATGGAAGAGTCAGCTTCCATGACTTCCCACATCTTGGTTAGTGTGATATCACATGAAGGACATCTAGTGTCTCTGCTACATAGCTTGCCAGGGTATAGTGGCATCTTCGCTGTAGTGTTACAGTGGTGGTTGTACTCTCTTCGCAATCGAGAGATTTCGTGTTTACCTCCATCGATCCGACATTAACATCATCGGGAGATTCGTGATACATCCATCCCGACACATATAATGAAGTATTGAGAGGTTTAATGTTTACCTTCCATCAATTCCCCCATTAGGACATACAGATACCCATCAACCCCCACATATTCAAAAATATGTGAACTCTAGGAGATCCCATAGGAAAACCTATTTCACCATCACCAGCTACTGACGATGATGGATCTATGGTCAGAGCACTACATGAAAAGATTTCACTTGATTAATTAAGTACATTATCATATTCTTTTAGCATCAGTCAAGTTTTCAAACATAACTTATTAGGACAAATGCTACAAAAAAACATGTACTATTTTCATCAGCTACTTCCCAGTCTTTAAAAGACATTGGGATCTCAGTCCCTCATTTTAATACTGGGAATACTCATCCCTTCACAAACTCAATGTCATAATCATATGGTTCTGGGTATTCAAACCCTCATCTCATCACTGAGCACTATTACCACTTTTTCAGGTAATTGTCACCTTCAGGTCATCTGACCAAGGTAGACATGACACTTGCTACACCAACATCTCTTATGGAACTTGAGGCCCATTAACTCTCTTGTTACTTCTTACTAAGCAACAAGGAATATTATGGCACATAAGGCCCAATAACAATTTTAATAAATAAAACATCATAGCTCATACATGGCTATGTTCATCATCTCATGATACTTGCATGGTTAGCACACATGATAACAGATATATCAAACATATTTCAGTTCCATGCTATTCAAGGGTAATACCACTATTCCCTTACCAGGGTTAGGGTTTCCCAATTTATTTCAATTAGGGTTACTCATCCCCTTTGTTCAATTAGGACCAATGATTCATCATTTCATTGTCCAAGATTAGAGTTTCTTGCTATATAGTAAAATCTAGAATTAGGGTTTCACACACCTTCACCCTATTTAGAATTAGGGTTTATTATTCACATCACGTCACTCTAGATTAGGGTTTATATTCAAAATACCCTGAATTAGGGTTACTCAAGTTATTACCCTAAATTCATATCACATTATCCTCCTAGATTAGGGTTTCACTCAAAATTGCCCTAAATTAGGGGTTGAGTTCATCAATTAACTCAATTAGGATTTCATGATCTCTTTATCAAGGATCATACCCTAAATTGTATATCACACTTATTTTGAATGTGTTAGGCTTGATTGTTACATGATTATCTTACATGTATGAATCTCTCTCTCATACTCTTCTAGGATGTCCACTACTCAATTCTTGATTAGATTTAGCCTACTCTTTATTCAAAAACATGTATTTAGGGTTAGCATGATGTATTGAATTATTGCATCCTTATGCATCAATGATTAATCCCACTAAGGGTATCGACCATCTAAAAACATTAGGTGTCCGGAAGATTTGATCAATTGAACCTTCAATCACATGAGGTATCCAAATGAATTGACCAATTGAATCTTCAATTACATTGGGTGTCCAAGTGGATCAACCAATTGAGTCTTCAATTACATTAGATATACAAATGGATTAACCATGTTGAACCTCAAATGGTTTTGATTACTTAGACCCTAAACGGTCTTGGTCTCTCAGAATTCAAACGGTTTGAAATTTGTTTGGGCAAATTGCCCATGAAACCATTTAAGCAAGAAATGTGTCGAAACCGAATGGACTTGGGTCTCCAAATGGTTTGAGACCGTTTGGTCCAAACCCTCTCAAAACCAAATGGACCAAAAAGGTCTTTCAACACTTAAACAATTCAAGGTTTTAATCAATGAACCACCTATCAATTGAATCCTTGATTCATTCATCAATTGAACTATTGAATCATCCTTCAATTGGACCATAAATTAGGGTTTTGAACCCAATTGAACTAGGATTTATAATCAAGAAACCTTCAATTAGGGTTTTGAATTTGAAGAACCTTCAATGGTTAACATAGTGGAACTAATTCAATTGAAATCAATGAATCGTCATCAAATTATGATATAACCTGACCTCAAACGGTCTTGAGGTCATTTGGATGACCTCCAAACGGTCATAGTTGACCTCCAAACAGTCTTGAGACCGTTTGGGTGATCTCCAAATGGTCTTGAGACCATTTGGGTTAATCAACCCAAAGTTTTAAATCAACCAATTGAAATTTCAGCACTTAACCCGATTAGGGTTTCTAATTGGAGGATTGTCCATATATTGAATCAATCAATTGGATCCATTAGATCATCATCCAACATGTACTAGGGTCCTGACCTCAATTGGTCAACCCATCCAAACGGTCAACCCTTCCAAATGGTTTGGGATCCAAACCTCCAAATGGTTTGGTGAAACCGTTTGGACCAAGGTCTTAAAACCGTTTGCAATAGAAACTTGTTGGAATGTGTGCCTAAGATGATGTCATCATCATCAAGCCTTAGTCCATCGAAAACTACTGTCATTATCATGGTAGTTGTGTCAACTAATCAAAGGAATTGTAAGAAGAGCAATTGAACATAATTGATTGAGAAATTGAATTCAATAACAATGGATAGGGGTTCAAGTTATATAACCCGCCTCCAATTGAGCTTCAAAGCTTGGAGCTTCACGTCAACAATGGTGGAAGAAGCTTTTTCACACCATAAGGTTTGTTCCTCAAGCTTTTGAGTGAAAAGGATTTGCTAGAATTGAAGATGGGATCGAGATAAGAAGAAATCATGCATTGATTTGTGATTTCCACCATGAAATCAAGATGAACGAAGGTCAAGAAGCTTACCAACAGGTTGGGGGTCGTCCTCCTTCTGCTCCTAGTTCCCTTGGTCGTTTTTGCAAGCAAAGAGAAGAAGTGGATTCAAAAAAGCCTTTGGTTTGAGTTGTAAAAGGTGTTTTTATAAGAAAATCAATGAGAGAGAAAATGCCTTATAAAAATATTTTAATTCCAAAATTGGTGCCACCTCTTCCCCCTCAATTTCTTGCATGCAAAGATATCTTCCTCACCTCCGAATTCCCTTCCATTATCCATGAATTAAGGGAAAAGAAATTAAGCACCTTAACCTTTATAATATTATTATCCATACGTTGGTGGATATTTCTTTTTATTTTCTCAATGTGAGTGGGTTCTCCACTCACGTAGATATTTCCTTTGCCTTTGCAAGACACAAGTACGTTCACACTTGAGAAAATCCAAACATCTTGTTTTTGGTTGAAGGCCCTTCAATTATTTTATTTATTCTTGCATTAAATTGAATTAAGGTTTCAATTATGCTTAAATCTTGATTATTTTAATATCAAGATTCTCTCTCCTTCAAAGTGATTCAAATGAGATGCCCCTCTCATTTTCTTTGCTCTACATGATTCCAAGAAATATTAGGGACTATTTTGAAGTGGTAAATTGCATATTGAACCTTGGGTTTTAGGTAAATTGCACATTACACCAAAACTAGGTTTTAATGCACAAACATAGCTTTATCAGCTCTTTCTTGGTACTCAGGCTTGGGGTAGCCATACCTCTGCATCATCTTCATTCTCATGATTCTTTGACACATGAGGAACATATTATCATGCACAATTTGCAATTTAACCCCTCAACTTGGGTAATTTGCACTTTAGTCCAAAACCAGTAAAACATTACTTTCAACATTATTCAAAATGGACTAAAATTGAAATATAAGTTCCTATTGAGCTTTAATTACTTTTCAAAAGATAATATCAAGCATATAATTATCTTTCTTAAACAAAACACCTAGGGTTAAAGCATAACCCAGGTCAAGGATGTTACAGGTATATAATGTACAAGTACTTAGATATCATGTAAATCAAGCGGTTAGATCTTCCTATCTACACACAACACTTAGATAGGCCATCCCCTAAGTAAGCATCACAATTGCACATTCATTCTTACACTTAGCATACGATTTAAAGTATTGAAATAGAGTATGTCTCAGTCGAAACACTTCTCGACTGAGATACTCTCGGTCGAATATTTTCTCGATCGAAAAACACCTAAGTCTAATACACGTACACTAATGAATAGTCTGCACATAAGCCTACACAAGCATATATTCGGTCAAACTTAATTTTGACCGAGACTGAGTCTCGAGCAGGTTCTATAGCCGTTAGACTTGGTGGGAAAAAGTAGTTGGGAGTTGAGTTGAACGTTGCAATACACTTTCCCCAGACTTTCTCTTAGTCGATGAAGTTCTCGACTGAGAGACACTCGGTCGACAAACTTCTCGACCGAAAAAGGTTCTGTCTGCACTTTTCAGACTTAATTAACTAGTTGTTACAAACATAATTAGTGGATACCTAATGGCTAGTTTAGCACTAAGAACATCCTAGAAAGTTCCTAAAACGTCTCTAAATACTAGTAGGCCATTCTTATAAATAGGACATGCCTTAGGACACCTAAACTCACTTGAGCACACATACTTGCAATTGAGAATCAACTCTTGTGAGCTATTGAGCAATCCTTCACTTGCTAATCATTTCCATAAGCTGAGATTTCGTGTCCTATAGGCTAGTATCTCCTACCCACTGTACTTAAACCTTCATACACATTGGATAGGAGATCAAAATGCTTGATATAGGATTCAAGCCTTGTACTAAAGTGGTAAAGTGTATTTTCCTTCTTCTTTCTTGTTCCCTTGTATTACTTGTATTCTCCTTTGCTACTCCTAGGTTGGAGGTTGTGGAAATGTAACATAATGAATCTTATATGTAATCTCCATGTAAAACATTTTCCCAAGTTTCCCTCTCATTTCTATCCTATATGTCATTTATGTTTAATTAGTGGAATTTATAGTGGTTTAGTGAACATTTATTCACTAAATGTACCAATATAAGAGTTTATGCACAAATACCTCAGTGAAAGCTTAATTAACATAATTAATAGATATAAACCTTATTGTAACTTTTTGATATGATTTAAAAACATAAAATGAGACTATGTTTCAAATTTGGTTCGATTTGGATGTTGTTTGTGCAAGTTCTGCAAGTTTAGGTACATTGTGGACTTTTATGCAATTTACCCAATTGGGAGGTTTTCTTTGCAAATTATCAACTGAATTTTAATCCTTAGATATTCCCTTACCATTAAAGAGATTTTAAACCATTGGATAACCTAGTTTCACCTTGGTTTGATGGTATTTCTTTCCAAGGGCATTATAGGGATTACCCTCTTTATAAAGGTGCTTATCTTTAAAAGCTATCAACCAATGAGGTTATTTCTTTCTTGAAAAATGGTGGGGATGGCCTTGAAATATTTATGGGATCTTATGACCAAATTTTTATATCCAAGAAGAGTATGTGAGCTGTCCTCTTGCATGGCCATCAAGCCCTAGGCTAAAGACACATGGAAAGTCCCTTAAGACACCTCATGCTTCACCTCTTTCTATATATAGCCATGTATACCCCTTCCCAACTCACAATTAGAAAACTCTTGCTCTACTTTTCTTTCCTCTATCTTAGATAATATTTCCTTCTGTATGTGGCCACGAAGTTTCTATCCCAAGGTAATAGAGGGAGCCTACCTTGGTGAAGAAGGCTCCTGGGGCTTCCAAATTGCTCTATTAGGGTTTCTAAAGCTCCTCCTTGGTAATTTCGACCAAAACTAGTAAGTTTCCTCCCTTACTTCCCTATTTTCATATTTTTAGTCTTCCTTACACCTTCTTCTAGGTCAGAACCATGACCATACATGGTAAAACTCTACCTAAAACCATAAAACATCTCATCTCCATGCTCTTTTGCTAGGATTTGCACCTCTAAAGTGGAGAAGGTGATCTTTGCTCAAGAAAGGAGCTTGGCTTGGAGCAACCAAACATTCTAATCTCGGAATCATTTCTGTTTGAACCTTATTACCTTCCTAGAGGCAAGTTTTTTTAACCCCCTTCTCATATATTGCTTAGTACATACTTAAAACCCATGCTTCTATGTTGATAATCGATGATTTCCATCTCTTTTTACCATGTTCTTCTAAGGTTTTGGTTTCTTGCTATTTTATCTTCTCTAGAATCTCTAGTTTGGTTATCTAAGAAACTTCAAACCTGATCTTGGTTCAAATGGTGTTTTCTCCCTCTCCCTCTCTCTTTAAATTATCTCGATTGGTTTGATGATGTGGCAATTTCCTATTGGTCAGTATTGCAAAATTCATATCTTCTAAACTGCTTATCCAAATTTGACAAATAAATATGTTTTGGAATTGGAAAATTAATATATATCTAATATAAATATTTTCAAGGTCTGGTTTCATGTTTGACGAAGGGTGATTTTTGTAAAACGAATTTAATGCATAAAATCCATAAAAATTACATCTTAATCGTCATAACTTCAAAAATTAACATACCTCTTTTCACTATTGTTTTATTAGGTGGAAAGGTAATGGTGTTGCCCATGCTTTAGCCGCTCATGCATGTTGCTTAGAAGATCCTCGAATTGTGTTAGAGGACTTCGATGAAAATATTGTAGCGATTGCTTCTTCTGATATGAATAAATAAAAGCGACATGCACCCTTTATCAAAAAAAACTTCAAAAATTAACATAAAAATATGTTTTCTTGATCAGAAAAACCTAATAAGTTCATTGGTGATATTTTCAAAAGATAAATCCAAATTTTGCTAAAAAGTTCTAAAATTAGGGTTTCTATATATTAATGTGCACTATGTACTCTAATACGTGTTAATACATTGAAAATAGGCAAAGTGGACCTTGGACTCAATTAAAGTGGTGAAAGTTAGTAATTGATATCAGTAAGAGAGGTATGTGCATTCCTTACACCCTATGTTGGGATAATTGCAGCCAAACCCTATATTTCCCTAATGAGGCTTAACTGAACCCTAAATATTCTATTCTTGAATCCTAATGTTGTTCATGCCTCAAATTAGATTATAATTTCTTCTTGTTTGGGTCTTATACCCCACTGCCATTCTTATTGAATATTATGACTACTCTTGTCATGACTACTTTTCTAGCATGTGGATTTGTAACACCCCGATTTTCATATCACATGAGCAGAAGCATTTTTTTCTTCAACCGGGAGTATCACAAACATGACTATCATTGCAATGAAAGTAAATGAAACACTTTGCATTTAAGAAAAATTGATTCATACATAGTTTTGACAAAGGAAACAAGTCATCAAATATACTGTGATAACAAGACCATGCATAAAAAAAAGAGGTCTAAACTCTGGATCGTCTCGGTAGATGGTACCCCACTGGGCAAGCTTGAAAACTTGTTACACCTTTTCTTGTTCTTTAAATCTTCCGCTGCTCCAAACCATGCGGACATCGCATCCCCAGCCATGCATTGGGAAAAACAGTCGTTAGAGTAAGTGGCATGAGTATTCTAAAAATGTACATGACTAATAGTCTGAAATTGACATTATAAATGAGAAATTACTATGAAGCTCTAAGTAAAATCTAAAACATAAAATCTCTTATTCCTTAATCTGCAATTCATATTTTTCTATCTTATCCTTCTCTAGAGACATGTACCTGGTACATGAATCTCATGACCTATGCCAAAGTGCCTAGGTCTTTCTTATCTTATCTAATTCCCTCTCATCATTACTCATGGATGAGAATGTGTGCATCTCTAATCTATGGTATCTTTTACTTACAATTTTTATCTGACTGTGGCCACCATTATACAATAAGTCCTCCACTGTTGACACTGAAGTGCCCTCTATGGTGCAATGCACCCTCTGTTGGCACAACATGCCCTCTGTTGACACTGAAATGTCCTCTATGGTGCAACGCACCCTCTATTGGCACAACGTGCCCTCTGTTGACACTGAAGTGTCCTCTATGGTGCAACGCACCCTCTATTGGCACAACATGCCCTCTGTTTGCATAAATGCCCTCTGTGACACCCGCAGTGTCTGGTGCAACGCACCCTCTGTATCGTCCTGGGACTCTCTGGTGAGGACTTATTATATAATGCATTATGTGAATGTTTCAAATTAATTATCTTAAGTCTATCTTTACTAAACTCTAAATCTGAACTTATATGAAACTGAGTGCTAAACATGTACTGAATTCTGAATCTAAAATTTGGATCTGAATCTGAATCTATATTTGAATCTATATCTGAATCTGAATCTGAATCTATATCTGAATGTAAACATGTATCTCAATTACTACATAATTGAGATTGGGTCTATAACCCATATCATGTACCTTTATTTAAAATCTGGCTACTCACACAGTGAGTAGTCTAAGTCTGAATCTAAAACTTTTTATTCTTAAGTTCTAAACTGAATTCATTGCTAGATTTGAACATGTATCTCATTATCGGGGTAACCTTTGTTTTAAAATTCTTATTTGGTCAAATTACTTCACTTATACCAATTATATGATAAATGAGTCTAATGCCTTACGAGAGAGGATCTTATCTGAATATATATATACTAAGGGTACAAAAATAACTTTAATAAAGTATGTGACATTAATTTAAGCATAGAATATCTATAAACATACCATATGACAAGATTATTCAATCTATATAAAAACCCATTATAATAGATCATTCCTTGAATCTTAATGTCTTCATATGAACTTATGTATTAAACTTTAAGTCTAATGTATGAAATCATCTTAAGTATAAAATATCTAAAAAGTATGATTACTAACAATATAACTCAATTTCCATAACTCTCACCAAATCTGATCTTACCCTAAATTTAAATGTATTCATGTGAGCTTACATCTTCAGTCATAAATCTTGGAGTATGAACCCTATAAAAATATTATTTTGTAACTTTATTCATCATAATGTTATAACATCATCATAAACTCAATTCTCAATATATTTTGATCTTAGTATAATCTTTATCTTGGAAACTTGAACATGTCTTGATATGTTCGAAAACTTATATACTTACATCATGCTTAAATCTTAAATCTAAATCATTCTAAGAAATATAAATAACACTTAGTTCTTAGATATTAATCTATATAAGAAATATTAATAGCATATTTCTACTTGAAATATTAATACATTCTTATCCCTCATTGTCAATATTGGTTGCATAGGTTATCTTATAGTCGTATCCATCAATATGAATCATTACTAATAGTTCTTACAGAAATATGATGCTTAAGTTTTCTCATGAACCTAGTTCATGAGTTTCTATCATTCTTATAAAACCTTAATAACATATCTCTTCTTGAGATATTAGGCACATGTAAGGACATATTCATGAATGTATAAAAATCTTACTTGTATATCTTAACATGAAATATTAGAACACTAGATCACATAAATCATGAAGTCTTATGAAAATATGAGGAGTTTGATAAATACAAATACTCATGGGCATGGATCACTTACATCTTGTACTGAGGGTGTCTATAAGGAAGTCTTGATTCCAGTTCCATAACTTTAATAACCTGGATATCATCACAGTTTTATCAGTCCAAGCCGATGTTCCCTCTTTTTATTTCTAAATCTCAAGTCCCGTCTTCCTAACTATATGTTCCAACTTAGGGTTCTTAAGAATAACTTTAATCTATGATTATCATAAAATCTTGGCATTGAAATAAAATAAAACTCATACTATATAATCAATATTATCTTTATACTCAAATTTATGAAATAAGATCATAAATCGTCTTATACATTAATATGAACATATAGATCATATAAGAAGAAAATCTCAAACATGATCATACATACTAACCTTACTTGACTCTATTATGAAATCAAATTAAAATACCATTTAGATAAATAATATCAGACTTAATTAGGCATATATATATATATATATCACTTATTGTCTCAAGATAGTCATCTATTATTCTAGATAATGGCCACTTAGGTCCAAAAGTACATACTAACATAATAACATAAGAAAATCCATCAAATCTATAGAAAAGTAATCATATAATGTAGGAATGATCACGTATCAAAATATCAGGTCATTTAAAAATCATCTCATGGGTGAAATACCCAAAATACCCTTATTAGGGTTAATATCACAAACCTCAATAAAATTTAATATAATAGATATCAGACTTTGAAATCATGTTAGGAACATTATAATACACATCCAGTAAAAATTGCATGAATTTCTAAATTCGTTTGCTATTTTTAATTGATCAAACATCAAAATCATATAGTTTTGAATACACTATTTTAAGAAATAACAGATATCAAAATCGTAATATGGAAGTATTTTCATGATAGTACCCATCATGAGCTTTCTACAGGTACCTTGTTTGATAAAATCTGACTTTCCAATCTCAAGATATGAATTTTCAAAGTTACCTTAGATTACATTGATCTCAGCCGTTAAGATCTGATCCGACGACCCTCATCTCAACCGCATCTCAGACTAGGGCCGCCGCTCCCTCCGTCTTCTTCACCCGATGGAAAGGGGGCATTTTTCCCCTATTTTTCTGTAAGAACGGAACAAGACATCGATGCTTCTGACGGTGAACGTGGTCTTATCTCCGGCTGGTGATGAACCCGGCAAAGGTTGACATGGTCGTCGATCCTCCTCCCCTTCATCTCCATTGATACTATGCTACCTTGACGGCTACCAAATCAAACCTCATCTGAACCCTAGATCTGCTTCCGTCATGGTCCTCTTCCATGTCCCCTCTCTCTTGATCTGTGCCAAAACCCTAGCATAGGGTTCGGCCGCCACCAAGCGTTCATGATCGAGAAGATTTATACCCTAACTCTCACCCGACCTTAGGCAACGGACGCCTATAATGGGCGCTCTGTTCGGAACCAGTAAATAGAGGTCGCGGCCGCCAGTCCGTGCGGACTGGGGTCGCCCTCTTTTTTATTTTCTTTTCATGTTTCTATTTGATAGAAGTCCAATTGCTAAAAATAATCATGTAGATCATATCTTAATCTCGTTAAATTCCAAATTTCATAATTAACACAATCTTTTTATTATCTTCCCCTTATAAAGAGATTTGGTCAAAATCAAATAGATAAAGACTTCAAATTTGCCTTCTAAGTAAGACTTGGACAATTACCAAATTAATTTCCCAGATCACTAGATAATCCACAATTATCTAAAAAATTTCCTACGATCTTATGTTTTAGTTCTTCATCTATTAAAAATATTAAAAGTACTTATCATGTGTAAGAATACTAGATTTCTAAATTTATACTCCAAGGACCTACTTGTAAGACTTAATTGTCCCAAATGAGCTAGAATTGGACTCTAGGGCACGTGTCGCATTCCATAGTCTTGCAAAGGGCCCATGAGCTTAATCATGTTCTAAATCATGAAAGTAATGGTTGAATAAATATAATTTCCCAATCAAAACTTCCTAATGATACTTTTGCTCAAAATTACATTGCTTTCTAAATATTAAGATCATAACTATGTCTAGGCTCAAACCATTATCGAGTTACATGTGAAATCATCAAACTTCACAAGGACATTACAAAACTATCCAAATTGCATACTACACTCTGTTTCCCCTTACATCCAAAGATCATGAAAAATGGATGGAACCTTTTAGTAAACATAACTATATCATAAATTGATCCTATTAATAACTTAATCATGTACTTTCTAAGTTCCAAAGATTGGGGTGTGACAATACTACCCTCCTTTTTGGGAATTTCATCCTCGAAATTCGATTGAGCTATAGGAAGCTACCCACACGTACATTACTAACTCTTGATTTTTAACATATTAAAGTGCATATGCTCGAAATTTTGCATGAAAAAAAAGTATGTACCATATTTTCATAAAATATTTATGCGAGCATTATCTATTACCTTGGTCTATTGCTAAATTTATACTTAGGGTTTATGAAACTAAGCTTGGCTCTATACTTATGGAATCTACCTCAACCTGCTCATGAATTCCTAACATTAGGTATAGTTGAACGTCTAATCTTAGGTCTTCCAGGTATCTCCTACATCTCTAGATATGTGGTGATCAAGCACATACCCACAGATGTGACATCATGTCATGCTATCTCTCACTAACCTACTAATACATGTGTCCCATACCACACAGACTAGTAAGAAATGAGAGATGCATCAAAGTCTAGTGCTTATGACATTCCTCTTCAATTCTCAATTGGCTGGCCATAACCATTGAGAATGGAGAAGCAACATCATTAGCTAGGGTTAGGCTGAAACTTGAGATCTAGAATAGGCAAACATCTATCTATGACATCTCTATTTCTTCTAAGGTGAAAACTCTTAGTCATTGTAGGTCACTGTATCTTTCTTTGGAAATATATCCTTAAACCCTAAACTCTTATCTTCATCCTAGGGTGACTATGAATATCATCTTTGCCGAGTGGCCATTTACCAAATTGCTCTGATACCATATTGTAACACCCTGATTTTCATATCACATGAGCGGAAGCATTTTTTTTTCTTCAACCGGGAGTATCACAAACATGACTATCATTGCAATGAAAGTAAATGAAACACTTTGCATTTAAGAAAAATTGATTCATACATAGTTTTGACAAAGGAATCAAGTCATCTAATATACTGTGATAACAAGACCATGCATAAAAGAAGAGGTCTAAACTATGGATCGTCTCGGTAGATGGCACCCCACTAGGAAAGCTTGAAAACCTGCACACCTTTTCTTGTTCTTTAAATCTTCAGCTGCTCCAAACCCTGCGGACATCGTGTCCCCAGCCATGCATTGGGAAAAACAGTCGTTAGAGTAAGTGGCATGAGTATTCTAAAAATGTACATGACTAATAGTCTGAAATTGACATTATAAATGAGAAATTACTATGAAGTTCTAAGTAAAATCTAAAACTAAAATATCTTATTCCTTAATCTGCAATTCATATCTTTCTATCATATCTTTCTCTAGAGACATGTACCTAGTACATGAATCTCATGACCTATGCCAAAGTGCCTAGGTCTTGCTTATCTTATCCAATTCCCTCTCATCATTACTCATGGATGAGAATGTGTGCATCTCTAATCTATGGTATCTTTTTCTTACAATTTTTATCTGACTGTGGCCACCATTATACAATAAGTCCTCCTCTGTTGACACCGAAGTGCCCTCTATGGTGCAATGCACCCTCTATTGGCACAACGTGCCCTCTGTTGACACCGAAGTGCCCTCTATGGTGCAACGCACCCTCTATTGGCACAACGTGCCCTCTGTTGACACAGAAGTGTCCTCTATGGTGCAACGCACCCTCTATTGGCACAATGTTCCCTCTGTTGGCATAAATGCCCTCTGTGACACCCGCAGTGTCTGGCGCAACGCACCCTCTGTATCATCTCGGGACTCTCTGGTGAGGACTTATTATATAATGCATTATGTGAATGTTTCAAATTAATTATCTTAAGTCTATCTTTACTAAACTCTAAATCTGAACTTATATGAAATTGAGTACTAAACATGTACTAAATTTTGAATCTGAAATCTGGATCTGAATCTGAATCTATATCTGAATCTATATATGAATCTGAATCTGAATCTATATCTGAATGTAAACATGTATCTCAATTACTACATAATTGAGATTGGGTCTATAACCCATATCATGTACCTTTATTTAAAATCTGGCTACTCACACAGTGAGTAGTCTAAGTCTGAATCTAAATCTTTTTATTCTTAAGTTCTAAACTGAATTCATTTCTAGATTTGAACATGTATCTCATTATTGGGGTAAACTTTGTTTTAAAACTCTTATTTGGTCAAATTACTTCACTTATACCAATTATATGATAAATGAGTCTAATGCCTTACGAGAGAGGATCTTATCTGAATATATATATACTAAGGATACAAAAATAACTTTAATAAAGTATGTGACATTAATTTAAGCATAGAATATCTATAAACATACCATATGACAAGATTATTCAATCTATATAAAAACTCATTATAATAGATCATTCCTTGAATCTTAATGTCTTCATATGAACTTATGTATTAAACTTTAAGTCTAATGTATGAAATCATCTTAAGTATAAAATATCTAAAAAGTATGATTACTAACAATATAACTCAATTTCCATAACTCTCACCAAATCTGATCTTACCCTAAATTTTAATGTATTCATGTGAGCTTACATCTTCAGTCATAAATCTTGGAGTATGAACCCTATAAAAATATTATTTTGTAACTTTATTCATCATAATGTTATAACATCATCATAAACTCAATTCTCAATATATTTTGATCTTAGTATAATATTTATCTTGAAAACTTGAACATGTCTTGATATGTTTGAAAAATTATATACTTACATCATGCTTAAATATTAAATCTAAATCATTCTAAGAAATATAAATAACACTTAGTTATTAGATATTAATCTATCTAAGAAATCTTAATAGCATATTTCTACCTGAAATATTAATACATTCTTATCCCTCATTGTCAATATTGGTTGCATAGGTTATCTTGTAGTCGTATCCATCAATATGAATCATTACTAATAGTTCTTACAGAAACATGATGCTTAAGTTTTCTCATGAACCTGGTTCATGAGTTTCTATCATTCTTATAAAACCTTAATAACATATCTCTTCTCGAGATATTAGGCACATGTAAGGACATATTCATGAATGTATAAAAATCTTACTTGTATATCTTAACATGAAATATTAGAACACTAGATCACATAAATCATGAAGTCTTATGAAAATATGAGGAGTTTGATAAATACAAATACTCATGGGCATGGATCACTTACCTCTTGTACTGCGAGTGTTTATAAGGAAGTCTTGATTCTAGTTCCATAACTTTAATAACTTGGATATCATCATAGTTTTATCAGTCCAAGCCGATGTTCCCTCTTTTTATTTCTAAATCTCAAGTCCCGTCTTCCTAACTATATGTACCAACTTAGGGTTCTTAAGCATAACTTTAATCTATGATCATCATAAAATCTTGGCATTGAAATAAAATAAAACTCATACTATATAATCAATATTATCTTTATACTCAAATAAGACATAAATCGTCTTATACATTAATATGAACATATAGATCATATAAGAAGAAAATCTCACACATGATCATACATACTCACCTTACTTGACTCTATTATGAAATCAAATTAAAATACCATTTAGATAAATAATATCAGACTTAATTAGGCATATATATATATATATATATCACTTATTGTCTCAAGATAGTCATCTATTATTCTAGATAATGGCCACTTAGGTCCAAAAGTACATACTAACGTAATAACATAAGAAAATCCTTCAAATCTATAGAAAAGTAATCATATAATGTAGTAATGATCACGTATCAAAATATCATGTCATTTAAAAATCATCTCATGGGTGAAATACCCAAAATACCCTTATTAGGGTTAATATCACAAACATCAATAAAAATTAATATAATAGAGATCAAAGTTTGAAATCATGTTAGGAACATTATAATACACATCCAGTAAAATTTACATTAATTTCTAAATTCGTTTGCTATTTTTAATTGACCAAACATCAAAATCATATAGTTTTGAATACACTATTTTTAATAAATAACAGATATCAAAATCGTAATCTAGAAGTATTTTTATGTGATAGTACCCATCATGAGCTTTCTACATGTACCTTGTTTGATAAAATCTGACTTCCCAATCTCAAGATATGAATTTTCAAAGTTACCTTAGATTACATTGATATCAGCCGTTAAGATCTGATCCGACGACCCTCATCTCAACCGCATCTCGGACTAGGGCCGCCGCTCCCTCGGTCTTCTTCACCCGATGGAAAGGGGGCATTTTTCCCCTGTTTTTCCGTAAGAACAAGACATCGATGCTTCTGACGGTGAACGTGGTCTTATCTCCGGTTGGCGATGAACCCGGCAAAGGCTGACATGGCCGTCGATCCTCCTCCCCTTCATCTCTGTTGATGCTATGCTACCTTGACAGCTTCCAAATCAAGCCTCATCTGAACCCTAGAGCTTCTTCCATCATGGTCCTCTTCCATGTCCCCTCTCTCTTGTTCTCTCTTGATCTGTGCCAAAACCCTAGCATAGGGTTCGGCCGCCACCAAGCGTTCATGATCGAGAAGATTTATACCCTAACTCTCACCCGACCTTAGGCAACGGACGCCTATAATGAGCGCTCTGTTCGGAACAAGGAAACAGAGGTCGCGGCCTCCAGTCCGTGCGGACTGGGGTCGCCCTCTTTTTTTATTTTCTTTTCATGTTTCTATTTGATAGAAGTCCAATTGCTAAAAATAATCATGTAGATCATATCTTAATCTCGTTAAATTCCAAATTTCGTAATTAACACAATCTTTTTATTATCTTCCCCTGGTACAAGAGATTTGGTCAAAATCAAATAGATAAAGACTTCAAATTTGCCTTCTAAGTAAGACTTGGATAATTACCAAATTAATTTCCCAGATCACTAGATAATCCACAATTATCTAAAAATTTTCCTATGATCTTATGTTTTAGTTCTTCATCTATTAAAAATATTAAAAGTACTTATCATGTGTAAGAATACTAGATTTCTAAATTTATACTCCAAGGACCTACTTGTAAGACTTAATTGGCCCAAATGAGCTAGAATTGGACTCTAGGGCACATGTCGCATTCCATAGTCTTGCAAAGGGCCCATGAACTTAATCATGTTCTAAATCATGAAAATAAAGGTTGAATAAATATAATTTCCCAATCAAAACTTCCTAATGATACTTTTGCTCAAAATTACATTGCTTTCTAAATATTAAGATCATAACTATGTCTAGGCTCAAACCATTATCGAGTTACATGTGAAATCATCAAACTTCACAAGGACATTACAAAACTATCCAAATTGCATACTACACTCTGTTTCCCCTTACATCCAAAGATCATGCAAAATGGATGGAACCTTTTAGTAAACATAACTATATCATAAATTGATCCTATTAATAACTTAATCATGTACTTTCTAGGTTCCAAAGATTGGGGTGTGACAATACTACCCTCCTTTTTGGGAATTTCATCCTCGAAATTCGATTGAGCTATAGGTAGATACCCACACGTACATTACTAACTCTTGATTATTAACATATTAAAGTGCATATGCTCGAAATTTTGCATGAAAAAAAAGTATGTACCGTATTTTAATAAAATATTTATGCGAGCATTATCTATTACCTTGGTCTATTGCTAAATTCATACTTAGGGTTTATGAAACTAAGCTTGGCTCTATACTTAGGGAATCTACCTCAACCTGCTCATGAATTCCTAACATTAGGTATAGTTGAACGTCTAATCTTAGATCTTCCAGGTATCTCCTACATCTCTAGATATGTGGTGATCAAGCACATACCCACAGATGTGAGATCATGTCATGCTATCTCTCACGAACCTACTAATACATGTGTCCCATACCACACGGACTAGTAAGAAATGAGAGATGCATCAAAGTCTAGTGCTTATGAAATTCCTCTTCAATTCTCAATTGGCTGGCCATAACCATTGAGAATGGAGAAGAAACATCATTAGCTAGGGTTAGGCTGAAACTTGAGATCTAGAATAGGCAAACATCTATCTATGACATCTCTATTTCTTCTAAGGTGAAAACTCTTAGTCATTGTAGGTCACTGTATCTTTCTTTGGAAATATATCCTTAAACCCTAAACTCTTATCTTCATCCTAGGGTGACTATGAGAATCATCTTTGCCTAGTGGCCATTTACCAAATTGCTCTGATACCATATTGTAACACCCCGATTTTCATATCACATGAGCGGAAGCATTTTTTTCTTCAACCGGGAGTATCACAAACATGACTATCATTGCAATGAAAGTAAATGAAACACTTTGCATTTAAGAAAAATTGATTCATACATAGTTTTGACAAAAGAAACAAGTCATCTAATATACTGTGATAACAAGACCATGCATAAAAGAAGAGGTCTAAACTCCGGATCGTCTCGGTAGATGGCACCCCACTAGGCAAGCTTGAAAACCTGCTACACCTTTTCTTGTTCTTTAAAACTTATGCTGCTCCAAACCCTGCGGACATCGTGTCCCCAGCCATGCATTGGGAAACACAGTCGTTAGAGTAAGTGGCATGAGTATTCTAAAAATGTACATGACTAATAGTCTGAAATTGACATTATAAATGAGAAATTACTATGAATCTCTAAGTAAAATCTAAAACTAAAATCTCTTATTCCTTAATTTGCAATTCATATCTTTCTATCTTATCTTTTTCTAGAGACATGTACCTAGTACATGAATCTCATGACCTATGCCAAAGTGCCTAGGTCTTGCTTATCTTATCTTATTCCCTCTCATCATTACTCATGGATGAGAATGTGTGCATCTCTAATCTATGGTATCTTTTACTTACAATTTTTATCTGACTGTGGCCACCATTATACAATAAGTCCTCCTCTGTTGACACCGAAGTACCCTCTATGGTGCAATGCACCCTCTGTTGGCACAACGTGCCCTCTGTTGACACCGAAGTGTCCTCTATGGTGCAACGCACCCTCTATTGGCACAACGTGCCCTTTGTTGACACCGAAGTGTCCTCTATGGTGCAACGCACCCTCTATTGGCACAACGTGCCCTCTGTTGGCATAAATGCCCTCTGTGACACCCACAGTGTCTGACGCAACGCACCCTCTGTATCGTCCCGGGACTCTCTGGTGAGGACTTATTATATAATGCATTATGTGAATGTTTCAAATTAATTATCTTAAGTCTATCTTTACTAAACTCTGAATCTAAACTTATATGAAACTGAGTACTAAACATGTACTGAATTCTGAATCTGAAATCTGGATCTAAATCTAAATCTATATATGAATCTATATCTGAATCTGAATCTGAATCTATATCTGAATGTAAACATGTATCTCAATTACTACATAATTGAGATTGGGTCTATAACCCATATCATGTACCTTTATTTAAAATCTGGCTACTCACACAGTGAGTAGTCTAAGTCTGAATCTAAATCTTTTTATTCTTAAGTTCTAAATTGAATTCTTTGCTAGATTTGAACATGTATCTCATTATCGGGGTAAACTTTGTTTTAAAACTCTTATTTGGTCAAATTACTTCACTTATACCAATTATATGATAAGTGAGTCTAATGTCTTACGAGAGAGGATCTTATCTGAATATATATATACTAAGGATACAAAAATAACTTTAATAAAATATGTGAGATTAATTTAAGCATAGAATATCAATAAACATACCATATGACAAGATTATTCAATCTATATAAAAACTCATTATAATAGATCATTCGTTGAATCTTAATGTCTTCATATGAACTTATGTATTAAACTTTAAGTCTAATGTATGAAATCATCTTAAGTATAAAATATCTAAAAAGTATAATTACTAACAATATAACTCAATTTCCATAACTCTCATCAAATCTGATCTTACCCTAAATTTTAATGTATTCATGTGAGCTTACATCTTCAGTCATAAATCTTGGAGTATGAACCCTATAAAATATTATTTTGTAACTTTATTCATCATAATGTTATAACATCATCATAAACTCAATTCTCAATATATTATGATCTTAGTATAATCTTTATCTTGGAAACTTGAACATGTCTTGATATGTTCAAAAACTTATATACTTACATCATGCTTAAATCTTAAATCTAAATCATTCTAAGAAATATAAATAACACTTATTTCTTAGATATTAATCTATCTAAGAAATCTTAATAGCATATTTCTACTTGAAATATTAATACATTCTTATCCCTCATTGTCAATATTGGTTGCATAGGTTATCTTGTAGTCGTATCCATCAATATGAATCATTGCTAATAGTTCTTACAGAAACATGATGCTTAAGTTTTCTCATGAACCTGGTTCATGAGTTTCTATCATTCTTGTAAAACCTTAATAACATATCTCTTCTCGAGATATTAGGCACATGTAAGGACATATTCATGAATGTATAAAAATCTTACTTGTATATCTTAACATGAAATATTAGAACACTAGATCACATAAATCATGAAGTCTTATGAAAATATGAGGAGTTTGATAAATGCAAATACTCATGGGCATGGATCACTTACCTCTTGTACTGAGGGTTTCTATAAGGAAGACTTGATTCTAGTTCCATAACTTTAATAACCTGGATATCATCACAGTTTTATCAGTCCAAGCCGATGTTCCCTCTTTTTATTTCTAAATCTCAAGTCTCATCTTCCTAACTATATGTACCAACATAGGGTTCTTAAGCATAACTTTAATCTATGATCATCATAAAATCTTGGCATTGAAATAAAATAAAACTCATACTATATAATCAATATTATCTTTATACTCAAATAAGACATAAATCGTCTTATACATTAATATGAACATATAGATCATATAAGAAGTAAATCTCAAACATGATCATACATACTAACCTTACTTGACTCTATTATGAAATCAAATTAAAATACCATTTAGATAAATAATATCAGACTTAATTAGGCATATATATATCACTTATTGTCTCAAGATAGTCATCTATTATTCTAGATAATGGCCACTTAGGTCCAAAAGTACATACTAACATAATAACATAAGAAAATCCATCAAATCTATAGAACAGTAATCATATAATGTAGGAATGATCACGTATCAAAATATCAGGTCATTTAAAAATCATCTCATGGGTGAAATACCCTTATTAGGGTTAATATCACAAACCTCAATAAAAATTAATATAATAGATATCAAACTTTGAAATCGTGTTAGGAACATTATAATACACATCCAATAAAATTTGCATGAATTTCTAAATTCGTTTGCTATTTTTAATTGACCAAACATCAAAATCATATAGTTTGAATACACTATTTTTAATAAATAACAGATATCAAAATCGTAATCTGCAAGTATTTTTATGTGATAGTACCCATCATGAGCTTTCTACAGGTACCTTGTTTGATAAAATCTGACTTCCCAATCTCAAGATATGAATTTTCAAAGTTACCTTAGATTACATTGATCTCAGCCGTTAAGATCTGATTCGACGACCCTCATCTCAAGCGCATCTCAGACTAGGGCCGCCGCTCCATCCGTATTATTCACCCGATGGAAAGGGGGCGTTTTTCCCCTATTTTTTCGTAAGAATAGAACAAGACATCGATGCTTCTGACGGTGAACGTGGTCTTATCTCCGGTTGGCGATGAACCCGGCAAAGGCTGGCATGGTCGTCGATCCTCCTCCCCTTCATCTCCGTTGATGCTATGCTACCTTGACGACTGCCAAATCAAGCCTCATCTGAACCCTAGAGCTACTTCCGTCATGGTCCTCTTCCATGTCCCCTCTCTCTTGTTCTCTCTTGATCTGTGCCAAAACCCTAGCATAGGGTTCGGCCGCCACCAAGCGTTCATGATCAAGAAGATTTATACCCTAACTCTCACCCGACCTTAGGCAACGGACGCCTATAATGGGCACTCTGTTTGGAACCAGGAAACAGAGGTCGCGGCCTCCAGTCCGTGCGGACTGGGGTCGCCCTCTTTTTTTATTTTATTTTCATGTTTCTATTTGATAGAAGTCCAATTGCTAAAAATAATTATGTAGATCATATCTTAATCTCGTTAAATTCCAAATTTCGTAATTAACACAATATTTTTATTATCTTCCCCTGGTACAAGAGATTTGGTCAAAATCAAATAGATAAAGACTTCAAATTTTCCTTTTAAGTAAGACTTGGATAATTACCAAATTAATTTCCCATATCACTAGATAATCCAAAATTATCTAAAAATTTTCCTACGATCTTATGTTTTAGTTCTTCATCTATTAAAAATATTAAAAGTACTTATCATGTGTAAGAATACTAGATTTCTAAATTTATACTCCAAGGACCTACTTGTAAGACTTAATTGGCCCAAATGAGCTAGAATTGGACTCTAGGGCACATGTCGCATTCCATAGTCTTGCAAGGGCCCATGAGCTTAATCATGTTCTAAATCATGAAAATAAAGGTTGAATAAATATAATTTCCCAATCAAAACTTCCTAATGATACTTTTGCTCAAAATTACATTGCTTTCTAAATATTAAGATTATAACTATGTATAGGCTCAAACCATTATCGAGTTACATGTGAAATCATCAAACTTCACAAGGACATTACAAAACTATCCAAATTGCATGCTACACTCTGTTTCCCCTTACATCCAAAGATCATGCAAAATGGATGGAACCTTTTAGTAAACATAACTATATCATAAATTGATCCTATTAATAACTTAATCATGTACTTTCTAGGTTCTAAAGATTGGGGTGTGACAGGATTTATGTTCTATTTAATTTAAATTAGCAGTACTTATGTACAACCACCCACAGAGGGCATGTAAATAATCGCCATGGGGAATGTCTTATTCTCCCCATAATATTGTAGGTGATTGGGAATGTCTTATTCTCCCCTCACCTAAGGTTAGAGGTCTGGTAGGTGCCTCAACCCTACTTAGTTAGGTAGGCATAATTATCTTACATACAAATCCTTTTTGATATAATTGTTAATGGCAAGTTTCTTTTGAATATATCCTCATACTCTTGTTATCTTCATCATATGATGAACCCTAGCATGTTTTTATTTGTTGTACTTATCTTGATATCCTAGATTAGTTTTGTGACACATACCATGTTTTCTTTCCCCTTTTGTTGGGTGCTTTCCCAACCACCTAGGTGTTGGTGCTGAGTAAGGAGAAGGTTAAGTTTGAAGGAATTCATCTCAGGAGTAGATCTCAAGCTATCTGAAAGGATGTCTAGGTTGCTATAGCTAGATCATTTTCTCTTATCTTTTTCCTTTGAGAACAATCATGTAATGAACAATGAAAACCATGTAATAGGCTTAGTTCTTTTATTTCTGCTACTATTGACATTTTGTAATGTATCTGGTACATGCTTATTTACTTGGAATATTATACATGCATCCCTCAATATCTTTTATCTTTCTAAAAAGATGGATGTTTTGTACTTACTTTAAATTTTAGTAAGGAGGTGATCTCGCCTCTTTACAGCATGGTATCAGAGCCTTTAGGCAACTATTAGGACATGAAGTTGAAGCAAAGGTGTCTAGAATGGATCAGGGTTTTGGGGGCTGGCGATATTTTCCTCTGTACCACTAGCTTGGTTTATGAGGACGCTCGTGCCCATATGATACCGGCCTGGCCTGAGCTGATATGAATTGCCAAAAATAGTATGCTTTTAGGCGATAGCATTCCATATATTCTTTTCTTGTCTATGCTTCTATTCTTTTTCATCTATGATTTAAATACTCCTGGGAACTTAATATGTTAACCCTACCTTTCAGGATAGGTGACTTGTTCGACAGTAGGAACAAGGGAAAGGAGTCAAACCCTAATGACTCCAATGTGGGAAACACTCATGTGACTCCTATCTGCCATAGTATGGTCAATCCTATTACTTCGGGCACCCTCCTTCACACTGGAGAAAGAGTTGGCAATGTTGCGCCAGGCGCTCTCCACCATGATGGGGCAGCTCCACACGGTGGTTGCCAATGCCAACAAGCCGAGGGAGTTCACCCTCACTGGCTTCATAAAGATGCAGCCACCCTACTTCAAGGGTGAAAGTGAACACAACATGGTGGACAAAGCTAATGACTGGGTGTTGGCCTTGGATCGGACCTTCGAGGGTATGGCGTGCCCTCCTCACCAGAAAGTTCGGTTCGTGACATATGTGTTGGATGGACCGGCGCGTGTCTGGTGGAATGGTGTCGCCCGCACTCAAGACACCACTACCATGGAGTGGGATCAGTTCCTGAAGCTCTTCAGGGAGAATTACATCTGTCATGCATTCCTGAGGAAGAAGGAAGCCGAGTTCTACAGCCTCAGGTAGGGAAGCATGAGTGTGGCTAACTACATCCAATGGTTCCTACTTCTGGAACGCTATGCCACTGACCTTGGAGCTGAAAGAAGGGCAACGTTGTTCTTGGAGGGCCTGAACTACCAAGTGGGCCGAAGTCTTGTTCCACAGCTTCCACTCACCTTCCAGCAGATGGTGGATAAGGCCCTGGCCATCGAGTCCTACCCAGGATTCCAATCCTATGGATATAGTAATGGCTATAGAAACAACAAGAGGAAGAACCCTACCTAGAATGAGAATCACGGACGTGAACGGTGCAATAGGTGCTCTCGCCACCATCCTCCGGGGAGATGTCATGTCAACAATGCACCTGCTCGTAGAGACAACCGGCCTCCTCCGACCTGCCACGAGTGTGGCCAAGTTGAGCATATCTGACCACTCTGTCCCCGTTTCCAGTAAGGACAGAATAATGCCCAACAGTCACAGCAACCAAGGTAGAATCTGTCTCTGCGGAATAATATCAACAACAACAACCAGAACCCAAGGCGACCGCCAGTGGAGAGGTGGAATGGGAGAGTGTTTGCTCTCAATGTTGAGGAAGCAGACGAAGATAATGAAGTTATTGAAGGTACCTTGCATCTTAATATGCATCCTATAAAGGCATTGTTTGATTCTAGCTCATCCAATACATTCATATCATGTCAGCTTGCTTCTATGTTAGAAATAGAATCTGAGTATATGGATCATATATTAGATGTAAAAACCCCTAGTGGTAAGATCTTCTCTTCATATCTCCAAACTCCGACCATGGACCTCTGTATATCTGGTATAATGTTTCCCTCGGATTTCATCTTGCTCGACATGACCGCCTTTGATGTCATCCTGGGAATGGATTGGTTGAAGAGGTACAAAGCTATTTTGTTTTGTGAAGAATCAAAGGTTAGTTTGATACATCCTATTGAGGGAAGATTGTGTGTCAAGGGTAGGAAGCGAGAAGATCGGCAATTTTTTATCTCCGCCATCAAAGTTGAAAAGCTAGTCTCACAAGAGTGTAGAGCTTTCTTAGCCTCTATAGTCCTCGAGGCTACACCTCCTTCTCTCGATCGCATAGATGTGGTGAAGGACTTCCCGGACGTCTTTCCTGAGGAGTTACCTAGTTTTCCACCAACTCAGGAGGTGGAGTTCTCCATCGAGCTTGTACCCTAAACTTCACCAATATCGAAGTTGCCTTACCACTTGGCCCCTACCGAGCTTGCCGAACTGAAGAAGTAACTAGAAGAGCTTCTCGACATGGGCTTCATCCGTCCTAGTGTTTCACCTTGGGGAGCCCCTGTCCTATTCGTGAAGAAGAAGGATGGTTCGATGCGGATGTGTATGGACTACTGCATGCTTAACCAAGTGATAGTGAAGAACTGTTATCCTTTGCCTCGCATCGATGACTTGTTTGACCAGCTAAAGTCAGCCACTATGTTCTCTAAGATGGATCTGCAAAGTGGCTACTACCAGATGCGCGTGAAGGACAATGATGTATCAAAGAAGGCATTCAGAACTCGCTATGGGCATTAAGAATTCATGGTCATGCCTTTCGGCTTGACAAATGCCCATGCTGCCTTCATGGACTTGATGAACCGAGTGTTCCGTCCATACCTTGACAAGTTTGTGGTGGTGTTTATCGATGATGTTTTGGTTTATTTTGAGACGTTAGAACAACATCGCGAGAATTTGCAGATTGTACTCAACACACTATGAGAAAATCAACTCTATGCAAAATTCTCAAAGTGTGAGTTCTGGATAAAGGAAGTGATGTTTCTAGGTCATGATTTCTGCCAGACATGTAGTTGTTGATCTTGCAAAGGTAGAAGTTGTGACCAAGTGGAAAGCTCCAAAGAAACCCTCAGAGATCTGTAGTTTCCTTGGCTTAGCAGGTTACTATCGAAGGTTTATCAAGAACTTCTCTGAGTTGGCCTTGCCTTTAACCAAGCTGACACGAAAGGAGGTCACGTTCTCTTGGACACCAGAATGTGAGAATAGTTTTCAAAAGTTGAAGAAGAGCCTGACTTCAGCTCCCGTTCTTGCTTTGCTTGTTGAGGGCATACCCTATGTCATCTACACTGACGCATCCAGACAAGGCTTAGGGTGTGTTTTGATGCAAGACAGAAAGGTGATCACCTATGCTTCTCGACAGTTGAAATCTAATGAAGCTAATTGGCCTACACATGATTTGGAGCTTGCTTCCATAGTTCATGCTTTGAAGATCTGGCGACACTATCTCTATGGTGAAAAGTTTGAAGTCTTTTCTGATCACAAGAGTCTGAGATATTTGTTGACTCATAAGGATCTAAACTTGCGACAACGTAGGTGGATGGAATATATTAAAGATTACGACTTCACCATTACCTATCATCCAGGTAAAGTGAATGTCATAGTTGATGCTTTAAGTCGCAAGAAGGATGTTGTTTGTGCTGCTCTAAGATGTTCAGTATGGGAAAACCTTGAACATGTGGCTAGTTGGAGACCTCATCCTGTTGAATCAGTGGATGAAGACAAGTTGTGTGTTCGTATGGACAGCTTGACCGTTACACCAACCTAGATCTCAAAAGTCGTGGTTGCACAGTTGGAGAATTCTGAGCTTGAGGAGATGAAAGCTTTAACTGAGAAACCACAATCTGACTTCTCTGTCGGAGTGGATGGTGTTGTCCGATTCAAACAAAGGTTGTAGATTCCTAATGTTGGTGATCTGAGACAGAAGGTTCTTAGTGAAGCTCATGGGTCCAAGTACACTATTCATCCTAGCACAACAAAGATGTATAAGGACTTACAACGAAGCTTCTGGTGGAAGAACATGAAGAATGATATAGCTCTATTCATCGTGAAGTGCTTGACATGTCAGCAAGTCAAGATCAAACATCAACGACCTGGTGGTCTTCTTAACCCTCTTAAAATTCCAGAATGGAAGTGGGAGAAAATCACAATGGACTTCGTTATTGGTTTCCCCAAGTCCAAGAAAGGTTATGATGTTGTTTGGGTGGTTATTGATCGGCTTACAAAATCTGCTCATTTCTTGCCTTTTAAAACCAATTACAAAGTTGTGGATATGGCTCAGTTGTACGTTGAGTGGATCGTACGCCTACATGGAGTACCTGAGGTAATAGTTTCTGATCATGACCCAAAGTTTACTTCTCAGTTATGGGGTCAGATTTAGGAGGAGATGGGTACTAACTTGCATTTTAGTACTGCTTACCACCCATAGACTGATGGTCAATCTGAGAGAACAATTCAGACTTTGGAGGACTTGCTTCGTGCTTGTGTGATGGATTGGGGTGGTGCATGGGATCGGTATCTACCATTAGCTGAGTTTGTTTACAACAATAGCTACCAAGCTAGTATTGTTATGTCATTGTTTGAATCTCTCTATGGTAGACCATGTCGTTTACCTTTGCATTGGGATGATGTCGGTGAATGTTCTCTAGTGAAAACTGATGACATGCAAATGATGATAGAAAAGGTGCAGTTGATAAAGAAATGCATGAAAGTTGCTCAAGACCGACAGAAGATGTATGCTGATAAGAAGAGGTCCGATGTTAACTTCCTAGTGGGTGACGATGCATTTCTGAAGATCAAGCCTATCCATTCCATTGCTAGATCTAAAGTTAAAGGCAAGTTGAGTCCCCGCTATGTTGGACCATTTGAAATCTTAGATAAGGTTGGAGACTGTGCATACCGCTTAGCCTTACCTCCTTCCTATGATAAGATTCATAATGTGTTCCATGTCTCTGTGCTAAAGAAGTAAGTAAAGGACTCTTATCATGTGCTTACTATTGAGCCTTTGGAGATACATGAGAATCTGACCTATGAAGAGCTGCCTATGAAGATTCTTGACTCCCGAGTAAAGAAGTTGAAGAACAAAGAGATTGAGCTGGTAAATTTTTTTTGGAAATATCATGATCTTTAAGAAACCACTTGGGAGTTGAGATATGAAATGTTGCGTACTCACCCTTCTCTTTTTGCTTGAGATTTTGAGGACGAAATCCTTTTTAATGGGTGGAGTGTTGTAACATAATGAATCTTAGATGTAATCTCCATGTAAACTTTTTTCCCAAGTTTCCCTATCATTTCTATCCTTTGTCATTTATGTTTAATTAGTGGAATTTATAGTGCTTTTAGTGAACATTTATTCACTAATTGTACCAATATAAGGGTTTATACACAAATACCTCAGTGAAAGCTTAATTGCCATAATTAAAATCTATAAACCTTAATATAACTTTTTGATATGATTTGAAAACATAAAATGAGACTACATTTCAAATTTGGTTCAATTTGGATGTTGTTTGTGCAAGTTATGCAATTTTAGGTACATTGTGGACTTTTATGCAATTTACCCAATTGGGAGGTTTTCTTTGCAAATTATCAACTGAATTTTAATCCTTAGATATTCCCTTACCATTAATGATATTTTAAACCATTGGAAAACCTAGTTTCACCTTGGTTTGATGGTATTTCTTTCCAAGGGCATTATAGGGATTACCCTCTTTATAAAGGTGCTTATGTTTAAAAGCTATCAACCAATGAGGTTGTTTCTTTCTTGAAAAATGGTGGGGATGGCCTTGAGAGATATGTGGGATCTTAGGAACGAATTTTTATAACCAAGAAGAGTCCATGAGCTTTCCTCTTGCATGGCCATCAAGCCCTAGGCTAAAGACACATGGAAAGCCCCTTAAGACACCTCATGCTTCACCTCTTTCTATATATAGCCATGTATACCCCTTCCCAACTCACAATTCAAAAACTCTTGATCTCCTTTTCTTTCCTCTAGCTTAGATAATAGTTCCTTCTATATTTTTCCACAAAGTTTATGTCCCAAGGTAATAGAGGGAGCCTACCTTGGTGAAGAAGGCTCATAGGGCTTCCAAATTGCTCTATTAGGGTTTCTAAAGCTCCTCCTTGGTAATTTCGACCAAAACTAGTAAGTTTCCTCCCTTCCTTCCCTATTTTCATACAGTTAGTATTCCTTACACCTTCTTCTAGGTCGGAACAATGACCATACATGGTAAAACTCCACCTAAAATCATAAAACATCTCATCTCCATGCTCTTTTGCTAGGATTTGCACCTCTAAAGTGGAGAAGGTGATCTTTGCTCAAGAAAGGAGCTTGGCTTGGAGCAACCAGACCTTCTAATCTCAGAATCCTTTCTGTTTGAACCTTATTACCTTCCTAGAGGCAAGTTTTGTTAACTCCCTTCTCATATATTGCTTAGTGCATACTTAAAACCCATGCTTCTATGTTGATAATCGATGATTTCCATCTCTTTTTACCATGTTCTTCTAAGGTTTTGGTTTCTTGTTATTTTATCTTCTCTAGAATCTCTAGTTTGGTTATATAAGAAACTTCAAACCTGATATTGGGTCAAATGGTGTTTTCTCCCTCTCCCTCTCTCTTTAAATTATCTCGATCGGTTTGATGATGTGGCAATTTCCTATTGGTCAGTATTGCAAAAATCATACATTCTAAACTGCTTATCCAAATTTGACAAATAAAAATATTTTGGAATTGGAAAATTAATCTCTATCTAATAAAAATAGTTTCAAGGTCTGATTTCATGGTTTGACAAAGGGTGATTTTTGTAAAACGAATTTAATGCATAAAATCCATAAAAATTACATCTTAATCATCATAACTCCAAAATTAACATAAAAATATGTTTTCTTCATCAGAATAAGTTCATTGGTGATATTTTCAAAAGATAAATCCAAATTTTACTAAAAAGTTCTAAAATTAGGGTTTCTATATATTAATGTGCACTATATACTCTAATACATGTTAATACATTGAAAATAGGCAAAGTGGAACTTGGACTCAATTAAAGTGGTGAAAGTTAGTAATTGATATCAGTAAGAGAGGTATGTGCATTCCTTACACCCTATGTTGGGATAATTGCATCCAAACCCTATATTTCCCTAATGAGGCTTAAATGAACCCTAAATATTTTATTCTTGAATCCTAATGTTGTTCATGCCTCAAATTAGATTATAATTTCTTCTTGTTTGGGTCTTATACCCCACTTTCATGCTTATTGAATATTATGACTACTCTTTCCATGACCACTTTTCTAGCATGTGGATTTATGTTCTATTTAATTTAAAAGTAGTAGTACTTATGTACAACCACCCACGGAGGGCATGTAAATGTTGTGTGAATTATATATCATCTTTTCACATGTTTTCACACACAAATTTTATTCATTTTGACAAGATTTAGTCTCTTTTCATATTACTTTTGCCATCATTTCATTAAAATACTTTGCCATATCTTGCCTTGCCATTTTACCATGGAAATCACTCATTTCAATGTTTATTTGTGCAGAAATAGTAAAGTGAACGGCGTTCAAACTTGTTGTACGGCATGCAACATTCCAAAAAGACTACTGCTTACCCTGACGCACTGTTGTACGGCGTGCACACTCATGGTGCACGGCGCACAACTTTCCTGTAGAATGCATAAAGAAATGAACGGCGTGCAAAGGCGTTGCACGACGTTCACATGGAGCGCAGAAGTTCAGCAAATGTTTCTGGAAAGTCGTACGGCATGCACATGCTCCGTGCACGGCGTACACTGCACAGTTAATTTCTGTCCTTTTGTTAAATGCACGGCGTGCAAACACTTTGCACGCCGTTCAGCCGGCAGTTTCAGAAATTTGAAAATCGAGAATTCGAGCCTAAAATGAGGAGGGAAGTGTTGGGATAGTTATGACTGGTCATTGGAGACTCCTTGCTCATCCCAGAGGCAGAGGAGACCAGGGAGGAGGCGAATTTGAAGAGATCCAAGGATTTTCTTGAGAAAGAAGGCCATTTCTCTTCTTCTCCTTTCTCATTTGCAGCTCCAAGGTGCAGCAAAGCTTCCCCAACTCCGAGGAGTTTCTTTGGCGAGAAGCTAGTACGTTCTGGAGGAGTTTTAGAAGAGGAATTTCGTCCTTCAGGTGGAATTCCCTCTTCTCTTGGTTACATCTTGGTTCTTCTTGTCTTTTCTTCTCTTACTCATGTCGAAAACTTCATTTTCTGCTGAAATTATGCAAGGTGTAGTTATGGACGAGTAGTTTTCTCCTTCTTGGGCATGGGAGAGTAGCTCCCATGCCGTAGCATGTGTGAAACTATGTGATCTCGTACTAAATACCTATGTTTATTGTCTCTATTTATGAAAATACTGGTTTCCTTCTTCTTGCATATGATGTTGGCCGCTTAATGTGCATGTTTTCTGTATTTGTGCTTGATTTGAGAAAATAAGTATGAATGTATGGAGGTATCTTTTATAACAACTCTTTCTAATCCACGAGAGTAGTTAGAAACGAGTTGAAGGTTTGCTTGTGATCTAAAATGAAATTCAAACATGAGAATGTTGTTTTAAGTTGCGATCGTTGCACGTATATCGGGAGATGAAATGCAACACATCAATCCTTTGAGATAAGAACTTGTGTATGTTTAGATTGCTTAGTTCCCTAAGTGCTATGGTATGAGAATGAAATCCCTAATGTCCAAGATCATTAATCATTTGACTAGAAACCTTTTTTTAATCTCTTCTACTTGTATAAATTTAGCTCTTATACATTTCCTTGTCTTAGAAATTAAACAACCAACTTCTTTTAAAACCGATCTAGATTGTTGAAAATTAGGATTGTTGTGTTCTGTTGTTTACTAAAGCTCCTTGTGTTCGATCCTGACTATACTACCTCCGTATACTTGTAGAGTTTGGTTGAATCGGGTAAAAGATCATTAACTTGATTGAAACTTGTTGCTTAAATAGCCAACAGTAAACAATCGCCCTGGGGAATGTCTTATTCTCCCCATAATATTGTAGGTGACTGGGAATGTCTTATTCTCCCCTCACCTAAGGTTAGAGGTCCAGTAGGTGCCTCAACCCTACTTAATTATGTAGGCATAATTATCTTACATGCAAATCCTTTTTGATATAATTGTTAATGGAAAGTTTTTTTTAATATAGTCGCATACTCTTGTTATCATGCTTTGCCGGGTGCTTTCCCAACCACCCAGGTGCTAGTGCTGAGCAAGGAAAAGGTCAAGTTTGAAGGAATTCATCTCAGGAATAGATCTCAAGCTATCTGAAAGGATGTCTAGGTTGCTATAGCTAGATCCTTTTCTCTTATCTTTTTATTTTGAGAACAATCATGTAATGAACAATTAAAGCCATGTAATAGGCTTAGTTCTTTTATTTCCACTGCTATTGACATTTTGTAATGTATCTTGTGCATGCTTATTTACTTGGAATATTATACATGCATCCCTCAATATCTTTTATCTTTCTATAAAGATGGATGTTTTGTACTTCCTTTAAATTTTAGTAAGCAGGTGATCTCGCCTCTTTACAGGAAAGGAGGTTGTAGGAGCTTCTTTGATGGTGAAGGTAGCTTGGCATGACTTTGGACTACTTCTAGAAGATCTCAACGGGAAGCTACTTCAAGGAGGAAGGCTACTTCAAGGGGGAGCTTAAAGTTACTTCAAGTGAAGGTTGCTTCAAGGTTGGTGAGATGGCTTCGGGGTGAAGGATGTCCAAAGGGTTGTGAAGGTAGTTGTATCTTATGTAACATCCTTGTGAGGTAATAAAATATAATTGCTTTCAAAATCCCAATTGGAAACAATTGGGTGGTGTACTGACTCCCTTAGTATTTGCTTAAGCTGGAACCACTCTAAACTGCCTTGTCTCCTTCTCCAATATTTTTGTGGTTGCTTGGTTGAATTAATTTTAAAAATTATCATAAAACCCTATTCATCCCCCCTCTACTGTTTTTCAATTGGTATCAGAGCAGGCTTCAAGGATCTCTAATCAAGTCTTGAAGAAGATGGGGGTGGAGTTCTAAATAACCTCAACTTAGAAGGAACTCTTGTAGCTCAGCCTCCACCATTTGATGGCACCAACTACACCTATTGGAAGAGGAGGATGCAATTCTATTTTCAAGGAATCAGCTGGGATCTTTGGAGAATGGTTTCAAATGCATATGATCTTCCTCAAACTAAATATGATACATGGGATGCTAATACGGTGAAATTAGCCCAATTAAATGCAAAAGTTGTAAGTATTCTTTATTTTTCAATTTCCATACGTGAGTTTAATATAATATCAAATTGTGAAACTACATATGAAATATGGAATAGACTCTCTATTACTTATGAAGGAACTATTCAAGTAAAGAATTCCAAATTTGGTATGCTTAAACAAAAGTTTGAACAGTTTCATATGGAACCAAATGAGTCTATTAGTGAAATGCATGCAAAGTTCTCTTCTATTGTTAATGGTTTGAATGCATTAGGTAAAGACATTAGTGAAGAGGATTTTGTGTCAAAAAATCTTAGGTCTCTTCCTCCCAAGTACAAGCCTAAGGTGACTCACTATTATAGAACAGGCCTTTGGCGTCGGTTGTTTATGCCCTTTTAGCGACGATTCTAAAGCGACGCCTATGTGGGCGCCGCTAAAGGTCGAACTCTTCGGAGTCAGTTTTATAACCGACGCCAAAAGGCTTCGCACCACTGAAAATGCACCAGCAAGACACTGATAGGCGTCGGTCATTTATAGTACGTCGATGCCAAAAGGCTTCACGCCACAAAAAGCGCGCCATCTAGGACACTATCTGCATCGGTTTGCAACTAAAACACCGACGCCATATTCCCAGATGCCACGGTCGTGCTTCCCTGCACGGTCGTTCTTTCCTGCACGGTCGGGTTGTTTGTCACATTAGGCGGCGGTTTTTATCCAATAACTGACGTTGTAAGCCTTTGATGACGGTTTTCTATAAATAATCGACGCCTATATTTTAAATTTTTTTTCTTATCAGTTTGCAGGCCTGCTGTGGCTGGTCAGCAGGATGAGAACCTACAGTTCAGTTTTAAACTGTAGGTTTACGACATCCATTGATATCAGCCAACAAACAGGCCACAAACCTGCAAAATCAACAAATATACTTTTCACACAAGTAGATACATTCAGACATCAATTCAATTCTCACATTCACACATGTAGAAACATTCAAATACATGTATAAACATTCAGACATGTATAAACATTTAGAAATATTCATTTACAAAATATCATTCAACATCGCTATCAGCATCCCAATTATATTTTACAGTCCCCACTTCTTATATGGCTCTTGCCCATTCTTCTCTTACTTCATTTAATACTTCCATCATATATGGAGCATGTATATATTTTAAGTGTTTACCTATAGTGTGGTTAGTTTTAAACACCTGCAAATAGAATGATGTATATATATAAGTAATAATATAAAAATAAGATTGATATATTTCATACTAACTAATGAGACTATATATAATACCTCATGTATGGTATCGATGTCCAATGTGGCATATTGGATAATCATCTGCATAAATCACATCACATAGTATGTGCATGCCCAGCCGTTGTCCTGTGTAGCGCACTATAATTGAAACATACAAAATATTAAAAAATACAACTAGGCACAGTTCACATAAATAATATATACATTGGATTTGGGAACTTACTTTCACGTTCTCCCAAATTATTGGCTCGTTCTTTTTCCTGGGGACCTTTCCTCCAGCCTTTTTGAATGCATCTAAACCCCTACATGTTAATGTAACACAGTAAATTGCATATTTAAATAGTAATGTAATAATAGATGTTAACGAATATAAAATGAAATATTTCTCACCAGAATAATGGCATTCTCATTACGTGTCCAACTTTAGTATTCAATGTACTCCCCGCAGGATCTAGATAATAAACAATGAACGTCTCGGAGAGAATAACTAGTAACTCCCAATGCCTACCGCTAGAGGTAAAAAAGTTAAAAATTAATAACTCAAAATCCACAATAAAAATGTAATTTTCTTAAGTCCAAATTATAAGTAAAGTAAACTTACTTGACATTGAATGGAGCTATTATTATCATCTTCTTTTGCTGACCGAAAATTGTAAAAGCATCTATACAGTATTGTTGAACACTATTAGGGTCTTTAGCTGCCATACTAATCAATGATAGAATCAAAAATCCCACATGGTCAAATGCAAATTGTTTACATTGATTTTCGACTAAGTAGCTGCAAAAGATGTATTACGTATGCATTAATATATAAGAAACCAGATCACCGGATCTTACACAAGGTATATGGATGTATAAACAAGATCTCACCTTATCCATGTCTCTATCATTGATGTATTCAGCCAATCATATATAAACAGCTCAATAATATCTTGTATAAATAAAGAGCTTTCGTATGATTGACCTGCATAATTTGCTTCTAAAGAAACAATTAGGGTAATGTATATTATGTTCCCGTAGCCAACATGCCATTCCCCTACAAGTAGGACCTATTGGGTATTTTAGGTCAGTTGGAACCCAACTTGGTAATGCAGGAAGTGGAGGTGGAGGCCTAGATGCTTCGGGTGTCTTCTTTTTAACCTGTATATATAATTTCATATTAATTGACCTCATATATACACATTAACAATCTAAAGTAATGTAAATTTATCTTACAATTTCAGTAGTGTAGACGACATCTGCTTTGGGCCACAATATCACCCTGCCTTCTACCTCAGCAAGTGTATCAATATCTGGGTGGACATATGGCAATGTAGCTTCCCTCCAATCGGGTAATACATGTATCAGGCTCACACGAACATAGCCATGTGGCATTGGAGTCCCATGAAATGTTGCCCCAGGAAGGGACGGGTAAGCCTGCACCTCTGCAACAACATAGTCTTGCATTCTTAAGTGGCATGGCTTCAACGCCTACAAATTTACGTAAAGAATGTTATACATATATACATATCATCTTGAAAACATATCATCTTGAGAAGACTAGATACAATGTCATAAATAATACTTACAACAGACGTGTTAGGCGGTGGGTCTACATGATTACTCTCAATCTATGCATCAGGAGAAGAGTGGGTCGCCATAGGCTGATTGGAAGCCTGAGATGCCTGCCACCGCAGTAATTCTTCCTTGACCTTCTTAGCAACTATATCCTCGACTCTTTTATTCTCCTATACATGGATAAAATAAACATTAGCTTCTTATTATTGAATTCCCTTTTGCAGTAACATTCTAAAAAAAGAATAGGTTACCTCTTCTTGTGAAAGTCCCGCTCTGGGTTTGCGCTGGGATGGCCCAAAGAATGCTTTGATGCCCACACCAGTGCATGCACTCCTAACACGTCTAGGATGCTCTGGGTTACCCATAGAAACTGTCAATTCATCCCTTGTGCCCTGAGGGATGAACGTGCATTATTTCCTCTGCTCGTGCAACTCCCGCTAATCACCATCAATAGAAATTGGTAAGTTAACACCACAAATAATCAATATTCAAATGATTGCTCTAAGAGTTGTATTTTACCATTTTCACAGTCACCTCAGCAGTTACGGGCTTCTTTATTTCACCCTTCTTGTTTTGCCTCCCAGCTATCCAGACATCATGGCGAGGCATGGGTGTCGCACATGTAGTAGAGGACTCCTGAGTAGCAGCAGACTCCGCTTGTAGTCTTTGGCGAATGCTTGCATAGCCCTTTGGACGCATAGTGTGGTCATGCACATTCAGTGCACGCCTTGCTTTTTGCACCTCACTTAATACCTTGAATTCTTCAGATTTTCTTGAAGCAACAAACGTGTCCCAATCTTCTTTGTCCAAGAAGTTCCACTGTTCAAGGGCTGACTTCTTCTTCTTATCACCATCTTTTATGTATTCTCTGTTGAGATTTGTCCTATAGTTCCTTAGCATCTTTCTAGCGCGTTGCATCACGCTTTTACGATACAGCTTCTCATCCAATGCAAACAAATTCTGTAAAATAGAATTGCTATTAACTAGTATCCAAAAAAGAATTGCAAATGATAGAATTTGTAATCTACAAAATAGAATTGCAAATAATAATAACTCACGCATAAATCCTTCCATATCATGTCTTTCTTCGCCTGAGAAACTTTATGCCAATTATCATACTTAACACCACAATGGCTTCGAGTGACAACCCCAAGATAGTTTACAAAATTATTGTGGTTCACTCCAATTGCATTTTCTCCATTATCAAACTCCACAACCAATCTGGATCCACTGCCACTTAGCGCTATTAACTTCTTCAACAGAGTGATGCCCCTTTTCTTGTTAAGTTTTTGGTGACGCGCATCAAGTTCCTCCAGTGCTTCAGTGGGTACATGTGCATCATCAACCTAAAATTTGACAAAAATAAACACACTGAATTAGCCCAATATAGAAATATAGGATATATGACATAACTAGAAGATAATGAATTTTATAGAAATACAGGATATGTTTTTAGAACTTACATTGGTATCCTCGCCATGCTCATCATGGACAGCATGCTCATCATGGACTTCATGCTCATCATGGTCAGCCATCTGAAAATGTCATTAAAAAGGCAAACATTTAGCATTTGTATTAACTAGAAGATAATGAAACATCTAAAAATGATATTGATATTGAAAAAGCAAACATTTAGCTTCAATAAAAAAATATAAACATACATGCCTCTAAAATTGTGATCTTTTATCAATTAACAATCCTTCATTGTGATCTTCGCGCACATATAAGTCATCATTAGCTTCAATATTTTGTGGAGTACTTGGCAACCCAACTGAGAATGGACTGGAGTCATCATACTTATCATAGTACTCTTCTTCATCTATAGGATCTTCAATGAACTGTCTTTTACCATGAAGAACAACCGACCATTTATCATTTGCAGGATCATCAATATAGAATACTTGTTTCGCCTGTGATGCCAATATGAATGGTTCACCCTTCTCGCCAATCTTTTCAAAGTTCACTAAAGTGAAACCCAATTCATCCACTATAACTCCTTTGGTGTTATCAACCCAATTACATTTAAAGAGCGGAATTCTGAAATCTATGTAGTCAAACTCTCATATGTCTTCAATGACACTGTAATATGACAGTTTAGCTTCACGTGGACTCTTATCCTTTGCACTTGCAAAATACATATTCGATGCTTGAAGAGTGACCCCACTATTTTGGATGACACTCTTATCATCTTGGCACTTTGTGTAATATGTGAACCCATTAATGTCAAACCCTTCATAAGACATAACATTCAGTTTTGGTTTAAAGGTGAGGCATTTGATAGTTTCTGTAATATCATTTGGTGTTTGAGATAGTTGATGTAAGACTTTATCTTCAAACCACTTAGTAAAAGTCTTGTTATGCTCTCTAGCAAGCCATATTGAACTTGCTCGAGGATGTTGTCTCTTGATGAAATTGGTATGTTCCTCAATATAAAAACTCACTTCGTCCATGTTGTGTAAAATATACAAGTGACCTTGTTCCAACTACTCACGTCTGATTACTTTCACCCGTGATCCCAAAATTCCTTTGCCCTCCTCAATATTCTTGTCATTAACATGAGTGTTATTACCACTCAGAAAGTCATTGAAAAAATCCATAACCTCTCTTGCCACATAACCTTCAATAATACTCCCTTCAGGCCGATAACGGTTTCGAACATCACCTTTAAAAACGCTCATGTATCTTTCAAAGGGATACATCCAATGCAAGAAAACTGGTCCCAACATTTTCACTTCCCTAGTCAAGTGGACAACAAGATGTACCATGATATCAAAGAACGAAGGAGGGAAATACATCTCAAGCTGACATAAGGTAACAACCACTTCTCTTTGCAAATTATCAAGAGTATCAAGGTCAATAACTTTGCTGCATAGACTATTGAAAAAGAAACAAAGTCTGGTGATTGCAAACCTTACATGATTCGACAATATAGATCGAATTGCTACGGGCAATATTTGTTGCATTAGAGTGTGACAATCATGAGATTTAAGACCTATCAACTTCAGATCTTTCATTGATACTAATCTACGGATGTTGGATGAGTAACCATGTGGCACCTTAACATTTACCAAGCATTCACAAAAAGCTTTCTTCTCCTTTCTAGACAATGTGTAACAAGCGGGAGGTAAGTATGTTCTTTTATTACCCACTTCACGTAATTCTGTTAATTATGACCTTATTCCCATTTCACGTAGGTCCAGTCTGGATTTTATCCCATCTTTAGTCTTACCTGGTATATTTAACAGAGTACCAAGACGCTATCACAGACATTTTTCTCAATGTGCATTACATCGATACAATGCCTGACTGTCAAAGAACTCCAATAAGGAAGATCCCAAAATATTGACTTCTTCTTGAATGAAGAATTGTCACTCCGTGTGGCCATACTACATTGTGATTTCTTACCAAATTCATTGACAGTGTCTTTTACTCTTTCATAAACAACATCCCCTGGTATAGATTTAGGTGCACTCCGTTCATCATTCCATCCATTGAATGCTTTGTGCTTCCTACGATATGGATGGAATTTTGAAAGAAACCTTCGATGACTAAGATATACAGTCTTGCCGCCATGTTTTAGTCTTATTGAATCAGTGTTTTCTTCACATATAGGACACGCTTTAGCTCCTTTGACACTATATCCAGACAAATTCCCGTATGCTGGAAAGTCATTAATAGTGCAAAACAACATAGCGTGCAAACGAAATGTCTCTCTTCCTGAAGCATCATAGGTCATCACACCTTCAGCCCAAAGTTTCTTTAAGTCATCAATCAGAGGTTCAAGATAAACATCGATATCATTTCCAGGTTGTTTAGGGCCCAATATCAACAACGACAGCATAACGTACTTATTTTTCATACACAGGTAGGGAGGAAGATTGTATATAACAAGCATGACTGGCTAAGTGCTATGTTGGCTGCTCAATGTCCCGTATGGATTCATCCTATCTGTACAAAGCCTAAGTCTTAAATTCCTATCTTCTTCACCAAATTTGGGGTATAATAGATCAATCTTCTTCCACTGTGGGGAATTAGGCACATGTCGTAGGATCCCATCATTATTTTTCTTAACATCTGCATGCCACCTCAAATTCTTCGCATCTTTCAGATTTGCAAACAAGCGTTGAAACCATGATATTATAGGTAGATACCACATCACCTTGGCAGGAGAACCAGTTTTGGACTCCCCCGAAGTCGTCAATCTATACCGTGACGCACCACATTTTGGACAATCTTTCAAATCCACATAGTCCTTTTGAAATAATACAAAATCATTCAGGCATGCGTGTATCTTCTTGGCCTCCATTCCCATTGGGAACAACAATTTCTTTACCCGATATGTTGAGATTGGCAACTCGTTTCCTTCAGGAAGCATTTCTTTCAACAAAGTCAACAATTAAGTGAAGCTTTTGTCGCTCCATCTATTGTTAGCTTTCAACTTATACAATCTCAACACAGCGCTAAGCTTCGTAAACTTAGCACAGCCTGTGTATAACGGTATCTTAGCATCATGCACAATGTTTCTAAAGATAGGAGGTGGATCGGTGTGATCTACCCTACAACTATCCAGCATCGCATCAACGATGTCTACTGGAATTGGTTTGTTCACATCTACGTCATCGGAGGCAATTTCTTCTTCCACCCAAGCACTGCTATCGACATCCACTGGTTTCGAGTTTGAAATCTCTCCATGCCAGTGTCATTCTGTATAGCCTTGTACAATCCCGTTGCACATGACATGACTTTTGATTTCGTCACCAGTGCTGACTTTCAAGTTGTTACTGCAATGCCTACATGGACAGTAGAACCTATCTCCAGGTTCTTTCCTATGTTCCTCAACAAATCTAATAAACTGATCAAGACCAGATATAAACTCTGGGGTGCAGCGATTGTGAATGGACATCCATGATCTATCCATTCTATGATCAAAGAGAAAACAAGTATATATTAGGACAAGATTAGGGTCTTGGACGGGTTTCTAGGCCAAAAAACATATGTGATGTCATTCTTATATATAATAAATGTGTACCACCTATCCCATCCTTGAACACCTAATCTCACTAGTAAGTGTATAATGTGTATTGGGTTTTCAAGAAAATTTTACAGCATTTCCCCACTGTTCTCTAAGTACATATGTACTTAGAGAACATTGGGGAAATACTGCCGAAATTTTCTCGTAAACCCAATACACATTATACACTTACATCCTAAGTGAGATTAGGTGTTCAAGAACAGTCCCAAACCGGGGACTATCCCAGATTTACTCCTAATAAGTAAATCTTGGACGGGTTTCTAGGCCAACAAACACAATAATAGATATGTACATGTTAGGGTTTCATCACAATTGATGTTAGGGTTTCATCACAATTGATGTTAGGGTTTCATCAATGTTAGGGTTTAATCAAATCAAATTAGGATGCTAGAATGGACAAGTTTAAATCTTATACTTAGAGAACAGTGGGGAAATGCTGCCGAAATTTTCTTGTAAACCCAATACACATTATACACTTACATCCTAAGTGAGATTAGGTGTTCAAGAACAGTCCCAAATCGGGGACTATCTAAGATTTACTCCTAATAAGTAAATCTTGGACAGGTTTCTAGGCCAACAAACACAATAATAGATATGTACATGTTAGGGTTTCATCACAATTGATGTTAGGGTTTCATCACAATTGATGTTAGGGTTTCATCAATGTTAGGGTTTAATCAAATCAAATTAGGATGCTAGAATGGACAAGTTTAAATCTTATTTCAACATGCATCAAAATTTACTGAATTAGGTCAAGCATTAGTATTAGAAGCACAAATATATGCAAGCAAAAGATTTGTTCGTATCCTAGAATTTACATAAAGCATTACATAAAGATTTGTTCATATCCTTACCAACATCAAGCACGGTCATGGATGTGTTGGCCTACCATGGCTATATTAATGCAATTAGTGAGTCAAATTCGAGGTGATAGATATATATGAGTATTAAGAGCAAAATATCAACCTTTAAATATATTTTCACACATTTACCATCAAATTGGAGGAGATAGAAAGTAAAGAGGTTAATATACTCATAATTAATTCAAATGCTTATTATTAATAATATATTTATCCAAAAAGCTCCAAATTAATATTATCTACTTATTTCCATCCTTAAAGACAAAATTACATTATTAACCTTCACTTATCTACTTAATTGGGTTATTTGTGCAAACACCCCTCCATTATCATAAATGAGGGAAAAAGGTAATTTTAAACATTGAATTGTGCTCAAACTGTACAAGGAGTCCAAAAAGAATATAAAACAAGGGAACTTTGTGAAAATGGTCCAAATGGACTAGAAAGCAAAGAAAAACTCAAAAGTGGGTAAATTGTAGGGAAGACCCTGAATTTCAGTATGTTACAGTACACCACCCCTTAAAGAGGATTTCGTCCCCGAAATCACAACAAGAGGGAAGAGAGGGTGGATGTGCAACATCCCAACCTTAAACACTAGGTTATAGCACTTAATCTAGGGTACAACACAAAATCTACATAAGTCAGGTGTTACTAAGGTTTCCACAAAACCTATAGCCTTTTATCAACTCAACCTAATAACATTTTTGCCTTATTAATATAATCTACATCATGAAGAGGTATCTTATATATTATACTACTACTTGTGCCACATTTTATTCAAAACAATTATATCTCAATATTATACCATGTGTATTTCCCTCATCAAGGGTTTTAAGCATAATTAGGGTTTACTAAGACATTTCAACATTAATTAATGTATTAGGTCAAAAACCTTAATTACATGAATTCATTTTCCATTATCCTCTTAAAACTATCATGTAGAGTTATAACAAATTATTTTGTAGAAAAAGTTAATATTATCCAACAAGTTATTAAACCTATAATAATTCCAAATTATGTTCGTATTACACATTGTTATATCACCTTTCATACTCATATCCATGACATCATTAGTCATTTTCGTCCATTACATTTCATATTATAAATTATACATATTTTACATCACATTAGGCATTTTATGAATATTTATGTGAATCCAATTATTCATTGTTATGCTTGAGTCTTTATATGCATTTTAGTGAATAGGATGTAACCCATTAAATATTAATGAATTAATTCATATATCAAGTTATGATGAGGTGTTTATTAGAGAACAAGGTGATATACCTTACATATATTGATAACTTAGTGACTATAATCCATTTACATGCATTGAGGTATATTATGTGATGATGACACCTAATGTCACTAATGTATCATGAAAGGCATTAAGGGTATATATATATATGTATATGTTATCAAAACTAGATGATTACATATTAGGGTTTGGGTCAACATGACCATTACATGTTAAAGCATCCTTAGGGTGACTGATGTGATGATTTTGAGTCGCATTTATAGACATGTTTTATATGTGGTTTGTGCTCTTATTAGTCATTTTTATGGATAATATTGCATAATTCACTCATTTCGGTCTTTGCCATTATTTTATGTCAAATCCCCTTAGTTTTATCATTTCGAGCATTATTTATCACATTATCATAATTTGTGTGGATTTATTTGATCTGGTCTTTAAATTTCAGGAAAAACAAGTATCTGCTTCCGTCGATACCATCGACATAAGTCGATACCATCGACCAGGCAACAGGTTGCCAGCAGAGAGGAGCATCACAGAGTCGATACCATCGACATCCAAGTCGATGCCATCGACGCATGGAGGCTACAACGTCGCTAAATGACAACCCGACGCTACAGGAGGTCGATACCATCGACACCCAAGTCGATGGTATCGAGATGACCACAGGCACTCAGACGAAAAGAAAACAAGGTTGTCTCTACCACACCGGGTCGATACCATCGACCCGCGTCGATGGTATCGACGCCGGCAGATATGCGTTGGATTCATTTCGATCTCAATCAGACGGCTGGAGTTAAATGACGACCTAATTAGGGACTTATACCTAATGACGGCTGCCCAGAGGAGATCATCATTTCATTGACCATTGCACAAGTGCCGAGGAGTGAGAGAAAGGAGAACGGAGGCCAGAAGCTCATCCCTGTCGTTCCGGACGCTGCCGAAGATGAATTTCACCACCGAGAGGCGGGAAAGCTCGTGTTCTACGCAAAGGATCCACCGGTTCTCCTCCGTTCAGGGGTTTTCCCATTTGATTCACATTTTTCATATGATTTCCCCTATTTCTACCATGTATTTGTGCAAGATGAACATGCGGGGCTAATCCCCTCCATCTTTAGGACCGGGAGTAGCCCGGGAATGCATTGTATGACAGTTTTATATTAATAATTCATATTTTCTCTCTTAAATCCGTGGTATAGTTTCGTTTTCTCCATATATTGTTATGCTTGATCACCATAATAATAACTTAATGCCCTTGATCACTTCAACAGAAGGATTAACGGTTGAAAAGAGACGAAACCTACATTAATCGATAAATCCCTTGACAAAGGAGGTGTAAAATTAATGGTGGAAACTGATAGATCGATTGTAATGCGCTTAGTTTAGGGGAATGATTACTACGACGGTGGAATCAACCTAAACCTAAGTAGTGAATTACACCACGACAGTGGGTAATTCTGTTTTCAGGCCACTACCTGGATAGAGAGAGAAGATTGAGGAGTTATATGAAACCTAATGCAATGTTGACCCGCGGTGAAACCGAAATCCTAAAGATATCCTTTTGAATTGATTAAATTAACCTTTAATTGATTGTTTGCTTTGTTTTATTTTTATTTTCTTTTAATTTCGACAACAAACCCTACTTTGTTATCTGGCTTAGCTGATCGCAAATAGTTAGTAGAAGTCTCCAATAATTCAACGTATCCCTGTGTTCGACTCGGGCCTCACAAAGGCATGTACTACTCGACGCGTATACTTGTGTTTTTAGCGCGTAGTAAAATACACGTCAAGTTTTTGGCGCCGTTGCCGGGGATACGGCGAAATTGTTGGCACTTCGAGTGCTACGAGCGGCCACTCTAGGCCACATTTTTTTTATAATTTTCATTCAACTTCAAATATTTTCTTTCTATTGTTCGTTCATTTTTATACTCGTCAAAGCACTGTACTGAACTCGAATTTTCCATTTCAGATACTGTGTATGGTGCATACACATAGTACAGACTATGACAATCGCACACCCGAGGTTCCGTTTCCGGGACCTGAAGACGAGGAGCATTCTGAGCACGAGTACCAAGAAGAGATAGATTCTGAATCTGAACTAGAAGATATGGCCGAGCCACAGACCATATGGGAGAAGATCAAAGCTTCTTCCTCATCAGCTTCAAAGGGGCCTATAAAAAAGTAGGCGATCAACATACCGACATACAAGATCGATCCAGCGTTGATTAACTTGGTAAAATCAAATGCATTTCATGGGTTGAAGAATGAGGATCCTGTTGCACATATCAGCCAGTTCGTCGAAAACTGTGACATGGTGAAGATAGACAGGTTTCCACAAGATGCTTTGTACCTCAAGCTATTCCCGAGTTCCTTGGCAGGAGCAGCAAGAGAGTGGCTACATAACCTCGATGACGAATTTGTGGAGTCTTGGGATCATATGGTGGAGGTTTTCTTTGAGAGGTTCTTCCCTCCTGAGAAGACCAATGACATGATTAGGAAGATTCACAATTTCACCCAACAGGCGGGTGAAACATATTCTGAGACCTGGGAGCGATTTCAGGTTATGTTGAGGAGATGTCCGCATCATGGTTTGGACAAAGAGACACAGGTAAAAATCTTCTATTTTGCTCTCTCCGAGCATGATAGGAGTAATTTGGACTTAGCCGGGTCGGGATTTTTCCTAAATAACACTGACACTAGATGCTGGGAAATACTCAAGAACATGGCGAGAAAGCAGTCCTGGGGAGAAAGAGAGAGAGGTCCAGTTGAGCAAGCACGAGTCGCTAGAGAATCAAAGGCAATGAGAGAGCTGAATGAGAAGATGGATCTTCTCGCAAAGAAGTTACTGCTAAAAGAAGAAAATGAGTCTGAGGATGAGGCTCAAGTCAAGTACATGAGACAACAACAAGGGTACAGGAACAATGACTACTCATGGCGTAAGGACAAAAAGTTCTCATGGAAGGATCCGAACAATTTTCTACATGATCCGGAAGCCAAGCCCGCACAAGCTACAGAGGACAAGAGCACAAAGTTGCTCAATCAGGTCATCAAGCAAAACCAGGAATTAATGAACACATTCGGGCAGCAAATCAAGCAACAGGGTGAATATATGAACCAATTTGGGCAAACATTGCAGAGCCATGGGGCTCAAATGAGGACCATAGAGACCTCCATGGCGCAGATGGCAGCTGAAATTGCTAGTTTGAAGAAGCCAGCACATCCGGGTTTTCCGGGGAATACCAATGTTCCCGGGGGAACTAGCAAGCCAAGGCCATTTTACTGAGAAGCGGCAAGAAGGTGTTGAATCCAAGAATGGATGAAACAAGCATACCGCAAGATAAAGTTGAAGGTGAAACCACTACGGAGCAGCCCACACCAGTCACAAGGCAGGTTGAAGACATAGCCGTGGATGGTAATGATGAACAGGTTGCTGAGGAGGAACCGCAGAAAATGACACCATATGTGCCACCCCATCAAAGGGCACACACCGTTCTGGTTCCCTATCTGAATAGTGCAAAGGCAAGGAAGGTAGATGCACAATTTAAGAAATTCTTGGACAGCTTTAGGAAGCTTTCGGTCAATATTCCGTTGTTGGAAGCTATTGAGCAAATTCCGTCATACGGGAAGTTTCTAAAAGATGTCATCACCAAGAAGAGGAAAATACCAGATACTGAGGTCGTGGTGCTGAAGGAGCAAGTGAGTGCCTTCATTATGGGCACTCTACCGCCAAAGAGACAGGATCCCGGCTGTTTCAACATTTCTTGTTTTATCGGGAAGTTTAAATTTGGAGAGGCATTATGTGATTCTGGGGCAAGCATCAATTTGATGCCCCTTTCGACATTTAAAAAGATGGGATTAAAAGAGTCACGGCCGAGCAATATGACTATTCAATTGGCCGATAATTCTGTGGTAAAGCCTTATGGGATCTGTGAAGATGTCTTAGTAAAGGTGGATCGATTTGTCTTTCCAGCTGATTTTGTGGTTATGGAGATGCAAGATGAGCATGGCAATGAGCTGTTACTTGGACGTCCATTCCAAGATACAGCCGACATGATCTTAGAGATGGGGAGAGGTCGCTTGACCTTAGACATAGCAGATGACCGCTTTGAGATGGTCATGCCCACTAGCACTGCGTCTACTAAAGCAAAAGAACAATGTAACATGGTGAAACATGTGGATCACAACATCTCACTCTGCCTTGGAAAACCATTCTTGGACATGGCTCATGTGATGAGTAAGATGGATAATGGAACCTTAGCTGTGGACATCATGGAGCAAACTAAGGTTGTCTCTTTATGTAAAGCTGTTGGATTTCCGAATGATGAGAATGAGGACATTCCGCCTTCTTGGGAGGATGGTGCGATTACTACTTTGGTTGTTGAGGCATATCCGGAACTGCCACTGGAGGCTTGTTTGTTGAATGTTACCTATGATTGGATGTGGAGTAATTCACTCAAGGAGTGTGCCAAAATGATTCATATGCGTCCATGTTTCTATACGAGGCATTATGAAGATTTAGGTACACTTCCCCCACCGCTGCAATCATCTCTTATTTGCCCGCCAGAGTTGGAGTTGAAGCAGCTGCCCCCGCATCTTAAGTACATCTTTCTAGCTGAAAAGGACAAGTTACCGGTGATTGTATCTGCTTACTTGAGTGCGGATGAGGAGGAGCAACTGCTGATAGTGCTCAAGAACCACCGTGGAGCTTTTGGGTGGTCTGTTGCAGACATTAAGGGGATCTCCCCTACACTTTGCCAGCATAAGATACGGCTCGAGGAGGGAGCCAAGCCAGTTATTCAGCCTCAAAGACATTTAAATCCGAGCATGATGGAGGTTGTGAAGAAGGAGGTCATCAAACTTCTTGCTGCAGGTATTATATATGCCATATCAGACTCGACGTGGGTGAGTCCCACACAGGTAGTCCCTAAGAAGGGGGGAATTACTGTTACTAAAAATTTATTGAATGAACCTGTCACCACCCGATTGGTAACCGGGTGGCGAGTTTGTATTGACTACCGTCGTCTGAATGCAGCCACTCTTAAGGATCATTTTCCTTTACCATTTATTGATCAAATTTTAGAACGTCTTGCCGGTCGGTCGCATTTTTGTTTTCTGGATGGGTATTCGGGGTATAACCAGATTTCAATTGATCCTTTGGATCAAGAGAAATCTACGTTCACCTGTCCCTATGGGACTTTCTCTTACCGACGAATGTCGTTTGGTTTATGTAATGCACCGGCGACGTTTCAACGCTGCATGCTCGCCATATTCTCTGACATGGTAGAACACTGTCTTGAGGTTTTCATGGACGACTTCTCGGTTTATGGTGCGTCATTTGATGAATGTTTATATAACTTAGACAAAGTGCTGCAGCGTTGTGAGGACACACACTTGGTCCTCAATTGGGAGAAATGTCACATGATGGTGACAGGGGGAATAGTGCTAGGACACAAGGTGTCTAGCAAAGGTCTTGGGGTAGACCCTGTGAAAATTGAGGTGATTTCCAAGTTGCCCCCACCAAATTCGGTAAAAGGGGTGAGAAGCTTTTTGGGACACGCCGGGTTTTATCGGCGATTCATAAAAGATTTTTCTAAAATTGCAAAACCTTTATCCGAACTTATGGAGAAAGATGCGGTCTTCGATTTCAACGATAAGTGTCTTCATGCATTCGAAGTTTTGAAAGAAAAATTGATTTCGGCCCCGGTTGTTCAAACGCCGGATTGGACAAAACCCTTCGAATTGATGTGTGATGCTTCAGATTTTGCAGTAGAAGCCGTTTTGGGGCAAAGGGTAGATAATAAGCCCGCTGTGATTTTCTATGCTTCCAAAACTTTGAATGATGCTCAATTGAACTATACAACTACTGAAAAAGAATTACTCGCCGTCGTGTTTGCTTTTGAAAAATTTCGGCAGTATTTAGTTGGATCGAAAGTGGTTGTATGGACTGATCATGCTGCGATAAAATACTTGATGGAGAAAAAGGATGCAAAGCCCAGACTCATTAGGTGGATTTTGCTTTTAAAATAATTTGATATTGAAATCAAGGACAAGTCTGGAATTGAAAATGTAGTGGCTGATCATTTGTCTAGGTTAGAAAGGGTAGAGGAAAAAGATTTGCACATACCCATAACCGAGACGTTTCCCGATGAACAGCTTTTGAAAATTAATTCTAAAGAACTGTGGTTTGCTGAAATTGTTAACTATTTGGCTTGCGGGATCATCCCGGAAGACTGGTCATATCAGGAGAAAAAGAGATTCTTTCATTCTTTGAGATACTATTTTTGGGATGACCCAATTCTTTTGAAGAAATGCAGGGACAGCATCCTACGCAGGTGTGTGCCTGAGGTGGAGTACGAGAGTGTTCTCCACCATTGTCATGCATCGCCTACGGGAGGACACCATGCCAGTTCGCGAACAACAGCAAAGGTGTTGGAAAGCGGCCTTTATTGGCCAACTTTGTTTCGGGATGCCTATGATTTTGTAAGGCAATGTGACCCGTGTCAGCGAGCAGGTAACATTTCAAAGCGACAAGAGATGCCCCTGAATGTATTTCAGGAAGTGGAAGTATTTGATTTGTGGGGAATAGACTTCATGGGACCGTTTGTGTCTTCAAATTCAAATTTGTATATCTTGCTAGCTGTTGACTATGTGTCGAAGTGGGTGGAAGCAATCCCCACAAGGACTAATGATTCTACGGTAGTGTGCAGGTTTGTGAAGGAAAATATTTTCTGCAGGTTTGGGATACCCCGAATGATAATAAGCGATGGGGGTACACACTTCCGGAATCAGAAATTCTCGACACTTTTGAAGAAATATGGGGTCAAGCACAACATTGGCACCCCATATCATCCACAGACGCAAGGCCAAGTGGAGGTCTCAAATCGGGAAATCAAGAAGATTCTAGAGCGAACAGTGGCATCCACAAGAAAGAATTGGAGTGCCCTACTACCGGACGCACTTTGGGCATATAGAACGGCTTACAAAACACCTATAGGCAATACGCCTTTTAGGTTGGCGTATGGCCGGGCTTGTCACCTTCCGGTGGAATTGGAGCATAAGGCCCATTGGGCGCTTAGAAGGCTAAATTTGAATTATGATGAAGCTGGGAGAAAGAGGATGTTTGAGTTGAATGAACTAGATGAGTTGCGCATGACGGCATATGAGAATGCCCGCATATACAAGGAGCGCACAAAACTAATCCACGATCGCCATATCGAGCTGTGCACGTTCAAGAAGGGAGATAGTGTTCTGTTGTTTAACTCCCGACTCAAGTTGCATCCCGGGAAGCTGAAGTCCCGGTGGAGTGGACCATTCGTGGTGGAAGAGGTTAAACCGCACGGTGCGATTCTGGTGCGTGATGGAGATGCCACATTCTTGGTGAATGGACAGAGGTTAAAGCTGTATTTTGGTGAAAATTACAAGAAAAAAGTGAATGAGGTCAAACTCATTACATTTGTGGACGAATGAGATGTTGGGAAGCCGTCTAGCCTAAGACGTTAAATAAGGGCGCTTGTTGGGAGGCAACCCAACCATCGGTACATTAGGATAGTTTAATTATAGTCATAGATTGCTTTCATTTCATTTAAATTTTGATGTAAAGAAGATACCTTGATCCGTTTGTTCATTGTGCAGGCTGAGGCAGGGTCGATACCATCGACACACTGGTCGATGGTATCGACATAGGTTCAGGTTGACAACTGCAAGATTCGTGCTGCGTCAATACTATCGACGGCCTCATCGATGGTATCGACACACCTACAGGCAGGTCGCGGAACAACTGTCGATAGTATCGACACAGCATTCGATACCATCGAGATCTCTGGAGAAGTTCAGAGCAATTTGTCTCAGTCAACTCGATACCATCAATGGTCATGTCGATGGTATCGACATGGTCACAGGTTGAAGTGAAAAAGTGGCGGTGTCCCAATGAAGCCAAGTCGATACCATCGACTCCTGTCGATGGTATCGACCAGCCATGTCACCGATCCGCGCAACGACATCGACGGTGATCGCGAAGTCTACGTCAGCGATCTGGGTGCTGCGTCGATACTATCGACTCGCGTCGATGGTATCGACAGGTCAGCAATCCGGGTTTCACGATCCAGCAATCGTCAGTCGTCGATACTCGCGAGGGAGGCGGATAGCATCGAGACGTGCCGATACCATCGACCCGCGTCGATGGTATCGACGGGTCTACAATAGCGCCGGCCAAGTTTATATAAGGAGAGTTATTACGTCATTTGACGTCACACCTTCAGAGTGAATTTCCTCCTTCGTGCCGAGCACTTCCCCGAGCCATCCAAGATCAAAGAGCAGCAACATCGAGCAAAGATCTTCACCGAGTGGAGAATCAAGTGTCCATCTTCCCCGAGCTCTTCTTCTTCCACCCCTTTCTCGTCGCCACCATGGTGCATACAGCCGGAGAATCGTCCTCACATGCAACTCCGACGGAATTCATCCCACCGCCAACGGCATCAGTTTCTCGTCCCCGACTCATCCATCCTTCCCCGGAGATTCAAAAGATCTATGAGGAGATAATGAGGAGGAAGATCGAGCCCACCCGTTATGTGGACCGGGAGATGGTGCGCGATCTGGGATTCGAGGCCAACTTGGCCTATGTTCTTAACGGACAGGCCCGTAACACTCGCATAAGGCCTGGCGAACTGGAGCATCATCAAGATGGCCATCCGTTCTTTAGTGACTGGCCGACATACAAAGAGCCGGTAGCCGAGTTCATGGCGTCGTTGGATGTCTGCATCTATCCCAACGACATCAATGCTACGGACCGAGAGTGGATTCAGGGCCGGGTATCTTTCCGGCTGTACAACCATGACTACGTCCTCACGCTGCGGCAGTTCAACAAAATTTTCAACTGGAATCATTCCCAGTATGACCACCGGAGGCCGGACCACCGCACCGATTACGACATGATCTTCTCTGAGTTGGTGACGGTGCCACAAGGGAGGTCGGTTAGCTACCACAACGCAGCGGTAGCCGACTTCGAGCACCCCTTCGTCCGGGTTTTGCATCGGATGCTGAGTTCTACTGTTTTTGAACGGGGTGATCTAGCCCTTAGCAAATTTCAAGGCTCCGATCTCCTCTTTCTATACAAGCTTCTGAAGAGACAAGAATGCAATTGGGGTGCATTCTTTTTGCAGTGTGTGATGGATGTAAAGAGGAGTATGAGGAAAGCGTCGATTCACTTCGGTGGGCTCATCACCAAACTGGCGTCGTACTTGGGACTGAATTTCCAAACCCTCACTCCTCTTTCTAGAAGAAGCAAGGTCAACTTGCAACATCTTCACCGGGCCAACTTAATTCTTCTTCGGGATGGCGCGGCATTTGCACATTGCCATGTGAATCAAGCGTACCAAGAGTGCGCACTGCCGGATCCCGTCTTCAACATCGAGGGCGCACAACATTTCAGATGGCCGATCATAGCCATCGACTCCGATGAGGAAGAAGGCGGCGATGAAGGCAGCAACGACGGACAAGAAGGCAAGGCTGAGGAGGAAGAGGAGGCATTCACACCTCTTCGTGCACGGGTAGCACCCCGGAAGCATCCTCGGATGCATCCGGGTGCGTCTTCATCATCACAGCCACCGCCGCCATCACCACAGCCCTCGCAGCCAAGCGAGGATGTCTACTCAATGCAAGGCATGTATACGATGCTGCAGGACATACATCAGACACAGCAGCAGAATCTAGAGATGTATACCGGTATTCAGGATACTACGAACTGGTTACTTGACAACCAAAGGGCGATGTTCGAGAATGAACGTCTCCTCCTCGAAAACCAACAGTAGATACACAATCGGTTGCAAAGTATGGAGATGCAACAGGAGCCCTTCTACGACCACTACTGGAGTCAGAGCTACTTTGGAGGCTATCCACACCCTCCGTCGAGGACCCATTACGATCCGAGCTTCCAGGGGAGTATCCTTCTTGGGATCCTACGGCCCCACAGTACCCACCTCTGCCTCCACAAGACTGATCGGGTATCTCTGTTCCACTCTTAAGTTTGTTTTTGACTATGAGGCCATAGTCGAATTCAAGCTTAGGGGGGTACTTGGAATAGCTCTATCTTTTATTATTTTAGTTTTTAGCATTGTTACTTGTTTCTTGCATCTTTAGTTTTTGTAGGATCCACGTGCTATCTAGTGTAACTGTGGATGTCGTAAAAGTTTGTCATCTTGCTGTTTGTTCATGGGAAATTTAAGGGAAATTTAAAAATTTTTGTGTCTTTGGATAGCTTGCTTTGGTTGACCTTGGGGAACACATCCTACGAAAATGATTGATTATGTCAACTTTAAAACAACATTTCACACCTGTACTCCTATGGATTCATGCAAAGTGGACAGTAATGGTTGTTTGAGCCTAACCTAACCAAATGGTAATGAGACCTTAATTGGATGTAAGAGAGAGAACCCTCTAAACCACTACACAAGTCAGTAAGGAGGGACACATAATATCTTTCTAAGGTTCAGTCATTTAATCTTGTGATCATTCCACTTCATTTTTCCATAATCCACCTAAGAATTGGAAGTAAAGTGCAGTTTTAATTCCTTCTTGTGTGCATAGCATTTAGATAGGACTCGCATTGATATTTTTCCATACTTGTGCATAAAAAGAAAAAATATAGGGATTCATGCACATTACCTTTAGGTGCATGCCATGTAGTTGCACTCATGATATTCACGCATAAAATACACCATGTATCTCAATTTTTCCTCAAAGGTGAATTAAAATGTTCCATACTTTCTAAATATTGCAAAGATTTTCAAGCATGAAGAAAATATCTCAATAAACTTGTCCTTAAGCAATTATGGATATGTGGGCTAAAGAAAAAAATTCTGAAAATCTGAAATTAAAAAAAAAAAAAAGAGAATTCAGAAGGAAGTGAAATAAGAGGGAGAAAGGAACAGGATATCACTCGCATTACAGGAAATTGAGTACATGATGTAATTTGATTAGACGTCCATCTCATTTTGAGGTGGAAGGTTAGTGCATGCATCACTTCACCCAATTTTTGGCATTAGGGTATTTTCAATGTGCATTGGCATCATTTAGGACATTTTTGTATTATGCATGTTGAAACTGTGCAATACTTCCAAGTTCTTCCATGAGCTACCCATTTACATCCAACCGTTGCTCGGATTGTTAGGCCACCGTGAATTTCTCCTCACTAATGATTATCAGGAGAACTGCTTCCATGTAGATGGTAGGTAGGGCGAGCAACGTAGTATAGGCGATCACAAGATGCACCAATGCTGAAGCGGCGAATTTTATTGTGTTAACTGCCTTATGTGATAGTGTTCATCGGTTTGGAGGTAAATTTCTTTTATTGATGATTATTGTCGCCTTTAGGGTAATTACTGTTCTGTGGTTAGAGAAGGTCGGTTTGAGAACGTTCAGTGGGAGTCACATGGGATGTTGGGTTGGTGTGTTGATTTTCAGTTGACATCTGTAATTCTATTCTAAGGATTAGTTGCTCGAGGGCAAGCAACGTTCAAGCTTAAGGGAGTTTGATGCGATGATTTTGAGTCGCATTTATAGACCTGTTTTATATGTGGTTTGTGCTCTTATTAGTCATTTTTATGGATAATATTGCATAATTCACTCATTTCGGTCTTTGCCATTATTTTATGTCAAATCCCCTTAGTTTTATCATTTTGAGCATTATTTATCACATTATCATAATTTGTGTGGATTTATTTGATCTGGTCTTTAAATTTCAGGAAAAACAAGTATCTGCTTCCGTCGATACCATCGACGGAAGTCGATACCATCGACCAGTCAACAGGTTGCCAACCGAGAGGAGCATCACAGAGTCGATACCATCGACATCCAAGTCGATGCCATCGACGCATGGAGGCTACAGCGTCGCTAAATGACAACCCGACGCTACAGGAGGTCGATACCATCGACACCCAAGTCGATGGTATCGAGATGACCACAGGCACTCAGACGAAAAGAAAACAAGGCTGTCGCTACCACACCGGGTCGATACCATCGACCCGCGTCGATGGTATCGACGCCGGCAGATATGCGTTGGATTCATTTCGATCTCAATCGGACGGCTGGAGTTAAATGACGACCTAATTAGGGACTTATACCTAATGACGGCCGCCCAGAGGAGATCATCATCTCATTGACCATTGCACAAGTGCCGAGGAGAAAGAGAAAGGAGAACGGTGGCCAGAAGCTCATCCCTGTCGTTCCGGACGCTGCCGAAGACGAATTTCACCACCGAGAGGAGGGAAAGCTCATGTTCTACGCAAAGGATCCACCGGTTCTCCTCCGTTCAGGGGTTTTCCCATTTGATTCACGTTTTTCATATGATTTCCCCTATTTCTACCATGTATTTGTGCAAGATGAACATGCCGGGCTAATCCCCTCCATCTTTAGGACTGGGAGTAGCCCGGGAATGCATTGTATGACAGTTTTATATTAATAATTCATATTTTCTCTCTTAAATCCATGGTATAGTTTCGTTTTCTCCATATATTGTTATGCTTGATCACCATAATAATAACTTAATGCCCTTAATCACTTCGACAGAAGGAATAACGGTTGAAAAGAGATGAAACCTACATTAATCGATAAATCCCTTGACAAAGGAGGTGTAAAATTAATGGTGGAAACTGAGAGATCGGTTGTAATGCGCTTAGTTTAGGGGAATGATTACTACGACGGTGGAATCAACCTAAACCTAAGTAGTGAATTACACCACGACAGTGGGTAATTCTGTTTTCAGGCCACTACCCGGATAGAGAGAGAAGATTGAGGAGTTATATGAAACCTAATGTAATGTTGACCCGCGGTGCAACCGAAATCCTAAAGATATCCTTTTGAATTGATTAAATTAACCTTTAATCGATTGTTTGCTTTGTTTTATTTTTATTTTCTTTTAATTTCGATAACAAACCCTACTTTGTTATCCGGCTTAGCTGATCGCAAATAGTTAGTAGAAGTCTCCAATAATTCAACGTATCCCTGTGTTCGACTCGGGCCTCACAAAGGCCTGTACTACTCGACGCGTATACTTGCGTTTTTAGCGCGTAGTAAAATACACGTCAGTGACTTATCCTTACATATTTTACCATTAGGGTGGCATAGTCAACGTTATGTATATTCACCATTAGTAACTTGTTTATTATGTGCATCAATAATATGTGAAGGTTCAAGCATATGAACTATCTCTATATGACTTACTACATATTCATGTGTGTATAAACAAACAAGTTGAATTACAAGTATAATGTGTTTGGTAAATTATTGTTCACATAAGTTATTATGCACATATGTCCACATGGATAGGGTTTCTAACTCTAAAGGTATTCGATTTTGCTTTCAATTGGATTTCCATCCCCCTAAAAAGGGATTTCATCCTCTAAATCAGATTTGTAAAACCAAATATGGTACTAACACTATTACCCTCATCCTACCCCTCAAAAGGGTTAACTAAGTCAAACTAAGCTAAGGGTACAAGGTACATAAAACTCAACACTATAAGGATTTACTAACCAAGCTTCAAGGTGTAACCTAGGTTACACTAAACCCTAAACATAGGAGTATAAGGTATTAAGGATGATTTTTGTGTAAGAGATCAAATCATCACTTAAGGTTTTCCTAAGGTATTCAACAATTAGGAAACATGCCCAAAGATTGACTATTTCGAGTTGTCTGTATTAGATCAGGCCAGGCCAGGTCATATGAGCTCAGGAGTCCTCGTTACCAAGCTAGTGGGGCGGAGGAAAATATTGCCAGCCCCCAAGCTCTGACCCTTTCTAGACACCATCACTTTCAACTTCTTGCTCTAGTAGTTTCTCAATAGACAATTCACCAAAAAGTTGACAAATTTTATTTTTAATTAATTATTATTATGATACTAAATCAAACTTTCATGCTAGGTCAACTCTAAGGTGAAAAACTAACTAAAGGGAAACTATATACTCTAGGGAGACAATTTTTGAATTAGTCAAGAATCTGACTACCTTGATGCTCTGATACCATGTTGTAAAGACCAAGTCTCTACTATTAAACATGATAAACAAATCACCAATTGTGTGGCAGCGGAAGAATTAAATCTTGACTTTATTCAAAATGTATAAAGAGTACATTACAAATTTCCATAAAGGAAGTACAACTTTATACAAACATAGGATCTAGGTAGAGGAAGACTAGACTAATACAACATTGTCTCCAAACAAAAACAACTAAACATATATATAAAGGCAACTATGTCCAAGCAAGTTGTATGTTCCTTTTCTTCTTATCCTATCCTTAGCCTTAGGTCCACCAAGCTTCCATGCACACTCTGATCCTAACCTGGATGGTTGGGGTCATCCAGCAAGAGAAAGATAAAAGGTATGTGTTAAAAATAGGATAAAGGCAATCAATAAGCTAAGCAAAAATAATCCATTAAGGGATTTCAAGAAGAGTGAGGTAATTGAGTAAATAAGATTTTAGAAAACTGCCACATTTAAATATCAACAAATATCACATTTGCATGAATATAAATTATGACTCAACATCCTCTCAATGTAGGGTGAGGCACCTACCGGACCTCACCAATGGCAACGGGACTAAAACCCCAGTGCCCAAAAAGTGGAAGGGGGACTAAAACCCCAGTGCCTAATATATAAAATGACAGGGGGACTAAAATCCCAGTGCCCGGCAGGGGGACTAAAACCCCAGTGCCCTGTGGGTGGTATGTACTCATGTACACTACATTGTCAATTGGCCAATAACTATATCATGCATAATATTCACTTGGCAGTAGAGTGAAAAGTATAACAAGATAACATCATAACATTGGGAATAAAACCCAAAAAAACAATCTCAATAAATGGGCCATCATAGGCAACAACATTATCCAAGTACTCCAACAAGTAAAGGAGCCAACATAATCAACCACAATATACAATGTTTCCAAGTATTTCAAAAGGATAAGCCAACACAGGCAATAACAAGATTAAAGCATTTCCAAGTAAAGGAGGCAACATATAGCAAGTTTCACATTATTCAAATGAATGAGCCACAATGGCATTAGAAGCATAAAATAAGTAAAGAGCCAATAAATTCAATTAGAGGGATAATCAGGCTAGCACAATGATGATTGTGGGGTTGGAAAAGACCCAACTGAAGGATAGGTAGTTTGCACAATAAACATTCACATTCATCCATAGAGATCACATATATGAATAGGGTCCACATACTAGGAGTCACATACATAATAGGGTGCACATACTGAAATAGGGCTCACATACAAAATAGGTTTCACATACAGAAATAGGGCTCACATACAAAATAGGTTTCACATACCTATTTTTAATTATTTACCATAACATTCCCCAAGTTGATTGCATCCATTCCATTTTTCCTAGTTACATTATTACACATGTATTAATATATATAAATACATAAAGTATAGGAAAAACCCTAATTTTACAAAACCACAATTTAGGGTTTAAAACTTACCCCAACAGATTGGTCATATTCTCCTGATTAATAAAACATATTTTATTTTACAAATTGGAGTTATTTTAGAACATTTTATATACTTAAAAGGCATTCAAGGCAAACTTAAAAAAAGGAATCAGATTCATGACTCAAAAACCATAAAATCAGATTCTATATGAAAAATCAAATCCTTTGACTATTTATTTGCAATTTTCTGACGATGGATCGATTTACTATGAATTAAGTAAATCTGACCAATCAAGATGCATGAAAACTATGGAGTGACAGGTATTTAAATCAAAATGTAAATCAATTTAAATAATAGCTGAAATGACCAAAATACCCCTGCTCGTCAAACCAAAGCAATTAAAACTATGAGGGCAGATTAGTCATTTACAAGTGTCAATGTTGTTGGCGAGAAACGAAAGGGGATGATGAAATTACACAATTCCCCCTGCGAATCAAATCGTTTGATTAAAGGAGTGTGTCCATCTGGGTAAATCTATTACCTAGATTCTTTGCACATCCATGGCGCACGACCTGTGCTTGGTTGATCCAGGTTCCAGCCAAAGGGGTTGAAAGGCGATTGTTCTTCACAAACTAAGCCCGGCGTTGGCTTCCTTGCTCTAGTCTGAAACGAACGAGCTATCACTGGTCACCTCCGACATCCTGAGTATCCGACCACACTCACCGGAAGCAGAGGGAGCTCGGGGCTGGAAACTGGGCTATTAGTTGGGGAAGGCTGAAGATATAGGTAGGACTTCGGTCCTTGAGGACTACTGGAGTCGCGGGGGTAGTTTCCGTGGTCTCAGAGCCACCGAGGTGTCCTGGAAAGGAGCGCCGGAGCGGAGGTAACCTGGTCTTAAGGACCGAGTACCTGGGGGCGTCGTGAGGTAAGGTGATCAAACGGAATTGATGGACAGGTGTCTAGGGTTCTTACTACGCGAGCAATTGAACTTAGGGAGTGGGACCCGTCGGAGGTAGCATGGAGCTCGCCGGAGATGAAAGCGAGTAGGTCAGGGAGTACTAGGACAGTAGCAGTGAAATTGGAGGGAGAGGAGGAAGGCTCGAAGCCCGGGGGTCGTTTCTACAGCCTTATATAGGCGTGAGCGTGGCTCTAGAACGCCCTGTGAAACCATGGCGGAGAAGAAGAAGGGGTTGTGGTTAGGTGTTTTTCACAAAGAGCGAGGGAGGAGACGAGTCGGGGCTAGATAGGACCTCCATCGAAAGATGAAGCGAACGCAAGAGGAATCACGCCAAACGGTCAAGCAGGGAGGGAGATCGGGTCAAGGGAGCCAAGAAGCCTGGCAGCCCGAACGGCTGGAGGTAGAAGACGAGTCTTCAGCCGTCCGATCGTGCAGATGACTGACCTCGATCCATCGGATGGCTTGCAGAAAAAAAGGGCGTGTGACAAGTAATTAAATGGAAACTATAGCGTTACACTGTGAAATGAAATGGATTAAATGCATTTGATTTAAAAACTTTAATCATACTATATTAAAAGCTTTAAAATCGATTTGGAGGGTCAAACGAAGTCCAAAAGCCACCAAATTTTAACCATATGCTCATAATAAAGTCTATAACCATGCTATGCAATTACTTTCTCGTTTTACTCATTATTTGGCCTTTAATAGATATATTGCTCATTAAAGTGTATTTTAACACATTAAAAAGGTGTGAATTATTATGAAATGACTATATTAATGCAATTAGTGAGTCAAATTCGAGGTGATAGATAGATATGAGTATTAAGAGCAAAATATCAACCTTTAAATATATTTTCACACATTTACCATCAAATTGGAGGAGAGAGAAATTAAAGAGGTTAATATACTCATAATTAAGTTAAATGCTTATTATTATTATTATATTTATCCAAAAAGCTCCAAATTAATATTATCTACTTATTTCCATCCTTAAAGACCAAATTACATTATTAACCTTCACTTATCTACTTAATTGGGTTATTTGTGCAAACACCCCTCCATTATCATAAATGAGGGAAAAAGGTAATTTTAAACATTGAATTGTGCTCAAACTGCACAAGGAGTCCAAAAAGAATATAAAACAAGGGAAATTTATGAAAATGGTCCAAATGGACTAGAAAGCAAAGAAAAGCTCAAAAGTGGGTAAATTGCAGGGAAGACCCTGAATTTCAGTATGTTACAACATCTCTACGAAATCACATCTCGAGTGATTACATACATCCATTGCCATGTTATCTGTACAAGGAAAGAACAAAAATCTCGAGGCATTAAGCCAAAAACCTCAGATCTATTGACTCCTAGGACCTGAGAGTACAGAGATGACACATATGACATACTATCTATAAGACTTGACAGTCAGTATCTCCACCTGAGATTCACTACTGCCCCTTGTGTTGCTGTTGCTGCTGTTGCTCACCCTCAGATGGGTTCCTTCATCCTCGGCGTCCTCCTAAAAAGTCGAATCCCACGAGGGTGAGACAATTGAATAATTGTCCCGGCGAGAGTTATAACTCTCCGCCAGAAGCTTTGTTATTGCAATAAGGAATAACAGTAATCAATATAATTATAAACATTTAACAGCATGTTTAATGTCAAGTAAAGCAACATCTCAATTATAACTTAATTGGATATCAAAGCATATCTCAATAAAGAATATGAAGAATATGTGTACTAGTTACTTGACCAGAATATTATAAACAATGTATCATAAATCATTGTTTCTCGTAGTTCAACCTAAGCAGTTATGCTACGTGGTTGGTTATGTTTTTCAAACATTATTATGCCCTGAGGAGATGAGGTATACCGCTCATACTCCAACCGACCATTATGAAATCGCATCGGTACCGTACATAGGTCATCAAAAGAGCCGGATTCTTATGACCTCATCTTCCTCAGTCAGTATGAGGATCAACATGCAGGACATCTCGTGTCTCTGCTAAAATAGATTTCCAGGGTATTCTGGCAACTTCGCTATTAGAGTCACAGTGGCGTTCTGTACTCTCTTCGTCATCGAGGGATCTCTTGTTTATCTCTCATCGATGCGGCATTAAAGATTCCCTCGGGAGATTAGTGATACATCATCCCGGCATAAACATATAATGAAGGATTGATGGATTAAAGGTACATCTTACATCAATTCCTACACTAGGACGTAAGGATATTTGCGTCCATTACCCCAACATACTCAAAAGTATGTTTTCTAGGAGTTCCCTTAGGAAAATCTGTTTCACCATCATTTAGCTTCTGACAATGATGGATCTATGGTCAGGGCTCTACATGATATGATTATACTTGATTATTTAAGTACATTTTAGCATTCTTTTAGCATCAAGCGTGTTTTCAATCATAAACTATTAAAACAACTGCTATGAAAGAAGACTACTAAATGTATCAAGTTTGACTTACATCAGTTATCATAAGAATATCATTTCTTAATCATCTCATCACTATGATTCAAGAATAGGGGTATTCAAACCCTTAGATCATTATAAGTCATCTAACAGCATGACCTTGATTGTAACTATGTAATTATTGCTCACAGCTCTTACAGCCTGTCAGTCTCATATATTGCCTCTTAAACCAGGCAACATAGTATGTCACTATTCATAAAGCTTATAAAATGCTTTCAATGAATATAATATCATAACCCTTACCTGGCTATGATCACTTCTTTATAAGAACCTGCATGGTCAATATATTTGATAATAAGCAATTTACCACTATATCAGTAATTTATAAAGCAGAGATAATCTTTCAATTCAAGGGATGTACCATCATGTCTTTACTGAGGCTAGGTTTCCCTAATCAATTCAATTAGGGTTATTCAAACCCTTTATCTTAATTAGGAATAGTGATTCCTTATTTCATACATCAATCATGATGTTTCATGCATAAAGCATAACCTAGAATTAGGGTTTACTATTCATTGCATCATATCACCCTTAATTAGGGTTTACTATTCACATTACATGTTATTACCCTAGAATTTAGGGTTTACTATTCACATTATAGTGAATTGAAGTCATACCATCATCATGTATGAGAACTACTTCCATTAATGCCTTCAAATTAAGTTAAGATTCATTAATCACCATAATTAGGGTTTCCATGATCTCACTATGAAGGATCATACCCTAATTGTGTGAATTCATACATATTGGAGGTATTTTAATTGATTCTCATTCATTTTAGGAGTCTTCTCTCTCCTATTATTACTAGATGATGTTTACATCACTCTTGATTAGGTTAGGTCAAATAAACCTTGATAACCTAAGTCATGTCATCAATACTATGGTCATTAGGGTTTGCTTGATCAAGGGTTACTAGTCACTTAATCCACTAAGGGTACTTTTGTAATCTTCACCATTGACCCTAACATACGTTAGTTAACTAATTATTTAACTCCTTAATGACTTTAGGTATCTTTAGGGTTTAGGTTAAACAACTACTAAACCATCTTAACCTTCAAACTTTCAAACGTTCTTAACATAATTGAACCCCAAACGGTCTTGCACTTCAACCTCCAAACGGTTTTGAAACCGCATGGAGTTGTTGACCGTTTGGTCCCTTTGACTTTCAAGATCGCATGGCCAAGTACACCATCAAGACCATTTTCCCTAGCTGAGGTGAAGACCGTTTGGTCCCGTTGACCGTTTGGCCAACTCATCCAAACGGTCTTGGACCAGTTGCTCCCAAACATTCTTGGTTGAAACCGTTTGCCTCCAAACGGTTTTGTAAACCGTTTGGGCAAGAGGTGGAGGACCGTTTGCTAAAGCAAGATCATGATGAACTTTGGGATTAACGCCACCTTCTTCTACCTCAAGAACATGGACTGTTCTTCACGAATTTAGTTGCAAGAACACATAGAAAAGTCTAAGAAAGGGAAACAAGCAACGTTTTCATAGGAATAAGATGCATAAACAAAGCTTTAAGGTTTAGAGTTACAAAACCTGCCTTAGAATATGATCTAGAGCTCCAAGATTCGTTGCTTTAAGGGTGGCTTGAGCTCCATAGGTCGTCTAAGGTCCGTTACTCAAGATTTGGATGGAGAAGATGGCTAGAAAGAAGAGCTATGTCAGGAAGACTATCAAACCAACCTTGTAGCAAGATTTCCTCCATGATTTTGAGCTATATGGCAATCAAAACTTAGCCAATTCAGTTTGTTTGTCCTCCTCTGCTCCTAAGCTCCTTCTTAGTCAGCCAAAGCAAATAGATAAGAAGAGGAATGAAGGGAAACGATCCCTTGCCTTGTAAAAGGAATGTGCTTATATATATTGGGTTCATTTTCAAGGCAAAGAGGATTATTTTCTTATTTCTCAATTAGGTCCTTCATCCCTCCTTAGCCACGTTTCTCCCTTCTTAACTTAAGAAAAACTCCTCCCTTATCCAAGGTTTAAAGGAAAGGAAGCCAAACACCTTACTAAGTTTCATACATATAAAGGGTCATTTTGCTTACAACTTAGTTATTTAGATATAAAGGTTACCTTTCTTATTTGATTACTCAAATGAGGCGCCCTCCTCATCATATTTGCTCTAGTTGATGCCAAGAGTCATGAAAGTCACTTTAGAGGGTATATTTTACATGTTGCAGCCTATGTTTTGGGTAAATTGCACTTTACGCCAAAACTAGGTTTTAAAGCACAAGGATTGCTCTACAAGCTATATCTTGGTTCCCAAGCTTAGAGAATCCATATCACTACATCATATTCATTATTATTATGTCTCAACACCATAGGAACATCTTAACATGTGCAATTTGCAAACTAACCCCTCTAATTGGGTAATTTGCACATTAGTCCATGTTTATCAAAACAATATTACAACATTGTTCAAAAAGAACAGAAATAGAAATATATGTTCCTCAGAAGCTTTAATTACATGTCAAAAGATAATCACAGGCATCTAATCACATGATTAAGTAAAACACCTAGGGTTAGTTCATAACCCAGGTCAGGGATGTTACAGTCTCCTATTCCGGGTAGTGGCATGTAGTCAGAATTGTTCGTTGTCGCAATACAATTCACTACCTAAATCTAGGTCGATTCCACGGTAGTAGTAACATATACCCTAAATTAGGTGCATGAAGATCACACTCTGGGTTTCCACCATTAACTGTACATTGCCTTGCTCAAAGGATTTATTAGTTAATGTGTTATTCATCTCTTTTCAACCGTTAATTCTTCTTTCAAAGTAATTAAAGGTATTAGATTATCATTAGAGTGATCATACCATGAATTTTAGAGACAAATTATGATAACTATGTCAAAACTGTCATACAACGATTATCCGGGTTACTCCCGGTCCTAAAGATAAAAGGGATTAGCCCTGCATGTTCATCTCAAAGAAAAACAACATGATGAGAGAAAGGGAAAATATAGGGAAACGTGAATAGATGTGATGTAAACCCCTGAACGGAGGAGATCTGGGCGTTCCTTGGCACAGGGTGAACGTTCGACATCCTTCCGGAGGTGGAAAATGTCTTCTACAGCTCTTGGAACAATCGAGGCATAGCTCTCGGCTCTGTTCTTCTCTCCTCTCCTTCTTGAGACTTCTTCGGTGGCTAATGATGTGATGGATTGCTTATGGCTGCCTTAATTAGGTATATGCACCACTTTAGGTCGCCTAAAAATCACCATCGTATGATTAGACACGATCTTTAGCAGAACCTGATCTGACGGCGTCGATACCATCGATGTGGGTCGATAGTATCAACCTGTGTGAGGCACCAGTGCTTGCACGATTCTTGGGGTTCTCTCTGATGTTGCCTGGATACCATCGACGGTGTGTCGATGGTATCGACACCTTAGGCGTCGCTTTTCTCTGGAATCTGATGTTGAAGCTAAGTTTGCTGAGGCGAGGTCAATAGTATCGACTTTGGGTCGATAGTATCGACACCTAGAAATCTAGCTCGCTGACACTCTCTCGATACCATCGACAGTCCCATCGATGGTATCGACTTCTGGTTGCTCTTCTCCGGCAATACACTGTGACCAGGTCGATGGTATCGACCATAGACGGATGCAGATATTTGAATTGCCTGAAATGAAGAGAAGAACACAAATCAAATCCCACAAATATGATCTTTTATACAGAATAAAAGAAAACAAGGTAAATTTGATGCAAAATGAGATTATCGACTAAAGGTAGTGAATCATGCTATATTAATCACAAATATGATCAAAATACACATAAAACATATGTGAAACCAGTATATAAAAACAACTCAAAACCCCTGCATCAAACTCCCCTAAGCTTGAACATTGCTCGTCCTCGAGCACAAAAATGTAGAATAGAATTGCGAGAGTCAACTAAAGCACATATTAGCATAAAAGACAGCTCAATATGACTCCCACATGTCATGCACATGTCGGCCCTCACTGACCACAGAACGATAACTACCCTATAGGTGACAATGATCGTCCATAAGAAATGTCCACCACAATATCATCAAACACTATCAAATAAAGCAGTTGATATAATAAATTCCTCCGGTTCAGACTTAGTGCATCTTGTGATCTCCTATCTATGTTGCTCAAGTCCTAACTACCATCTAAATGGAAGTAGGTCTCTTGGTATAAAATAATGAGGAGATAATCATGGGTGGCCTATCATTTTGAGCAACGGGTGGATGTAATGGGCGGCTGTGGAAGAAAGAGAAGCACCAAATAGTTTTATCATGCAAAATCAACAAAATGACCTAAATGATGCATATGCACGTGAAAATGACCTAATGCCTAAATTTTAGGTAGAATGATGCATGCACTATCATTCCGTCTCAAGATAAGATGGAATGACTACTAAGACTACATTATGTGCTTATTCCTCTTTTCTTTATGTATACACGCAGGTGAAACAAGTTCCTTTCTCCCCTTCTCTCTTTTTTTCACATACATTTCTTCTCTTTTTTTTCCAAGCCCTCATTTTTTCAATTGACTAGAAGAACATTCACCATATTTTGTTTCGGTCTTATTTCCATCTAGCTAACATCATTGATGCCTTACAAATTACTTTTCAGAGGGTATAGAACAAGTTTCCTATTTTTCTTATTTTCCAGAAGAAATAAGGCACAAAAAGTCCTATATGCTCTAGAGTGTGCAAAATGCAACTATAATGACATGCACTTGAGAATGTGTGAATGCATAGATACAAAATCTAGCTACAATGAAATCGTATCTACATGTCATGCAATCAAGAGATGAAAAACTACAAGTGCCTCCAGTTCTTATAGTGGATATTGAATGAAATTAAATGGATAGATCACAAGACTAATGTACAAAACCATTGGAATAGATTATATTTTCCTCTTTACTGACCTGTGTAACAATAAATCAAAGGGTTTCTCTCTCTCACTTTCGATTAAAGTCCCATTACCGTTTGGTCAGTTTAGGCTCAGCATCCATGTCCATCCACATTTCTTGAATCATAAGGATGTACGATTATGATCTTATGTTTTAAAGTTGACAAACTCAATTATTTTCATAGGTTAAGTGCTCAATTTCAAACAAATTCAACTTGCAACTTCTTTGAGAAATTTTCAATTATGCTCTGATTTCAAATAATGGCACCCATAACTCCCATGTGGAAAACATTGAGATGACACATTAACATTAGACATCCATGGATACACTAGATAGCATGTGGTTCCTAAAAACTAAGTAAATTGCTAAAAATAAAAGGAAATTAAAGATAGGAAAGGAAATAAAAGATAAAAATTGTTCCATATCCCCCCCTAAGATTGAATTCGAATATGGCCTCATAGTCAAAAACAATCTCAGCAGGTGGAACAGTGATACAGTTTTACTACTCAGGTGGTGGGTATTGTGGGGCGGTGGGATCCCAAGAAGGATATTGCCCCTGGAAGTTTGGATCATATGGGGGCATCGGTGGTGGCTGTTGGTAGCCCCCAAAGTAACCTTAACTCCAGTAATGATCATAAAATGGTTGTTGCTACTGTTAGATCCTCTCCAATCGGTCGCAGACCTGTTGTTGATTGGCGAACAACTGACATTCATTCTTGAAGATGGCTTGTTGATTCACATACAACCGATTTGTGGTATCCTGGATATCGGCGAAGGAGGCAGTGTGCTACTGCTGTGTCTCCTGGATGCTCTGGAGCATGTTGTACATTCCCTGCATCGAATAGACGTCCTCTCCTTCCTAAGCGGGCTGTGGTGACGGAGGCTGCGAGGATGATGATGCACCTGGGTAGAAGTGTGGTCGCTTCCTCGGTGCCACTCATGCCCGAAGAGGAGTGAAAGTCTCCTATTCCTCCTCATTCTCCTCGTCGTCATCATCGTCACCCATGTCTTCTTCACTTTCTAAATCATCGCACTACTACAGAACCTACCTTTAGTGTCGGTTATTTAAGGCCTTTAGTGTCGGTTTCTGAGCGACGCCTATGTGGGCGACACTGAAAGGTCACCCATTACGCGTCGGTTCCAGAACCGACACCCAAACTCTTCGCGCGCGACCGAAAATGTGCCATCAGGGGACTATAGGCGTCGGTTATTAGATAAGAAACCGACGCCCAAACCCTTCGCGCCACAGAAAGGGCGCCATCTTGGGCGCTATCAGTGTCGGTTATAAGCCAAAAACCGAAGAAATATGTCTTCGCGCCAAAAGAATATGTGTCGGTTACATTTAAATAACCGACACTGTAACGTTATGTGTCGGTTGTTTACAATTACCGACGCCTATTATTGGCGCCAGCTTGGGCACTATCAGTGTCAGTTTTTAGTAAGAAACAGACACCATATATGTTCGCGCCACAGGAAATAGGCGTCGGTTATATCTAAAAAACCGACATTATATCATTGTGTGTCAGTTTTTTACAAATAACCGACGCCTATTGTTTTTTTTTTTGTCAGTCTGCAGACCTGCTGTGGCTGGTCGTAGGATGAGAAACCTACAGTTCAGTTAACTGAACTGCAGGTTTTACGACATCCATTGATATCATCCAACAACAGGCCACAAACCTACAAATTTAACAACAAAAATATTCACACATGCATTTAGCAATACAACTTGCAGTTCCATTTTATTTTCACACATTTATAAACATTCATGTAGCTAGCAATCTGTAGTTCCATTCATTCACATTCACACATGTAGAAACATTCATATAGTAACCAACACTTTCATTCATTTTCACTCAGACACATGTAGAAACATCTAGACATGTAGAAACATTCACACATATTATAATTCAGATATTCATTTACAAAATCCCCACTATTTGTATGGTTGTTGCCCATTCTTCTCTTACTTCATTTAATTCTCCCATCGTATAGGGAGCATGTACATCTGGTAAGTCCGTTCCTGTAGTGGGGTCAGCTTTAAACACCTGTAAAGAGAATGATGTATATATATAATTAATGAGCTATAAATAAGATTGATATATTTCATATTATCTAATGAGACTATATAATACCTGAGCAATACAATCGATGTCCATACAGCATGACAGACTAACACATATATAGTACATAACAACATCAGCGTCGAATTTACATACAACACTAGCTTAGTACATATATAGTGGGACTTATAAGGTGACGATCCCACCTGGTAAAACAGGTTACCGACAACTACATGTTACGACTGGGAGGTCGTGATTCAGCAACAGTATGCATTAGCAGGAGGACAAACAGATCACCATATGTTTGTCCTCATATGGTGATCTGTTTGTCCTCCTGCTAATGCATATGTTGCTGAATCACGACCTCCCAGTCGTAACATGTAGTCGGTAACCTGTTTTAGCAGGTGGTATCGTCACCTTAGTCCCACTATATATGTACTAAGTTAGTGTTGTATGTAAATTCGGCGCTACTGTTGTTATGCACTATATATGTGTTAGTCTGTCATGTTGTTATATGAATCTGAACCACTTGTGTGTGCTGCACTTTATGTATTGTATCTGTATCCTGCTTCTCTTCATTGGGGCTTCTTCCTGCATATCATGCATATCCTGCATAGCTATGTCATGTCCGTCCTGCATAGCCTTCTTCCTATATTTATTTTTCAAAGAGAATACAAACAAAAATTATTAGTGTAGAGTTAGTGAAATACTGATCAATGTCTAGAATTGGAATAGATCAAGAACCTACTCTCAGCATCGCGTATGTAATCTCAGGTGAGATTGGTCCTATAGTTCTTTAACACCCTCCCACAATGTTTAGCATTTGTATTAACTAGAAGATAATGAAACATCAAATCAGAAAATGATATTGATATTAAAAAAGTAAACATTTAGCTTCAATAAAAAATATAAACATGCATGCCTCTAAAATTGTGATCTTTTATCAATTAACAATCCTTCATTGTGATCTCGGCGTACATATAAGTCATCATTAGCTTCAATATTTTCTAGAGTTGGCAACCCAACTGAGAATGGACTGGAGTCATCATATTTATCATAGTACTCTTCTTCATCTATAGGATCTTCAATGAACTGTCTTTTACCATGAAGAACAACCGACCATTTATCATTTGCAGGATCATCGATATAAAATACTTGTTTCTCCTGTGATGCCAATATGAATGGTTCAGCCTTCTCGCCAATCTTTTCAAAGTTCACTAAAGTTAAACCCAATTCATCCACTATAACTCCTTTGGTGTTATCAACCCAATTACATTTGAAGAGCGGAATTCTGGAATCTATGTAGTCAAATTCCCATATCTCTTCAATGACACCGTAATATGACATTTTAGCTTCACGTGGACTCTTTTCCTTTGCACTTGCAAAAAACATAGTCGATGCTTGAAGGGTGACCCCACTATTTTGGACGACACTCTTATCATCTTGGCGCTTTGTGTAATATGTGAATCCATTAATGTCATACCCTTCATAAGACATAACAGTCAACTTTGGTTTAAAGGCGAGGCATTTGATAGTTTCAGTAATATCATCTGGTGTTTGAGATAGTTGATGTAAGACTTTATCTTCAAACCACTTAATAAAAGTCTTGTTATGCTCTCTATCAAGCCACATTGTATTGGCTCGAGGATATTGTCTTTTGATGAAATTGGTATGTTCCTCGATATAAACGTTCACTTCATCCATGTTGTGTAAAATATACAAATGACCTTGTTCCAACTGCTCACGGTTGATTACTTTCACACGTGATCCCAAAATTCCTTTTCCAAATAGCTCGTCAATATTCTTGTCATTATCAGGAGTGTCATTACCACTAAGAAAGTCATTGCAGAAATCCATAACCTCTCTCGCCACATAACCTTCAATAATACTCCCTTCAGGCCGATAACGGTTTCGAACATCACCTTTAAAAATGCTCATGTATCGTTCAAAGGGATACATCCAATGCAAGAAAACTGGGCCCAAGATTTTCACTTCCCTAGTCAAGTGGACAACAAGATGTACCATGATATCAAAGAACGAAGGAGGGAAATACATCTCAAGCTGACATAGGGTAACAACCACTTCTCTTTGCAAATTATCGAGAGTCTCAGGGTCAATAACTTTGCTGCAGAGACTGTTGAAAAAGAAACAAAGTATGGTGATTGCAAACCTTACATGCTTCGGCAATATAGATCGAATTGCCACGGGCAATATTTGTTGCATTAGAGTGTGACAATCATGAGATTTAAGTCCTATCAACTTCAGATCTTTCATTGATACCAATCTACGGATGTTGGATGAGTAACCATGTGGCACCTTAACATTTATCAAGCATTCACAAAAAGCTTTCTTCTCTTTGTAGACAACGTGTAACATGTGGGAGGTAAGTATGTTCTTTTACTACCCATTTCACGTATTTCTGTTAATTCTGACCTTATTCCCATTTCACATAGGTCCAGTCTGGATTTTATCCCATCTTTAATCTTACCTGGTATATTTAACAGAGTACCAATGATGCTATCATAGACATTTTTCTCAACGTGCATTACATCGATACAATGTCTGACTGTCAAAGAACTCCAATAAGGAAGATCCCAAAATATTGACTTCTTCTTGAATGAAGAATTGTCACTCCGTGTAGTACATTGTGATCTCTTACCAAATTCATTGACAAAGTCTTTTATTCTTTCATAAACAACCTCCCCTGGTATAGGTTTAGGTGCACTACGTTCCTCATTCAATCCATTGAATGCTTTGCGCTTCTTACGATACAGATGGAATTTTGGAAGAAACCTTCGATGACCGAGATATACATTCTTACCGCCATGTTTTAGTCTTGTTGAATCAGTGTTCTCTTCACATATAGGACACGCTTTAGCTCCTTTGACACTATATCCAGACAAATTCCCATATGCTGGAAAGTCATTAGTAGTGCAAAACAACATAGCATGCAAACGAAATGTCTCTCTTCGTGAAGCATCATAGGTCATCACACCTTCACCCCAGAGTTTCTTTAAGTCATCAATCAGAGGTTCAAGATAAACATCGATGTCATTTCCAGGTTGTTTAGGGCCCGATATCAACAACGACAACATTACGTACTTATTTTTCATACACAGCCAGGGAGGAAGATTGTATATAACAAGCATGACTGGCCAAGTGCTATGTTGGCTGCTCAATGTCCCGTACGGATTCATCCCGTCTGTACAAAGCCCAAGTCTTAGATTCCTGACTTCTTCACCAAATTCAGGGTACAATACATCAATCTTCTTCCACTGTGGGGAATCAGACGCATGTCGTAGGATCCCATCATTATTTTTCTTAACATCTGCATGCCACCTCAAATTCTTCGCATCTATTGGATTGGCAAACAAGCGTTGAAACCGTGATATTATAGGTAGATACCACATCACCTTGGCAGGAGAACCCGTTTTAGACTCCCCCGAAGTCGTCAATTTATATTGTGATGCACCACATTTTGGACAATCTTTCAAATCTGCATAGTCCTTTTGAAATAATACACAATCATTAGGGCATGCGTGTATCTTCTTGGCATCCATTCCCATTGGGCACAACAATTTCTTTACCTGGTATGTTGAGATTGGCAGCTCGTTTCCTTCAGGAAGCATTTCTTTCAACAAAGACAGCAATGACGTGAAGCTTTTGTCGCTCCATCTATTGTTAGCTTTCAACTTATACAATCTCAACACAGCGTTAAGCTTCGTAAACTTAATACAACCTGTGTATAACGGCATCTCAGCATCATGTGCAATGTTTCTAAAAAGGGGAGGTGGATCGGTGTGCTCTACCCCACAACTATCCAGCATTGCATCAACGATGTCTACTGGAACTGGTTCATTCACATCTATGTCATCGTAGGCAATTTCTTCTTCCACACAAGCACTGCTATCGACATCCACTGGTTTCGAGTTTGAAATCTCTCCATGCCAGTGCCATTCTTTATAGCCTTGTATAATCTCATTGCACATGACATGAGTTTTGATTTCGTCACCAGTGTTGACTTTCAAGTTGTTACCGCAATGTCTACATGGACAGTAGAACATATCTCCAGGTTGTTTCCTATGTTCCTCGGCAAATTTAATGAACTGGTGAAGACTAGAAATAAACTCTGGGGTGCAGTGATTGCGAATGGACATCCATGATCTATCCATTCTATGATCAAAGAGAAAACAAGTATATATTAGGACAAGATTAGGGTCTAGGGTTAACAAATACATGTGATGTCATTATTATATATAATAAATGTGTACCACCTATCCATTCTTGAACACCTAATCTCACTAGTAAGTGTATAATGTGTATTGGGTTTTCAAGAAAATTTCGGCAGCATTTCCCCGCTGTTCTCCAAGTACATATGTACTTAGAGAACAAACGGGGAAATGCTGCCAAAATTTTCTTGAAAACCCAATACACATTATACACTTACATCCTAAGCGAGATTAGGTGTTCAAGAACAGTCCCAAACCGGGGACTATCCAAGATTTACTCCTAATGAGTAAATCTTGGACGGGTTTCTAGGCCAATAAATAATATATTGTCATTCTTATACCTAAAATCCTAGTTCTTCAAGTTAGGGTGATTATTGATGTCTTTAAAAGCATGATTGGTAATTTAGGGAAAAGTTCATCATTTACATTCCAAGCATGTCACATGTGTGCATTACAGTTCATCATTAAGCAAGATATAATAAAGTATGTCATATTAAAATAGACTAAACAATATGAGAAAACAGTAGTGTAATCATGCAAATGGGAACATTCATGGGAACACACACTTCAGTTATAAGCATTCATGTAGCAACTTTCAGTTCCATTCATTAATCTCTTTTTACATCCACACACAGGGGTGTACCCCTAAACAATAACTAAACAAAGGGGTTGGTGTACCCCTAAACATGCGCATAATTAAAAAAACTATTAATACAGACAAGTCAAGATAGATAGACAACTAAATACTACACCAACATGTTCCCGCATCAATAACTTCTTTTTGATGATGAAGCTGTGTCACAAAGCTCCTCACTATATTTAGACAAATCTGAACTGACAGGGGCCTCAGATTCAGATTCCTCATAGATGATATTCGACGTCGTGCGCTCATACCACAGTAGATGATCGGGGGTCTCGCAGTTGTTGTTGGTTATCCAAACTTTGATGGAATTATGGCCAACTGGACGGAGAAAAAGCCTGTTGCAACGGACCACATGCATCTCTCCAATCCAATCACTCCAACCGGATTTTGATACAAGATTTCCCGCCAAATCATACTCAACCTCTATAACATGTGAATAATTGCCAAAAGTGATGGTCACTTTACCAGGCATGTAGTGTCTTCCTTTTTAGAAAACGCCAATGTTTGCGTATGACCAATTGGTTTAAGGAACGGTCATCTAGGATGATGTCCAATTGTTCTTCAATAGGGAACGTTAACATTGACATAGAGGCCCAGTTCATAGTGACTATTATGGGTGGACAGAGACTACACAATATTAGTATTAACAAAGTGTAAGTACATATAACGATGTTATAAATTTTCAGAAAAAGTTGTATAACATCAGTTAACCTTTTATTGCTTGTCATAACCAACTTTATTGTGTTAGGCATGATAGCTTGAAAAGAAGTCTACAAATGTACTTAGAGAACAAACAAGGAAATGCTCCTAATGAGTAAATCTTGGACGGGTTTCTAGGTGCTTACTAAAATAGAACCATTATATGGAACTAATCCTACATTATACACATACTTTTCCTGAGTAAGATAATGTGCACTTCATGGAATTATTAAGATCTGAATATATATAAGTTGTTTCTACCTACTTTGATGGGATTTTATAACATTCGAGTCTTCCATTTATAACATTAAGATCTAAATATATATAAGAATCTCATTTGATACACACGATTGAGAATCTTTCACGATACTAGGAAAATACACTAACTAGATATTCATTTAGGTGTTAGACATCAATATGTGTATGAGCCCTAATTAAAACTGATTCTCATAGGAAGTAAATAAATTTAAAAAAATGCCCAGCAGTAGGGCGGCACCTTGAGGGAAGACGAGCAGAGGAAGAAGAAGGCAGGGCGGGCACCTTAAGGGAAGAGGAGCAGCGGCCAGAGCAAGTCCTAGCAGCTTCCGGCGGTGAAGAGAGGAGCGACGGAGAGGGCAGCGAGGCTAGGAGACCTAGCTGCTACCGGCGACGGCAGAGAGGGAGGCCGGCGGGCGGGCGGGAACCGACTGCTTCTCGCTCAACGGCGACGAGCGGCGAGCACGGAGGAAGGAGCGGCGGCGACGGAGCACGACGGCGGAGCACGAACGGCAGGGAGCGGCGGCGGCGGCAGGGAGCAAGAAATCGCCGGAGCTAGGGAAATCGGGAACGAAATAGGGAAATGGGAAGAATCGTTCGGGCAGGGTGAGCTATTAAGTTGAAAATATGTGTCGGTTATTTAAAAAACCGACAACTAAACCAACAGTGTCGGTTCGTTTGCAACAACCGACACCTATACTATATTATAGTCGTTGGTTTTTGATTAAACGACAACCGACAACTATTCTATCTCACAAATACCATTTAGTCGTCGGTTATTTAGTTACGAACCGACGCAATATGTAAAATATTAGAGCCATTTTTTTTGCTGGAATTTTGGGTTTGGCGGTTGAGTTTAGGTGTCGGTTGTTTATTAATTAACCGACACTTAATAAAAGCGGTACCCGTGTCTAGTCGACCTTCATGGGTTGGATGTCAGTTTCTGTTAAAAACTGACACAGTAGGGTTTATGTGTCGGTTTTTGTATACAACCGACACCTTGAAAACCGACTTTATAAGCCATTTTTGTAGTAGTGTCGACTGCAATAATGGGCCACCTGAAGTGTTGGGCCCCTTGGATGTTGAAGACAGGGTCAGGGAGTGCACACTCCTGATACTCTTTGTTGACGTGGTAGTGCGCATAGACCACGCCGTCACGAACTGTAAGAAGATTGGAGCGATGTAAATGAGCAAGATTCACCAGATTTTTGCTGACCAGTAGAGGAAGTGATGATAAGTCTAGCCCAAGGTAGAGGGCTAGTGGCATGATAAGTCCCCCAAAGTGAATAGGGGCTCTTCTGGTACTCCTCTTCATGGCCATCACGCACGTCAAAAAAATGTGCCCCAGTTTAACTGTTCCCTCTTCAACAGCTTGTAGAGGAAGAATAAATCTGTGTCTTGGAATTTGCACAAAGAAAGCTCGCCACGAGCAAAAAAGGTGATGCAAAGCATACGGTGTAAAAATCGTACGAACGGGTGCTCGAAGTCGGCCACCACTGCATTGTGATAGCTGATAGATTTTCCTGTAGGAGTGCTTACCAGCGCCGCAAACATCGCATCATAATCGACCCGATTATCCGACCGTCGGTACTGCTCGGGTGAGTGCCACCAGTTGTAGATGGAACTGAATTGCTTGAGCGTAATTATGTAGTTGCGGTTGAATAGCCAGAAAGAGACTCGACCCTTAATCCGCTCTCGATCGATGGCGATAAGGTCATTCAGCACAATATAGATGTCGAGGGAGGCCATGAACTCTGCCACGATCTCCTTATAAGTTGGCCACTCGCCAAAGAAAGGATGACCTTCAATGTGGTAGGGAATTGCTTCCTCCACTGTTGTTTCCCTCCTCCCAACTTGACCATGGAGGACAAAATTGAGGTTGTCCTCGAAGCCAAGGTCCCAGATCATTGCTCGATCAACGTAATGAGTGGGCTCTATTGTCCACTTCATCAACTCGTCAAAGAATTTCTTCACGTCTGCCGAGGGGTGGGCAATTTGTAGATGGGGAATAGAGCCAGGCGGTGGTGGCATGAATGTGTCAATCTACATGGGGGTAGCCCATGAGGAAGGAGCTCCTGTTGTCCTTACCATTGTGAACAGAAAAAAAGATAACGAAGAAGAACTCAATGAAGGTCAGAGAAGATGATCCCCGCAGTCGATGAAGAGCTCGGGAAAGATTTCTTGCTCGTTATATGCTCGGTGAAGACCTCTGGTTGCTCACAAGTGCTCAAGTGCAAGTAGGAAAGGAGAGGGTATGAAGGTGTGAAGAGAAAATGAATTCAACCCCTCCTTTTATAGCTGAGATCACTACCACTTTTGACCCTTCAATACCATCGATGAGGTGTCGATGGTATCGACACCTGTAGCACAATCCGGGTATTCTCTGCTATCGATGGTCATTGATGGCTGGATGTGGGGGCCTGGATCGATGACGCGTCGATGGATCGACTTCTGAATTTGGCGAGCACCGTTGATATCTTCTCGTAGATTGGTGATGTGTCCAATCGATACCATCGATGAAGTGTCGATGGTATCGACACTTTATGTGTCCTTTATCTTCACGAGGCCCCGACGACGCTTCGTTACTACTGTCAGGTCGATACCATCGACTGCCCCGTCGATGGTATCAATTTCACTTAGATGAATTCATCTGAAAATCTTCAGGGATCTCGTGAGTATCGACTCAGGGGTCGATACTATCGACCTGGCGCTTTCTTTTTTTTCCAATGTCTCTGATGGTAGTTCGATACCATCGATGAGGCCGTTGATGGTATCGACTCAAAAAATTTTCTGTAGCCTCTTGCCTGCACCCACGTCGCTACCATCGACACTGTGGTCGATGGTATCAACTTTATATTAGTATTGCACAGTGATCAAACGCATTAGGGTATCATTTTTACACTAAAAATGAAATTAACCAAACTAACTTGAAAACACGATAGAAAATAAAATAACTAGAAAAATGTGAACTACTGATGGTTGGGTTGCCTCCCAACAAGCGCCCTACTTTAACGTCTTAGGCTAGACAAAATCATCCCTTTCATTCTTCCTTAAGCTCCATGAATTTAACCTTATGCACCGTTTTTGTGAAATCTTCCCCATAGTAGAGTTTTAGTCGTTGACCATTCACTAAGAATGTTAGCTCTCCATCTCTCAACATAATAGCACCATGTGTTTGGACATCTTCCACCATAAAAGGTCCACTCCACCGGGATTTCAGTTTCCCGAGATGCAACTTTAATCTTGAATTGAAAAATAACACGCGATCACCCTTTTTGAAAACACGCATTTGAATGTGGCGGTCGTGGAGTTGCTTTATCCATTCTTTATAGATCCTCTGGTTCTCATAAGCATTCATCCTAAGCTCATCTAACTCATTGAGCTCTAGCATTCTCTTCTTTCCTGCATCATCATAGCTCATATTAAGCTTCCATAGCACCCAGTGCGCTTTGTGCTCTAACTCGACCGGCAGATGACAAGCCCACTCATAAACCAGTCTAAAAGGTGTAGTGCCTATAGGGGTTTTAAAGGCGGTCCTATATGCCCATAAAGAATCCGGTAGTAGTGCACTCCAATTCTTCCTTGAAGATGCCACTGTGCGTTCCAATATCTTCTTGATCTCTCGATTGGAAACCTCGACTTGGCCTTGCGTCTGCGGGTGATACGGGGTACCAACATTGTGTTTGACCTCGTATTTACTCAATAAGGTAGAAAATTTATTGTTCGTGAAGTGGGTGCCTCCATCACTTATAATCATCTGTGGCACACCAAACCTACAAAAAATATTTTCTTTCATGAACCTGCACACTACCGTAGCGTCATTAGTCCTTGTGGGTATTGCCTCTACCCACTTCGACACATAATCAACGGCAAGCAAAATATATAAGTTGGAATTTGAGGACATAACTGGTCCCATGAAATCGATGCCCCATAAATCAAATACCTCAACCTCTTGAAACACATTGAGGGGCATCTCTTGCCACCTTGAGATGTTGCCCGCCCTTTGACACAAATCACATCTTCTCACATAGGCATAGGCGTCCCGAAAGAGTGTAGGCCAATAAAGGCCACTCTCCAATACTTTAGTCGATGTCATTGTGCTCGCATGATGACCACCAGTAGGTAGTGTATGACAGTGACTGAGCATACTATCATATTCACCTTCTGGTACACACCTGCGTAAGATACCATCCATGCACTATCTCAACAAAATTGGGTCATCCCAAAAATAATATCTTAAAGAATTGAAAAATCTCTTATTTTCTTGATAAGTCCAATTGTCTGGTATTTCCTTACATACAAGATAATTCACAATATGTGAAAACCACAGATCCTTGGATTTTATTGAAAGGATTTTCTCATCGGGAAATGTCTCGATAATGGGTATATGTTGGTATATATGCCCATAGAGCCATCACAAGTGATTGCATGGAGTCGGATATTTATTAATCAATTAATGTGATTATTTGGTTAATTAATAAATTCCAGAATATTCTAATTAATCTATGAGCATTTAATTAATGCAACGTTTCTATTTACCGATGGGTTTAGGAAACCCTACTTCCCTTCGTATCCTATTTAAAGGAGGATTTACGGCCGATATCTATATAAGATATTGAGAGAGGCTTTTCGATTTACGCTCACGTACGTAAACCCTAGCCGTCACCATCCTTAGGAGAGAAAGGAGAGCAACACGCCGCTAGCACGCTGTCGTACAGATACGACTCCTTCCCACTGGCTTAGGAAGCGCGGCGTGGAGTTCTAGTCCATCCGTGTGGATGAAGTAGAGACGCAGATGCTGAGATGCCTACGTTCGGAGGACATCAATGATCATTCGTGCGTGTTACGAGTAACGTACATCATCACACGAAAGGAGCGCCGCCGGATCTTCCTGCGACAGCGAACAAGAGAGAAGTTCCATCCGTGTAGACAAGCATCGTTGCACACTATCATGTAGCAGGACATCGCCGGACTTGCTCCGCGATAAGGTATATCCCGCAAACACTCCTTCCAAATACGTTGTTGTCGATGAGATCATGTTTCGGGTTGTGTGGATTTTGTTGCTTCCGCCGCGCATGTTTTCTCCACAAAACCCAACATTGGTATCAGAGCAGCGTCGATCTATGGCATTTTGGATTCGTTTCGATATGATCGAATCGTTGTATACTGTTTTTATGTTGCATACGATACGAATTAAACCTGCTAATGTGCAAATCTAAACCTAATTCCACATACGCCGCATGCTTCTGTTTTTGACGTTTTGAACGGGGTCGACTATGGAAAATATTGATTTTCCTAAGTGCACAGAAGTAAAATTCCATAGACCTTTCAGGGGCTCTGCCCCTGAGACCCTACGAGGGGCGGCCTCCTCTCGACCCCGCCCGCTAACCGGGCAGCGGGATCCCCGCACGGGGGTGCTGCCCATGTGTACCATGCATAATCTGCGTGGGAGTGAAAAAAATATTTAATGGGGAATGTCTCGCATTAAAAGTATTGTAATTTTAATATGTATATACGTATATGTATATATACCTATGATAGCATACATGTCTCCTTTAAAATCTGTTTTATGTGGTGAATGCATGCACGGTTATGGCCTAGTATCCCCTTTTGTGAATGTTGTGAATGAATGTGGATGTTGATCTTGTGGATATTTTTATTTGTGAATGATATGGATGTATAATGGTTGCATATGGATCCTTTGTATAAAGTATTTGGCTTGTATGTCGAGCCTCATCTCTTATTTCAAAGTGTAATTAATTATTTCCCTTTATATTTGTACTCATATGATGTAATAGAGATAGGATTAGTTTTAGTCTTTGTAAACTTGATGTAAGGAAGCCACTTGAAAATCCAACTCCAAGGAGTGTCCATGGAGAAGCACCATGAAGATCTAATTCCAAGAAGCAACCTGAAGATCCAACTCCAAGGAGCGTCCATGGAGAAGTAACAAGAAGATCTAATTCCAAGAAGCAACTTGAAGTTCCAACCTCACGAAGCATACATGAAGTTTTTCATTGTAATGTTGATCATTACATGCTTACAAGTTGATTCACAGGTGTTGCATGAGATGCATAAGACCATAGTTGGACCGTAATCCTTTGTTGCTCTAAAGGATTACAATAGTATGGCCATAACTGATGTATTTGTATTTGTGATTGCATGTCTATCGTTTGTGGTTGTGGATATAGTAGTATATGATACGTACTATAAGTATGTGGTGTTTGGATATGTATATGTATTAATAAAACCCCTCAATTAATAATATTAAGTTTTAGTTGCCTTCCATAAAGCAACACACATGAAAAGCTTGATCGACGATGTATGGGCACGCCTATGCGTGGTACATTGTCTATCTCGTGGAAGTGTGATGGTGGGTGTGTGGGTCTGCCTCCGTAGGGTGCACACTCATCGTGTTGGCTTATGGGTTGGACTTAACTAGGGAACCTTGATAGGATCAAGTACCTAGAGGCACAAATATGCATCATGACAAGGAGTTGTGCATGATCATCTATCCAAGAGTTGCATATGATGCAATTGATAAAAGTTGCCTATCTTAGTTTTTGGTCTTTGACGCCGGTGTTGGCTGGGCATTGATCCAATTATTTTGGGTTTTGGCTCACTAGAAGGTTGTGCGTTGCAATCTTCTGAGTTGATAGTGAGGGCTATCAATTTGAATAAAATAGTGGGAGCATAATTAATTAAAGGCCTAATTAATCTCATTTATCAAATCTTTACAAGTCAAAATGTTTTGGACTAAATGCAAATTTTTCTTTTGTAGCAATCAAATGGCAAACAATACTCACACTTTCTCGTTATGATCGGTCCTTGAAAAGGACAAACTTACCAGAACCAATTTTCAAAACTAGTTTAGGATGCTGAGAATTGTTCTCACACATGAGTGTAAGCTCTATGTCCTTGAAACACCAGAGCCAGCAGAACCCGCCGTAAATGCACCCAAGGCTGAAAAGGATGCTTACAAGAAGCACCTTGATGATGTCGTGGATGTCAAGTGTCTGTTGTTGTTCTCAATGAACTATGAGTTGCAAGAGCAGCATGAGAACATGAATGTCATGGAGATGGTAACACATCTCAAGAACATGTATCAACATCAAGCAAAACAGGAGAGATATGATGTCTCAAAACCAATGTTCAGGAGTAAGATGAAAGAGGGGGACTCAGTTGGCACCCATATACTCACTTTAATTGGGTACATGGAAAACTTATCCAAGCTGGGTTTTCCCCTAGGTCAAGAGTTGGCCACTGATGTGATTCTACAATTGTTGCCTGAATCATATAATCATTTTGTCATGAACTACAACATGAATAATTTTGACAAGCCGTTGTCAGAATTGTTGGGCATGTTGAGCACAACTGAAGCACAGATGAAGAAAGACAAGCCCAAGTCTGTGATGATGATCAGCAAGACAAAGGGAAAGTCAAAAGGCAAAGGCAAGGCTAAGAAAAGTTCTAAAGCCAGGCAGAAGCCAAAGTCATCCGCGCTCAAAGCTAAAGGTGGGATCTCCAAAGAAAGCAGTTGTCACCATTGTCACCAGCCTGGACATTGGAAAAGAAACTATCCTCTCTACCTGGAGGAACTGAGGAAGAAGAAGCAGGGGATAGAGATCTCCACTTCAGGTATATACGTTATTGAGATAAACTTAAATACTTCTTCATCATGGGTACTGGATATCAGATGTGGATCTCACATATGTTCTAATATGCAGGATCTGATAAGAAGTAAGCCTTTACGAAAGGGCCAAGTCGAGTTGTGGGTCGCTAATGGAGCAAGAGTTGCTGCCACCGCAGTTGGATTTATTAGTTTATCTTTGCCTACGGGCCTTGTAATAGAATTAGAGAATTGCTATTATGTACCTGCCATTAATAGAAATATTATTTCTATATCTTGTATGGACAAGAGTGGATTTGAATTTCACATGAAGAATGGAATTATTTCTATTTCTAAAAATGAGATCTTTTATGGCAATGCCCCTATGTCTTATGGTATCTACATGTTAGACCTTGATACTCGAATATACAATATAAATACTAAAAGGTTAAAACTTGACAACTCAAACAAAACATTCTTATGGCATTGTCGTCTTGGGCACATAAACGAGAAGCGCATATCTAGACTCCATAAGGATGGTTATCTAGACTCTTTTGATTTTGAATCATTGGAGACATGTGAGGCATGTTTATTAGGGAAGATGACCAAGACTCCTTTCACTGGACACAGTGAGAGAGCTAGTGATCTGCTAGGGCTCATACATACCGATGTATGTGGACCTTTTAGATCAAACGCTAGAGGAGGCTATCAATACTTCATTACCTTCACTGATGACCTCAGTAGGAATGGCTATGTATATCTTATGAAACACAAGTCAGAAACTCTTGAAATGTTCAAGACTTTCATGAATGAAGCAGAGAAGAAACTTGGTAAGAGTATTAAAGCACTTCGTTCAGATCGAGGTGGCGAATACTTAAGCCAAGAGTTTGAGGACCTTCTGAGAGACCGTAGTATTGTATCACAATGGACTCCACCTGGTCCACCACAACATAATGGTGTGTCAGAAAGAAGGAATCGTACATTATTAGACATGGTACGATCAATGATGAGTTCAGCCGAACTTCCAATATCATTTTGGGGATATGCTCTTGAAACTGCAGCGTTTACACTTAACCGTGTACCTTCCAAATCGGTTCAAAAGACACCATATGAGATATGGAATGGGAATCATCCCAATTTTTCTATGTTAAAGATTTGGGGATGTGAAACTTACGTTAGGAAACAATTTCCTGAAAAGCTTGGACCCAAATCGGAAAAATGCTATTTTGTTGGATACCCCAAGGAAACTCGGGGATACTACTTCTACACACCAACTGACAACAAAGTGTTTGTTGCTAGGACTACTGTATTTCTTGAAAAGGAATTTATTTCCAAAGGAATTAGTGGGAGGAATGTAGAGCTCAAAGAAGTTCGAGACCAACAAGAAAGTAGAGAACCCGAGGAGGTACATAAGGAACATGAAGACTCACAAGTTGTTGTGGAATTTCAAGTTCCAAATGTAACACATGAACCTCGTAGGTCAAGTAGGACACGACTTGAGCCTGAAAGATTTGGATTTCTCGTGACTCAAGACAGTGACGAATTGGGCATAGCAGATGAGCCAACTTCCTATCTAGAAGCTACTAAAGGACCGGAATTTGAGAAATGGCTCGAAGCCATGAGATCTGAGATGGAATCCATGTACACGAACAAGGTATGGACCTTGGTGGATCCACCTGAAGGGGTAAAACCCATAGGGTGTGAGTGGGTCTTCAAGAAGAAGACTGACATGGATGGAAATGTACAAACCTATAAAGGTAGATTGGTTGCGAAAGGATTCCGTCAAATTCAACGTGTTGATTATGACGAAACCTTCTCACCAGTTTTCATGGTTAAATCCATCAGGATCATGCTTGCCATTGCAGCTTATCATGACTATGAGATTTGGTAGATGGATGTTAAAACAACATTCCTTAATGGGAATTTACTCGAGAATGTGTACATGACACAACCTGAGGGTTTTATCGATCCAAAGGAAGCCAATAAAGTATGTAAGCTATAAAGGTCAATCTATGGATTGAAGCAAGCATCTCAGAGTTGGAATCTATGTTTTGATGAAGTAGTCAAAAAGTTTGGCTTTAGTCAAAATGAAGATGAACGTTGTGTTTACAAAAGGGTTAGTGGGAGCACAATCGTATTTCTCATATTGTATGTGGATGACATACTATTGATGGGAAATGACATCCCTACTCTTCAGACAGTAAAAGGTTGGCTAGGGAAGACCTTCTCTATGAAGGATTTAGGCGAAGCATCCTATATGCTAGGGATCAAGATCTATAGAGATAGATCTAGAAGGCTTCTAGGCCTAAGCCAGACCACATACATTGACAAGGTGCTAAAGAGGTTTAGCATGGAGGGTTCTAAGAGAGGTAACTTGCCCATGTCACATGGGGTTATGATCTCTAAATCCTAATGTCCTAGTTCATGTGATGAATGGGCACGCATGAGTAAGATTCCATATGCATCAGTAATTGGATCTATCATGTACGCGATGTTATGTACTCGTCCTGATGTGTCGCATGCTTTGAGAATAATGAGCCGATATCAGTCAGATCCAGGTGAATGTCACTGGACATCCATAAAGAACATCCTAAAGTACTTGAGAAGGACTGAGGATCAATTCTTGGTATACGGCGGTGAGGAAGAGCTCGTGGTAAAGGGTTACACCGATGCTAGCCTCCAAACTGACAAAGATGACTATAGATCGCAATCTAGATTTGTGTTTTGCCTGAATAATGGAGCTGTGAGCTGGAAGAGTTCTAAGCAAGAGACAATTGCAGATTCTACAACAGAGGCCGAATATATTGCCGCATCTAATGCTGCAAAGGAAGTTGTGTGGATCAAGAAGTTCATTTCTGAACATGGAGTGGTTCCAAGTGTTGGTGATGCAATTGAGTTGTTTTGCGATAACAATGGAGCAATTGCACATACTAAAGAACCAAGATCGCACCAACGTTCCAAACATATTCTATAGCAGTTCCATCTCATACGAGAGATCATACAATGAGGAGATGTGAAGATTTACAGAGTACCTACAGAAAGCAATGCTGGCCCGCTCACAAAAGCACTTTCACAGCAGAAACATGACGGACATGTTCGATCACTTGGATTGAGATTCATGAGTGATTGGGTATAAGTGCAAGTGGGAATCTGTTGGTATGTATGCCCATAGATACTATCATTCGATGATTGTAATGGGATACTATGTAAATGATTTGTAATACTACATTGATCATATCAATAAAGGCAAGTTTCCAATTTATATGTTTGTGTTTTATATTGTGAGATGACCATAAAACTTATAGATGTCTATAGAATAATATACTCAATGACATATGTCTTCGGGTTGATGACCTGAACAGTGAGATCATATGTATTCTAAGAGTATGTATTCTTGTTTTGTCCCTAATCGGTTGTTATTGTGGAAATATCCATAGACATCAATAACACATAAGATTAGAGTGTATGTTGGTTGATGGAAGAATCTCATTATCCATGATATGGAGATATCAAACCAAATACATAGATACTTGTTAGAGAATAGTGTATCGAATAGACCCACCTTGAGAGTGACACATGGATACCATGATTGGTAGTTAGAGTCACATCTCATAATGATGGTGGTGATTGTGGTTCTTAGACCTGAAGTTACTACACTTATCACATGTCATTCGATGTACTTTGACATCATCCACCGTGGTCCTGAATAAGGATTGTCATAAAGATGGTGCTTGGGTGCACTGTGACACATGAGGATGACTGTGAGTGATGTAGATGGAATTTGTCCTGCCTACGGGAGTTTGATATTTCAGCCACTTGATAAGTGAGACTGAGAAATGCATGGCCATGCTTATGTGAGTCAATATGTGATATTGAGCTTACTTATATCTCAGACAGTCTGCTCTAGTTCAAGGAACATGGATTGAATGTTGAAGAGGATAAAAATTCCATGACTCGAGTTCAATCTGGATATCAGTGACAAAGGAACTATACAATCAGTGTAACACCATTCATGAATGATAGGTTAAGTTGTTCTCCAACTTCTCCAATTAGTTGGGTGGCAATGGAGTCTTGCTAGATACCAATCATTGCTTGTGAAATCATAATATGATTATGGATATCACTACCAACATAATTTGGAGCCTATCGGGTCACACACATAGGATGTGTTGGAATAGGAGTATAATTGTGGATTTGATTGGAATTACTCTGAATCACATTGATTACTAAAATGTTTATGTAATCGATTAGAATAATATTGGATTGACTGGCTCTAAGTGCAAGTGGGAGTCTGTTGGTATATATGCCCATAGAGCCATCCCAAGCAATTGCATGGAGTCGGATATTTATTAATCAATTAATGCAATTATTTGGTTAATTAATGAATTCCATAATATTCTAATTAATCCACGAGCATTTAATTAACGCAACGTTTCTGTTTACCGATGGGTTTAGGAAACCCTACTTCCCTTTGTATCCTATTTAAAGGAGGATTGACGGCTGATATCTATATAAGATATTGAGAGAGGCTTTTCAATTTACACTCACGTATGTAAACCCTAGCCGTCACCATCCTTAGGAGAAAAAGGAGAGCAACGTGCCGCTAGCACGCCGCCGCACAGACACGACTCCTTCCCGCCGGCTTAGGTAGCACGACGTGGAGTTCCAGTCCATCCGTGTGGACGAAGTAGAGATGCAGACGCTGAGACGCCTACGTTCGAAGGACATTAACGACCATCCGTGCGTGTTATGAGCAACATACATCATCGCTCGAAAGGAGCGTCGCCGGATCTTCCTGCGACAGCGAACAAGAGAGAAGTTCCGTCCGTGTAGACAAGCGTCGTTGCACACCGTCGTGCAGCGGGACATCGTCGGACTTGCTCCGCGATAAGGTATATCTCGCAAACACTCCTTCCAAATACGCTATTGTCGACGAGATCCTGTTTCGGGTTGCGTGGATTTTGTTGCTTCCGCTGCACATGTTTTCACCACAAAACCCAATAGTATATTGATATCTCTCTCATCTACCTGCTCTAACCGAGACAAGTGGTCTGCAACCACAGTTTCAATGCCCGCCTTATCTTTAATTTTGATGTCAAACTCTTACAAGAGCAAGATCCACCTAATCAATCTAGGGTTGGCCTCTTTCTTTTCCATTAAGCATTTGATGGCAGCGTGGTCCATCCAAACCACAACTTTGTACCCCACTAAATATTGCCTAAATTTTTCAAATGCGAAAACTACAACAAGTAACTCTTTTTCAGTGGTGGTGTAATTAAGTTGTGCATCATTTAAAGTTTTAGATGCATAGAAAATCACTGTGGATTTGTTCTCAAAATGCTGCCCAAGAACAACCCCTACAACAAAATCCGACGCATCATTCATAAGCTCAAAGGGCTTAGTCCAATCCGGTGTTTGGACAACCGGTGCAGAAATTAATTTTTCTTTAAGGACATTAAAGGGATGTATGTATTTCTCATTGAAATCAAATGTGGCATCCTTCTCAAGTGATTCAGACAACAGTTTAGCAATTTTAGAGAAATCCTTAATGAAACGGTGATAAAACCCTGCATGATTGAGAAAACTCCTCACTCCTTTCACTGAATTTGGTGGGGGTAGTTTGGAAATAACCTCAATCTTGACCGGATCCACCTCCAGTCCCTTGCTACACACCTTGTGTCCAAGCACAATTCCTTCTCTAACCATCATATGACATTTTTCCCAATTAAGGACTAGATGTGTGTCCTCACGTCTTTGTAAAATTGTATCCAAATTATATAAGCACTCATCAAACGACGCACCGTAGATGGAAAAATTGTCCATGAAAACCTCTAAAAAGCACTCAACCATATCAGAGAATATAGCAAGCATACAACGCTGAAAAGTGGTAGGTGCATTGCATAACCCAAACGGCATGCGGCGATATGCAAAAGTCCCATAAGGACAAGTGAAGGTAGACTTCTCTTGATCCTTCAGGTCTATAGAAATCTGATTATAGCTAGAATAACCGTCCAAAAAGCAAAAATGAGAGCCAGCTAGCCGCTCTAAAATGTGATCAATAAATGAAAGAGGAAAATGGTCTTTTAAAGTGGCATAATTGAGGCGATGGTAATCAATGCACACTCGCCACCCGATTACCAATCAGGTAGTGATAGGTTCATTTAGCAAATTTTGAGTAACAGTAATTCCCCCTTTCTTAGGGACTACCTGTGTTGGGCTTACCCACGTCGAGTCTAAAATGGCATAGATGATTCCCGTAGAAAGGAGCTTAATCACCTCCTTCTTGACGTCCTCCATCATGCTCGGTTTAAGTCGATGTTGTGGCTGAATCACCGACTTGGATCCTTCCTCGAGCCGAATCTTGTGCTGACAAAAAGTAGGGGAGATCCCCTTAATATCAGAGGCTGACCACCCGAATGCACCACATTGGTTCCTTAGCACGATCATCAATTGTTCTTCCTCCTTGACACTCAGACATGCCGAAATGATCACTGGGAGCTTCTCATCATCAGATAAGAAAGCATACTTCAAATGAGGGGGTAGCGGCTTCAACTCGAGATTTGGGGGGCTGACCAACGAAGATTGAAGCGGTGGTGGCAGCGACCCCAGATCCTCATAGTGCTTGGCATAATAGCAAGGAAGCACTTGAAGCATCTTTACACATTCTCATAGAGATGTGTTTCTCATCCAATCATCCATGACATTGAATAGGCATGCCTCACGGGGCAATTTTGGATATGAGTCGATCATCGAGACTACTATAGCACCATCCTCAGTAGATAGAGACATTTCTTCCTCTTCATCGTTTGGATAACCCATGACTTTGCAAAGAGATACAACTTTTGTTTGTTCCATGATATCCACGACTAGTATCCCTTTGTCTACCTTAGTCATCACATGAGCCATATCCAGAAATGGCTTCCCTAAACAAAGAGAAATGTTCTGATCAAAGTGCTTCACCATACGACATTTCTCCTTTTCCTGTGATTGTTTTGTACTTGGTGGCACGACCATCTCAAATCTGTCATCTGCTATACCCAACATTAGACGGCCTCTGCCCATTTCCAGGATCATATCAACGGTAGCCTGGAAGGGTCTCCCTAGGAGTATCTCATTCCCTTGCTCATCTTGCATCTCCATTACTACAAAATCAGCTGGAAATACAAATCTGTCAACTTTTACCAAAACATTCTCACAAATACCATATGGTTGTACCATAGAACTATCCGTTAATTGAATTGTCATGTTGATCTGTCTAGATTCCTTAAGACCCTGTTTCTTGAAAGTATAAAGGGGCATCAAGTTTATACTTGTCCCGGAATCGCACAATGCTTCGCCGAATTTCACCTTACCAATGTAACATGAAATATTGAAGCAGCCCGGATCTTGTCATTTTGGTGGAAAAGTGCCAAAAATAAAGGCGCTAACCTGCTATTTAAGAACTACCACATCAGTATTAGGAATCTTCCTCTTCTTGGTAATTATATCTTTTAGAAACTTACCATAAGAGGGTACCTACTCAATCGCCTCCAACAAAGGAATGCTAATAGAAAGTTTCCGAAAGCTGTCTAAAAATTTCTTAAACTGTGCATCCACTTTCTTGGCTTTGAGGTTGTTGGGGTAGGGGATGGGGACAACCTGTGACCTCTGGTGTGGTGGCACATATGATGTCCTCTTCTTAGTCTCTTGAACAATTTCTTCTTCTGGGATACGCTCTTCTGTGACCTTTTCTGCAACATCATCCACTATCTCTGTGGCTGTGACATCCTTTGTGGCCTCGCCCATTGCTTCTAGCTGTGTTATGCTTGGTTCATCGGCCTTAGAGTTTAAAGTCTTCTTTCCACTCCTCAACAGAATTGCTTTAGCTTGTTGATTCCCTCCTAGAACATTTGTATTTCCTGGGAAGCCTTGTTGTGTTGGTTTCTTTAAAGTTGAAATATCTGCTGCCATCTGTGCTAAAGACGTCTCAAGTGTCCTCATTTGAGCCCCATGACTTTGCAGAGTTTGCCCAAACTGATTCATAAATTCCCCTTGTTGCTTGATTTGTTGACCAAAGGTTCTCATCAGCTCTTGATTCTGCTTTATCACCTGGTTGAGCAAATCATTGCTCTTGTCCTCTGTCGTGGGCTGTGGCTTAGCATCCGGATCCTGGAGAAAATTATTTGGGTCCTTCCATGAGAACTTTTTGTCTTTCCTCCAAGAGTAATCATTATTTCTGTACCCTTGTTGTTGACACATGTATTTGACCTGCGCTTCTTCATATGTTTCCTCCTCGTGTGCAAGTAGCCTTTCAACAATTAGGTCCATCTTTTCATTGAGTTCCTTGGTAGATTTGGCATCTCCCACAACCTTAATTTGTTTCGGAGCATCTTTATCACCCCATGACTGCTTTTTAGCCATGTTTTTCATAATTTCCCAACACCTTGTATCAGTGTTATTCAGGAAGAATCCCAATCCTGCTGAATCTAGATTGCTTCTATCATGCTCAGAAAGAGCAAAATAGAAAATCTTGACCTGCTTTTCTTTGTCCAACCCATGATGTGGGCATCTCCTCAGCATTATCTGGAATCTCTCCCAAGTCTCAGAATATGTTTCACCAGCTTTCTGACTGAAATTGTGGATTTTTCTTATAAGATCATTTGTCTTCTCAGGCAGGAAAAATCTCTTAAAGAAAACTTCAACCATGTGGTCCCAAGATTCCACATACTCGTCATCCAGATTATGTAGCCATTCTTGAGCATTTCCTGCCAGAGAACTGGGAAATAACTTCAGGTAGAGCATATCTTGTGGAAACCGGTCTATCTTGACCATATCATAGTTCTCCACGAACTAGCTTATGTGGGTCACCAGATCTTCATTTTTGAGCCTGTGAAATGCATTGGACTTGACCAAATTGATTAGGCATGGGTCGATTTTATAATTAGGAATGTTGATATGTGGCCATGAAAAAGGGATTAAGTGGAACAGAATCGAATTGATCGGTTGGTAGAGTCATGGAAACACTTGTTTATTCCATATTTTTGCTTCTTAATTGGCCCCTTAGATGCAGAAGAGGACGACATCTTGATTTTCTCCCAGATTGTTTGTTCCTCTGCCATTGCTTTGGTGTCAGAATCTGAATTTTCGTAGTCTGATCCCAAAAACGGGACCTCCGGCGATGACTGTGCGTAGTATGTGCTGCGCGTACTCACCACGCACTAGTACATGCACAGTAATAAATTTAATTAGGCACAGTGCTAAACGATTACGAATTATGAAAGATAGACGATTAATTTCCAGAATTTAAATAAAATAAAAAAAGTGTGGCATAGAGTGGCTGCTTGCAGCCCTCATAGTGCCGAAAATCACCATTCCCTGGCAACGGCGCCAAAAACTTGACACGAATTTACCGTGCGTAAAACGCAAGTGCACGCACCAAAGTAATATAGGCCTTTGTGAGGCCCGAGTCGAACTCATGGAATGGATTGTTGGTAGACTACTACTAACTGTTCACGATCATCTAGACCGATTAAAATGGTTTGAGAGTTGATTGAAAAAGAAAAGAAAAATAAAAGAAATCAAAACAATCGATTAGATGGTTGGTTTAATCAATTAAAGATGGAATCTTTCGGATTGCAGTTTCACCGCAGGTTCTCATTGTACTAGTTCCTACATAATTATCCTAATTCGTCTCCTATTCCGGGTAGTGACCTGTAGTTAGAATTGTTCGTTGTCGCGATACAATTCACTACCTAAATCTAGGTCGGTTCCACGATAGTAGTAACCTATACCCTAAATTAGGTGCATGAAGATCACACTCTGGGTTTCCACCATTAACTGTACATCGCCTTGTTCAAAGGATTTATTAGTTAACGTGTTATTCATCTCTTTTCAACCGTTAATTCTTCTTTCAAAGTAATTAAAGGTATTAGATTATCATTAGGGTGATCAATCATAATGATATAATGGAGAAAATAAAACCATACCACGAATTTTAGAGACAAATTATGATAACTATGTCAAAACTATCATACAACAATTACCCGGGTTACTCCCGGTCCTAAAGATAAAGGGGATTAGCCCCGCATGTTCATCTCAATGAAAAACAACATGATGAGAGAAAGGGAAAACATAGGGAAACGTGAATATATGTGATGTAAACCCCTGAACAGAGGAGATCTGGGCGTTCCTTGGTGCAGGGTGAACGTTCTACAGCCTTCCGGTGGAGGAAAACGTCTTCTGCAACTCTCAGAATGATCGGGGCGTAGCTCTCGGCTCCGCTCTTCTCTCCTCTCCTTCTTGAGACTTCTTCGGTGGCTAATGACGTGATGAATTGCTTAGTACCACCTTAATTAGGTATATGCACCACTTTAGGTCACCTAAAAATCAACATCGTATGATTAGACACGATCTTTAGCAGAACCTGATCTGACGGCATCGATACCATCGACGCAGGTTGATGGTATCGACCTGTGTGAGGCATCGGCGTTGCACGATTCTTAGGGTTCTCTCTGATGTTGCCTCGATACCATCGACGGTGTGTCGATGGTATCGACACCTTAGGCATTGCTTTTCTCTGGAAACCGACGTTGAAGCTAAGTTTGCTGAGGTGAGGTCGATAGTATCGACTTTGGATCGATAGTATCGATGCCTGGAAATCTGGCTCGCTGACGCTCTCTCGATACCATCGATAGTCCCATCGATGGTATCGACTTCTGGTTGCTCTTCTCCGGCAATACATTGTGACCAGGTCAATGGTATCGACCATCCGTCGATGGTATCGACGGATGCAGATATCTGAATTGGCTGAAATGAAGAGAAGAACACAAATCAAATCCCACAAATATGATCTTTTATACAGAATAAAAGGAAACAAGGTAAATTTGATGCAAATTGAGATTATAGACTAAAGGTAGTGAATCATGCTATATTAATCACAAATATGATCAAAATACACATAAAACATATGTGAAACCAGTCTATAAAAACAACTCAAAACCCCTGCATCAATAACTCTCAACCAACAATTATTGATACAACATATATATATATATTATCATTAAACGGGATGAGCAGATTCAGCTAGATAGATAGTTTAAACTGATTACGCATGTTAAGTAGGTTAAAAAACTAAAATGGATAAGCATAGCATCATACATGATTAGAAGGAATATGAAGAACAAGTAAGACTATCAACCACTAAATAGTTACTTTCTATGACCACATTATATAACAACTGAGTAATATAAGAAACAAGGAAAGGGTAAACATCCAATGTGAAGTGTGTTTAACCCTAAACAAATATACTACATGATTGTATTACATCTTTTAAGCCCTGAGGAGTTTGAGGTATACCACTCAGACTCCAATTGTCCACTTCTAAGTCAAAAATAGTGCCACAAAAGATCTAGGAGAGCCAGACTCCTAGGATCTCATCTTTCCTCAGTTAGTATGAGTCTGATGTGGTGACACTTAAATTCCAAGTGCAAAACAGCCTAGTATGCCTTGGTATATAGGTCGTGACACTAGTATCTAGGGTATATAAACCTATATCATCTGATGTACAACCATAATTGTCCTCCATCACATCATATACTGAGATACGACAACAATCGTTCTCCTGCCAAGGCATGACTGCAGCCATCCTCAAAACCATGGGATCAAGATGTCAAAGACACTCAGTCACTTGCACCTTGCATACTCAACAATATGCACTTTGAATTTTCACTAAGGGAATACTCGTTTCACCATCCAGCAATTTCTGACACTGGAATGGATCTATGGCACATGTCACTACATGATTAGGGTTTCATTTGATTAGTTAAGGCCAATTGGGTATCTTTTAAATGCATCAATTAAGTTACATACAAACCCCAGAAAGGTTCTACAAAGATAAGGGTAGATTACAATTTAAGAAGAAATAAAATGTATGAAACATAAAAATTATCATATCTTCTTGTGATACTTTTCATTCCCATTCATGATTCCAAACTCATCATCATATCATCATGGGATATCAATCGCTTTTCACATCATTCAAAGCATATCACCTCAATTAGGGCAGAAATCCATGTCCAAGGTCATAAGACCATTCACATTATTCCCTACAAGAACATCATTATCTCTTCATTCCACATTAAGACTCATCATCATCACCATACATGTGTTACATAAGTGGTACAAAAATCATTCAAGAGTTATGATGTTCAACTAATAAACAAATTAGGGTTACAATATTAGGAGAGAGAAAGTACTCCATTGTCATGCTAAATACTCAAGAAAGTTATGCAACATCATGTACTTGATATTAGGGTTAAGGTTCAACAATTTAACCAAATTAGGGTTTCAGATCAGCAATTAAGGCTAAAGCCTAAATCTCATCATTTCCAACAATCTTGGAAGCAATTCGGCCAAACATCATTAGCATAAAGACAACAAAACATGATAATGATATGGACCAGAAACCTTCATTGACTATTGAGATTGGGACTCGCCTTCTTCATCGACCAAAGAGGTGAATCACCTTTAGTGACCACTTAGGTCAAACATTATTGACCAGTGAAAATGTAGCAAAGTCGGCAACCAAAGACACTAGGGTTCAACCCTTCATTAAGTGTTGAAGTTGGTCACCCTCATCGACCACATAGATCCAAACTTGGTGATCAAAGAGAATCCATGAATTATTGCCGACTGAGAGGATTCATCATCATGCATAGCGACCAAACTGTGGAGAGCAAACTTCATCGACCCCATAAATCAATGATCACATCTTAGCGACCATCGAGAGAGAGAGAAACTCATCAACCACAAGGATCAAACATGTTGATCATCACCATGAAACTAAAAATCATCAAGGTGCAAAAAACAAGAAGAAGGTTAGCTCCAAAATCATAATGAACAACCATCATGAGAAGGAACAAAACCATAAGTTGAGAGAGAGAAAATCAACGTTTCCATAGACATGCATGCATCAAAATTTCCATCACCAAAGAGAAATTCGTGCACAAAGATTAGGGTTCATCAAAGGGGGGATATATGCTTAAGATCACCATGAAAACACAAACCATAGATAAAAGATATCATCTTTTTACTTAGAGTCATGTTTTAGGGTAGATTATTTGCATGCAAGATAAGTGTAATCAATAATAGTGGAGAAAGTTATATAACTCGCCTTAGAGATGAAGAAGCAACTCCAAAAGAAAGGAATCTCCAAGAAAAGAGAGAGAAACCCTAGCTTGATCACCACTCTCGGCCAAGATAGCTCCACCTCCAAGAAATAAAGAAACCCTAGGTTTAAGGAAGCAAGTTAGAGACTGAACCCTAGATCAAAAAGGCAAGAAAGAGAGGTTCTTCAACCTCAACTCAAGCATTTTCATGGAAGATCCATGAGTTTGGCCAAGAAGAGAAAGAAGAGGGTAGGGTAAGGGAAAACGAAGTTGAAGAGGGAGATCACTTACCAAGACAAAAGAGATGAGCAAGGATGCACCAAATGACCACAAAGAGGGTTGCTCCAAATCCTAGCTCAACATGCAAGATGGATCAACCACTTTCTCCAAGCTTAAACACCACCTTCACCATCAAGCACAAGGGGACAAGCTCCAAGAGGAAGAACAAAGAAAGAGGTTGCAAAGGGTTTAGTTGCATGGAATAAGGGATGGTTATATAGCATGGGATTGGAGAGAGGAAGGAAGGTTAGGTGTCAAACTAAACATGCCATGTGTCCACTAAAACTCGTCCATGCAAGCACCACACTCACACATGCAACTACGGTGATAAAATAAAGAGAAACCAGCAACCACTTCGTCTAGGAAAAACCATCTACCACTGAAGATTAGCATAGTTGGCGACCGCTGAACATCTTCAACGACCAAGGTGATCAAAGCTCAACGACCGCTAACCCTAGATTATTGGAGACCTAGAGGGGTCATATGCCTCATCAACCACCAAGACCAAAGGGTGCACATCAAACCTCATCGACCAAAGAGGACATGGATCACAAGATCCTTGGAGACTACCAAAACACAAGCTCACTGGTCAAACATACTTTAAGGTCAACCATCCATTTAGGGCATCCATGCAAAACCCTAATTCTTCAGAACATGATATCATCACTCAAACCAAGGTGCGACAAGGCACCCCAATGAACCACTCTCTCCAACATGATGTTAAACATGTGAGGCACAACAAGCATGTGACAAATTTCAAGAAAAATCTTAAGATGGGCAAATTGCAATTAGGTCCAAGATAAGCACATATAAGCATAACTAGCTTAAACATCATCCAAACTGGACCAAACTTGAAACATAAGCTCATGACATGTTATAAAAGCACATCATAATGTTTGATCAAGTTTTTAAGCATCTAATTATGCTAAGAAAGCATGATCAACCAAAAATATAGGTCATGGGTCTTACAGATGGATCATCGACCTTGAAGGTTTATGGAACTACAAACTGATGGTTTATGATGTTGGTTGATGGAGAGAGCTCGATGGGTCATTTACTTGGGACATTAATGACTTGAATGGTGAGCTCCTAAATGTCGACCAGGTGGGTCGATGGGTCATCGACCTAGAAGGCTGATGGGTTTCTCGAGCATGAGGTCGATGGACAGGAGGTTGATGGATTGATAACTGGAGATATTTGAAGGTCTATTTCTAAGTCGATCGATGGGTCACTTTTGCCCTCAGACACAAAAATTGTTCATCAATTTGCCTTCTAAAAGTGCTCAAAGTCTGTTTTGATCTGGGGCGTTGCCCTGCACCCCACGAACCTCTCGACTCCCGCCTAGTCAAGGGCAGTGGGATCCCCTAGGCAAACTTGCTGCATAGTGATAAGATTCAAAACCTACAAGGGGAGTCAAGAAAAGTATCAAATTCCTAGAAATTAGCATAAAAACCTAAGTATATCAAAACAAATCTATTCATAATGAAAGTTAAGATGTATGAATGCAGATATGGGCTGGAAATATGAGTAAACTAGGATGAATATGCATTCATCAATCCACACTCATCACTTTGTACCACTGTGGTGTTTTGTCATTTATGGTTACTTAGTGTTAGGCCTTGATAGTGTTTTTTCTATTATGCTATGTTAGTACAAATGCATCAGCCTTAGGTTGATAATTATGATAGTTGCAACTATGTTGTCAAACAGTGACATTATTGGTTCTATATTCTTATGCCTGACTCTTAATCACAAGCATGTAAAACTTTATTTAGTTTACTACTAGTTAATCAACTACTTGTTCTTGAGTTTGATTTTGTGCACCTTTTTAGAAAAGACCATAAAATCATCTTATGATAAAAACAACAACAATTTACTAATTAATTCTTGGTGTTACCCTAATGCTTGAACCAATAGTTCTAAGTGAACCCGACAATTTGTTAAAAACTTGAAATTTAATAGTATAACACCATTTTCCGTTGGATATAAGCCTTATGATTGATATTATCTCTAAAATCTTAGTTGATCTAGACATGAAATTCAACATTGGAAGGGCCAGTCAACTTTTGGTAATTGTGTAAATCCTCAGTTTATACATTAGCATATTGAGTCTCATAACCTCTTTCTAAGTGCATGAATGTCTAAATACCATGAATGTCATATGAGTCACATAATAATATGTTGTTTGGTTGTGCTAGTCATGATGTGCAGAGAGACATGTAGCAAGAGGATCCAACTTTAGCTATATATGCCCTTAATAACACAACATAAAGGGACACATATGCAATATGTTGACAAGAAGTTGAGTTAAATGGTAGCCTAGCTGTCTTATACATTTATAATCAAATTAGCTGAATTTGCATTCCAAAACATTCACATTGTTCTTAGGCATTGAAAACTACTACAATTCTTTAGAAAAACCATACAAATGGCCCTTAGTCTCCGTTCATTGTATTAAACTGAGGCTAACATAGTTGCCCAAGTGCCCAAGGAACATGGACATTGAATTCAGACTTTAGATGTTATGTGAGGTTATTGTAAATTGGCACCCATGTTTTGCCCCTTAGGCTGCTTGATTGGCAACCAAAATTGAAATCTAGATCCCCTTCTTCCAATTTGAGATGTAGAGCCCCTTTTTCCAATTTGAAATCCCTAATATAAAGCCCTTCATATTTGACCTAGTTTTTGGAATATGTGAAGCAGAAAGCGAGATGATGGACTCTAAAATGCTTAACTTTGTAGTGGATTGTAGTGGGCACTCTATGAAAAGTGGCCTTGATTATTTAAAAGAAGCAAAAAATGCAATGTATGTTATACTACTAACATATAGAAATAGTACTCAATGGTCAAGCATGTTGAATGACATTTCACTATATCAAAGATATTCATAAACCTAGAAAGAATCCTCATTATAGAAGTAAATGTAAACTAAATAGAAAGTGTCAATTCGCGGATTATTAATAAATATCTTCCTCACTAGTCACTCCCATCATCCACTAAATTATTTAAGAAACAATACATAAAATTGTAAGTTAATTTGCAAAAGTATCTAAGATAATTACGTATATAGCTATACTTCATTTAACATTTCAACACATAAAAAACTGGCTAATCCTATACATATAGCACATTGATAGAGACTAGAAGATTGTGAATTACAAACATCCTTATCACAATTCACATACCTCAGTTATGACTTTAGAAGTGGCAATACCTTTCTGATGCCTTGGAGTGAGTTCAAAAAATATTTAGAAGTAATTTTCAAGATCTTCATAAGCAACTAAAACAAACCACATCCACCTATATGTATCGATTGTAATAAAGACTCAATAATAATTATAAAATATGAACGTGGATCAAAGTAAGCCTACACTCATAATGAGTAAGGGAGGTAGTTAAGAATGCATAAAAGGAGTAGTAGGAACATTACAAAATAGGAAAAATAATTGGAAAGAAGGTACATAAAAATGTACAAATCACAAACACAACTGCGATGAATAGATTAGGGATGCATATTTGAAGGGTGTTGCATTTACGTCGGTGTACAAACACCCCTATGCTATCCTTGGCTCCTAAAGGGGCTTCTACAAACTCTTCAAGTGTCACTCGAGCCACTCCTATATGCACCGTAAACTCTTCAAGTATTGATCCAATCGCTTCTTTATGTTTTTTAGTATGGAATGTATTAGTGTATCCTAATATTATTAGTTTGAATGTTCTTTAGGTATTAATTGACAACCCACTAATATTATTGGATTTTTTCACGAACTTCAATTAATGAATATTTTATTTATAATTGTGCTCTTCCTTTGAAATATGACTGGCTCCACCCATGTATACATATATACATATATATATATATGTATGTATGTATATATATTATACATAATTATATATATATATGTATATATATTATACATAATTATATATATATATATATATATATATATATATATATATATACGTGTGTGTATGTGGGTGTGAGGGGCTTTCCTGATTTGCCATGCCAAGACTTGTTCAAATATAAGGTTGAATCCGGTCCTCAAATTTGCACAACCTTATTAGTGAGTGCAACGATCCCCTCAAAAAATACAAATCCATTTGATGATAGATCATGTATCATCACAAATTCCAAAACACCAGGCACGTCACCAATTATTTGAATTGTTTTACATATCAAATTGGTCTTCTTGTGTGGTTTGTTGATGTTGTTATTTAAAATATTGAATTTTGTGTGATTTTAGAATCCATATCAAAAATATTTCAATGGTGTCAAAATATTAATAACTAAAAAACTCACTAGATAAATAAAATATGTACATTATATAATACTAAGTCTAGTTAAACATTTTACAAATGAACCCTCTATTTGTTTTCTTGTACAGTGAATAGAAAGGACAAGCTTTTTGATTTGCATATTTCAAATTGCTTGTAGTTGATAACATATGTAGAAAATGATAGAAACATCCTTTTCAACTATAATTGTAGCAACTACTTCCTTGATGACATTTCTTCTTTTATCCTGTAATTCTTTTAATAAAAGATTAGGAGCTGAAATTTGTAATAGTAGTATGATAAACATTGCATTATTTGAATATCTACAAATCAAATTTCGATCATGCATTCATACTAATAATGTTTAAAAGTTGTATTAGTCTCACTGTAGTAATTTGTCCAACATCAAGGATGATTGCTTCCATAGTCTAAGACTCAAAATAAGTATATTACCACCCTAAAAATGGGAGTGCCTAAAGCCTCCACATAATGTACATGAAGCTACGATTACACGGTAGACATTCATCTTTAACAAATTAAGTTTTTTTACAATGATAACAAATTAAGTTAATATAAGGCCGACATGCCAGGGAAACTTTAAGGGAAGTGAGCAAACTCATTTCATTTTGTGTCATCATACGTAGAATCTAGATAACTATAGTGTATGATCTAGTTGACTATAGTGAAAATTGCTAACAACGCACAATGTCATAATGTATATGGCATATAGACCCTGATAATTATAGAGTATTATATGATATATCAAGAAAAGGAAAAGGTAGCAAAAAATATCCATGTTCGAAGAACGAATTCAAATTTAGAAAGTGAGACATGAAGATCACAAGAAGAGAAAGTAAAAGGCCTTCCACTTATCTTATGGAAAATTACTTTCGGATCTTAGAGACATTCATCAAGCCCTGATTATATCTAGGTGACTTGAATATATAATACATAAAAAGTACAAATGATGGGAGGAGAATAATTAATGGGTGTATTTTTATGAACATTTGATCTGACTCACTAGTAGGTTGTATATTTCTTATTAAATAAATCATTTCATTTAGTTTACAATATTTTCTTATATTCCCATGATACATTGTCTTCTTATTGATTTGGAAGTATCAATGAACTTAAATTAAAATGGAAGTTATCTCTTTTGATTTTGTGGTGTTTATTGTTCTCTGCACGAACAATAACAATGCAGATTAGATTTGAAAACCAATGATGTCTCGATGCATTTTCATATACCATTTACATTAAAAAATTGTTCCAACATGTACTATTTCATTACCTGATGGTTTACACAAGTGAGTAGACAAAGTTTAATCCACAAAATCCACATATTGTAGGCCCCATAACTCAAATTTAGTTTTTGCTTCTTGAAATCTGTCCATCTATGAAGGGTTCACCATGTCAACTCTTTGTTTTTTTACTATCTTTTAGGAACACCTAAGAATAGGAAATGTACATAGTTTAATGAATTTCGTTGTTCGTTCCCACATCCATATAAAGATGTTCAAACTTTTGTGAAATCTTCTTAAGTAAAAAACAACAAAACAACTAATGAGCATTAAAGGTGCAAATTCCCCCCATCTAGCTCTATATATCCAATGCAAAAGAAAACAAATGCAACTTCTAAAAGTGAAGAAGAAATAAGACCTTACTTTTTCTTTGGAGATCCTATTACCAAAGCACAATACTTTTGAGTAGTTGCTTTACAAGCTTCATTTGAGATCTAAGAGTTTGTTACTCTGTGAGGTATCTGGAAGAAATCTAAAAAACTAGTCAAGTAATTTAAGATTAATATAAATCCTAATCTCAAGTGTATAGAGTTTTGTAAAGGCACACTACAAAATAATTTCATCTTTGTGTTAGGAAGTTACACAGGCCAATGCCTAGCCCATAACATCATTTTAGGATGTCAACATGTACACAAAACCAAACTCAAAGGTTGAGGATGTTGTTCAAAGTCCACATTAAGTCTAGAATAATGATAGAAATAGACAAACATCCAAGCAAGAGAATCACACACCTACATATTATGGTCCATATAGTTCTTCCAGAAGACCACCCCTAACCTCAAGATTTGGCGCTCGGGTCCCAACATTGCCTTCTGCTCATGTTCTCTTTTATTCTTTTGCTATCAAGGATACATGACTTTAGTTCAAATGCCTCCTTAGACAATGTGAGCTGAAAGATACTAATGGGCTGGTCAAGGCAAATATTATTAGTGATGGTTTCAAAACAAAACAAAAGCTACCCAAAAGTCATGGATGTTACCATTTTTTCTTCACTTTCCACACTATAACTCATCAGCGGGAATCTTTACAACTAAGGAAAAATTGGCTATGAGGAGAAATAATCGCGGACAAACTCTTCTCACAACCAAATTGCACAATAATTGTAAAGAACCCTTATAATGTTCTTTTCCAGGATGAAGAACGACTTTGTAATTAAAAAAAATGGAAAAAAATGTAGAAGAAATCCAAAAAAAGCTTTCCTATATGGTATATAACCCAAACCAATCATCACCGATGTTTGAGAATCATACATTATAAAACATGGATATAAAAGATGAAAATTACAAGTAAAGACATCAATGCATTTTTCAATTAACATTGAATTAAATAGACAATGAGAATAAAGCGGGTATATTTAAGTTTACGATTAGGCGAGATGTTAACAATCCCACATTGATAAACAATTTTAATGGATTCATCTATTGTAATGATAGATTAAGTTAGATTCTAGGACTCAACTGAGGAAAGAAGGTCTCTCATTGTCTTATGTTGTGTGGCCCTAGATTTGACAATCCAAGGAGAACTGGGTGCTAGCATGGGGCTCCAACATTACCTTGGTTGGAGGCCAGATGTGCAAAAGATGTTTAAGTTGAATGCCCACAAAATCCCCATATCCTATGGGTTGTTGAGAAGTCTATTGAGAGGTTTATAGAAGCTGCTCAGATTCGACTAACAAGATAGTAACAGACTGGGTGTTTGTCCCTTGGGCAACATGGGCATCACCAATCCCACAACTACTCCCATAGGAATGGCCATGCTTCTTGTAGCATCTCACTTATTACTTAATGTGAATTTGGGCCTCGGAGGACGTACATGACCACTTATATGGGCAACAATTGCAACCGCTAGTTGCAAATATGGTGGACTGAATGAAAGGAATTGAATGGGGAAGTTGCCACCAACCAAGATGATGTTTCAAACTAAAGCATAGGCCTGATTAAGGTCATTGAGAAATTAATTTGGTGGTAATGAGATTGACATGCTATTTGGTTTGATCTTTGGAAGAGATAGGCTGAAACTAATCAAGATGTTGGGACATGTCGACATAGTCATAATATTAAGAGTCACATCTCCCTGGTTTCACCTATGAGTTTATTCTAAATTTTATAGAGCCACAACACATTCTTTTCTTGTGTGTAGTGATGTCAAGTAGTCTCCCAAATTTCTTTCACAATCTTATGGAACATATATTTTGAGGAAATATATGACTCCATACTATTCTAAAGAAAGTTGCAGACGTGGCTATTCGCTCATTTCCATTCAGGGGTATCCTCATCAGGCTTCTCTGTAAACTTCACCTTGTCTCTAAATTAAATAGTTTGAATAAAATTCACCTAGAGTAGATAGTTCTCTACATTTAATTTGACAGTGAAGATAGGATCCTTTCCATTATACACCATGGTTAGAGGTCAATCCTTGTCATGAGACTTGTTGAACAATTAGTTCGATGTGTATAAAAACTATGGAGATAGTCAAGAACTGGTAAGATGCATATTGATTGAGAAAAGAAGCACAACTGGAACACCATCATAAGAAGAAGGCATTATGATAGGAAAGAATTAAAGAGCTCTAACTATTAGAAGCATTCACCCATGTAGTTAGGGATAATTCATGGAGAGGAAAAGAAAAGAAAAGACCTTTGGATGTTGTTACAAACTTTTAGAAAATGATCTCTATCGTGCCTCAATCAACTAGACACTATCAGATTAAGTTGGTGAAAGAAAATGGGAGGATTAACATTCAGATTTCTATGGAGGTTGTTGTGTTAGTGGACACCTTGTCAAGGGGCAATGGGTGCACTCCTAAAGAGATAGTGACCTAGGACTAAAAGAGGGCAACATAGGAGGTGAACTATGGTGCATTAGTGCTTGTCGAGAGCCAAGGTAGTGACAACCTACATTCTGCGACACCCCATCATCATCCAACAACATTGCTACTACATCACAGTGTGCCGGAGGTGGGTGTGTGGTTGAACCTCCTCCTAAATTCTTAGGGTTAGAAAATTTCTCTTGACACCATGCAAATTGAAATTCTTATAATATTATGAGAGAAGTACAAAGAGTCACATGTATGGACTCATCTCAAGGTATAGTGTCTTGGAGACACATCATAAGATAAACTATACTAATGATAATGAGATTTAATAGAGTTAGTCGATTTATCTATTATAAAGATAATAATTAACATAAATAATACCAATAGTAAAATGTATACCTAATATCTAGAATTCATAAAACATACCTAATCTAGAATTTAAAGACACGTCAAATTCAAACCTTCTCAAAATCTACTCATGGTCCAATACAAAGATGCCATGTCAATTAAATATAGGAAAGCAAAATAGATAGTAGGTTTATGTGAATTTGAAGATCTCAAATTTTATTAGTACCAAAAGGGTTAAATCCAAACTGGATATTAGGCTTATGTGATTTGAAGATCTAAGTACCAAGAAGGTTAAATGAAAACTATAAGAGTTACTCATGGGAATGTTTAGCAAGTAGGACTTTAAAAAGTTGCATTTAGGTCAACCTACAAATGTTTCATCTTCAAAGTCGATATAGTTATATTATATGTCTGATTTGTTGGCTTTGAAAAATCCATATTGACTCTTCTATTGACCCATCGACCAATCAGAACTGGATATAGATATTCAAGACATAACTAAAGGAGACCAAAGTACACAACTTTCACTGTTTCTAAAAATCTTAGATTTTGTTCTATATTTCAGACTCCTAAACTAAATATAAAAATTGAAAGAACTAATTTCAAAATACAATTTGATATAGTAAAATATGGAAAACGATATGCTCATGTTTCAGGACAACGTAGTATAATTCACTTTTAGCTAGTATAAACTTTTTGCAAGCAACTACACATTATAATGCCCTTTTTACTATCCTACAATTGAACTTGAGATATTGTCAAAACCAGACAGTTCATACCTGGACAAGGAACATAGTTGCCTAAAATATCATTATGTTTGCTACGGTGAATGAGGGAGAAGGGAAAGGAAGGGAGAACAGGGAAGGGGGAGAACAGAAGGGAGGGGAGGAGACATATATGTTAGTCTATTTGGATATAATGAGGAATAAACGAGAAGGATAATATGAAAAACATGCAAGTAGAAAAAAATTGTATAGTGAAATGAACATTGGTGATATAAAGATAGTACTACCAATTCACTTTTATATATTCATTGTGGTTATAGAAATAGTTCCATTCATACTTTTGTATTTGTAACAAACTTTCCCTTTGTGTATATAAGTTCAGTTCATAGGTCTCCCACCACAATACTCACATCCCCTCAACTTTTCTATCTTTTCTTTAATTATTTTATGTTTATAATTTTTATAATCTTATTTTTTAACTTCCTACCAAAACTGTTAAGCATCTTAAGTTTCCATTTAAATTGTGCATAAAAAATTATTTTTGTTTCATTTTATTTTATTTAATTATTTCTTCTAAACTTACCTTCTATTTTTTTGGAATAATTCCCCAACATTCTAGACATGCTATCTTTTCTCAATTTCATTGATTGTGGATTTATAGATTTTCCACTATATTCAAAATTTATGTTTTTCTTCCCATTTCATATATCCCTTCAATTTTTATAGTATATCTCCTATGAAATATTTTCTCTTTTCTTTGCCTGCACACAGATTCAATCGGACAAGAAGTGGCTGAAAATACACTTAATTCTTTCCTCCATTATCCTTCACTTTATCTAACCAAATACAACTTAAGAATTTTCCTCACACTTATGTTTGCCACGTACTAAATTGAGAAGTGAAAACTAAATGGATTAATATATTATAAACTCAAAGATAAAGTCTATTTGAAGACATCGAAAAAATTGGAATAATACACATAAGATTAGGAGTTTTTCCCCAAAACTCCCCTCATGCTTCCTAGAATGTTGGAAACCCCCCTCCCTTTTACTAAATCCTAAACAACCCATATCTCTTTCACAAAATTCCAACCCCCTCTCCTACATACCTTTTCCATTGCTTTTTGTTAGTCGTTGTTAATCCAACTGATGTTTTTTTTCTACAATCATGTCCATTTCCTCACTTCCATTTTAGTCTTGTATTATTTAAGCAATTAATTGTTATATGTTTGTTAATTACATTAATATATGGCTAACTATTATATTAATAGCACACGATATTTTAAGTTTGAATATCAGACCAACCCAACCCGACCTGGCCAACTGTAAGGAGGCGGGATCACTCCCTTACTAAAAATTTGAAGAATAAAATATCCATTCCAAACACACTCAAATGTAGAATAGGTGCAAAATTTTCAAACTTCAATAAATGGTATAGCAGTGGAATAAAAATAATGACTATATTCAAGTTTCAAAAAAGATTACAAAAGTACATCATAATATCCCATAAGGGTTTACATGTATGATACAACATAAGGATCTAAGTAGAGGGAAATCTAATCATAACAACTTTGTCTCCAAGCTTTAACTCCTTAAGCTAGTTCAAAACTGCATGCCTTATCATCGAAGTCCTTCACCTAGGGTTAGAAGCATACCCCAGCAAGAAGAGAAAATAAATGATATCAACAAAGGCTGGTATGTGCATACTAAATAGGAAATTGAGCAATATATGAAATAAAGAACATCAAATATAAAATGCTTCCCATAGAAAGGATAAGGACCACGCAAATGAGTATCAATAGAAAAGGAATTGAAACTATATGATAACAAAAGAATACTTGCCATTAATACAACATAAAGATTGTACCACACAAGCACATGTAAAGAATTAGGGCACACACCCAAATCATCAACCTGCATGCATGTGAGATAAACATAACCCTAGAACAATATAAACACAAAGGAGGCCAAGTCTCATAAACTTGAAACCTGATAGAGAAAGGAATACTACCAATCTCCCAAATATATAAAACATGGGCCAAGAATCACACATCTTGCCCTGGGTATGAGGTACCTTTACATCCCAAAAGAGTAGGAAATATCACATCTTCTCGACAGGAAATAACATCTGCCATAAAAACCAATGCAATCACACTACTCTAGTGCTACCGAATCATATATCATGTTAAATGTAGAGGCAAGTAGAAAGTATAGTCAGAATATATAAACTAGTCACCACATAAGTGACCAACATATACATCCACCTCATAAGTGGCAAAAGACATCACATGTCATCTTTTAGAGTTCCATTATGAATAAAGCATAAGATAAAAGTTCAAAAGAATATCCATGATCACATGATCAATATCAAATAAGGTAGTTCACATGAACCATGATTTTCAAAAGCAAAGACATTGTGTATAGGCTAATGTCCATAGGATAAAGAGAATGAATAAGCATAGGTGAATTGCTCAACATAGAAGAATAGGGGATACATCATACATTTAGAGTGAAGAATTAGAAATTTTTCAATATAGAAATAATGTGATATGCAATCATACTATAAGAGAAAGAAATTGCTCAATATGAGTAATCGGGTCTGTAAACATACCTCAACTTCAGAGTCTAAACTATCCAAGTCAGTCCTAGATCCAACCCTACGCCTTCAAAGAACCTCTAGGGAAGGTGGACAGGTCCAATAAGTAAGGTTCCAAAGCTTAGAGAGGTTAGTTTCTCCAACAAAGCTCCTATCTCGAGCAAAAAACACTTTCTCCACTTTAGAGGTGAAAAACCTAACAAAAGAACATGGAGATGAGGTGTTTATTGGTTCTAGGTGAGGTTTCACCATGGAAGACCAGGGTTATAACCTGGAGGAAGGTGGAAAGAAGAATAACAACATGAAAATAGGGAAGGAAAGGAGGATACTTACTAGTTTTGGTCAAAATCACCAAGGAGGAGCTTAAGAAACCCTAAATATAGCAAATTTGGAACCCTAGGAGCCTTCTTCACCAAGGTAGGCACCTTCTTTTACCATGGGACAACACCTTCATGGAAAAATAGAGTAGGAATGATGCTATAAGATTGGAGGAAAGATAAGGGGAGCAAGAGTTTTTTAATTGTGAGTTGGGAAGGGGTATATATGGCTATATAAAGGAAGAGGTCAAGTATGAGGTGTCTATGAGACTTTCCATGTGTCATGTATAAGGGTGTCCATGGACATGCAAGCCTTTATGGATAAGGAAGAATTCAAGCATGATGTGTCAAGTTAATTTCCATGTGTCCAATGCTAAGGGTGCCTATGTACATGCAAACCTTTATGGATAAGGAAGAAGTCAAGCATGAGGTGTCCATGGAGCTTTCCATGTGTCCTTAGCCTAGGAATTTCATGGCTACACAAGAGGAAAGCTCATAGAGGCTTTTTGAATATCAAATTTCGGTTTATGGACACTTATAAGCCATCCCAATCGACCTCCAATCAAAGAAATAACCCCATTTGTTGATAGCTTCTAAAGATAAGCTCATTTATAAAGAGAGTAATCCCTAAAATGCCCTTGGAAAGAAACACCTTCAAACCAAGGTGCAACTAGGCACCCTATGGTTCAAAAACTCAAGAATATTAAGGGAATATATAAGAATTATAATGCATGTGACAATTTGCAAAGAAAACCTCCCAATTGGGCAAATTATAGAAAAGTCCAAAATGTACCTAAAATTGCATAACTTGCACAAACAACATCCAAATTGGATCAAACTTCATCCACAAGTTATCTTTGATGTGTTGAATATGAATTTTCCACTATTTCCATATTAAGAAGTTATATAATCACATTATTCATTACTTATGCCTTTTACTCATTTTCTCTCTCCTAAACTTATCCTAATATTTCAAGGTAGTCCAAATTAGATGAAATTTGACATGTAGACTAATTTTGATATGTAGATTTCGAATTAGAAGTTTGTTTCCAATTTTGAGACTTATTTTTATGAGATATGTCATATGGCCCATTAACGACCCATTTTCTAAATTGTTCATCCAATTAAGTTTCTTATCTTCATATTACCACCAAAATGAGTTATGTGTCATATTTTATGTAACCATTATAAACCTAAGATTAATGTTATAACATTAGGTTACATTAAGGTGATCTATACATGTATTACCTCATTGGGGTTATACTAAACATCTATTTAAGTCTAACCTTCAACCTTGTTTGGCTAAGTTAAAAATGTCAACTTCCAGGGCAGGGTCTGAGATCTAGTATGTTACACCAACTCATAAAATTTGGATATTAGGTATGTATGGGTCGGGTAAGGTCAAGTTTATTTAATTTCATTTTGGTTTAGTTAGGTTTGCCTTGAGTCAAATTTTGTTTTTTTATCATTCTATTTTTTATTATTATTTTTGTAAAAAATCATTAAAATTGTGTGTCATGGAGAGTCGTGTTGGGTCTGTACGATCTCTTGTGTCATGATGAGTCAGTCTATATGAGTTTGGATCAGTTTGTAGTAGACTCTTTAGAACTCCTATTCTGATGATGTATATCTTAATCGGCTCGAGTTTGATTTCAATATGTTCAATTCAGAATGGAGTTAGCGAAACCCAACACATGTCATGCTTAATACACACACATATATATTAATATATATATTATACGGTACTTTAATAAAATAGATTTATACAAATACACTGGTAGCAATACTGGGTGTAAATTTTTGAGAAAGAATACACCAATATCAGTTTCTATTGCTGAGTAACTACAGAATGTATCAAGAAATTTCAAATTTAGATATTTTTGTAGATCCCCAACATCCAATAGACCGACCGACCCATCATGGCAAAAAACCCATACAAACCCAATCTGAATCATAAAAAAATTATATAAACCCAATGCGACTCGTCATGATGCAAAGATCATAAAATATTCTATTAAAAGTATTAATAAATATAATATAATATTATATAAAAAAATCTAAAATCAGAATTGACCCAAGGTATATCTAACACAACCCAAAATGAAATGAATAAATTTGACCTGACTCGACCCATATAGACCTAATACCCATAATTTATGAGTTAGCCGAGCTGGGTTGGGTCAGTCTGAGATTGAAGATTTAAAATTTTATGTGTCATTAATCTAATAACTAACCATATATTAATTTAATTAAATAAATATATAATAATTATTTGATTAAATATACAAGACTAAAGTGGAAATGAGGTAATGGACGGGATATCGATCTATATGAAAAAGAGCAGCGTGACATGCAACACATGCCTGCTCTTCATTCTAATGTGTGTGCGCTTTACCTATGTGAATGTGTTTTTTTTTAATCTTCATGTGCATCTATTTTCCTTCTCTTGATTGTTGTGCATGCTCTTCCTATTTGTCTTTATTCTTCTACCAATGTGTTCCTTAGTATGTTTATTAACTAATCTTATTGGTTATGTATCTATTTCTGATCGATTTTTTAGTAGGTTGTGTGGGTGCCGGTTGTACTTTTTTTAGCATGCTTGTCTTACTAAATGTATATCTATATATGTATATATATTTTCTATATAAAGAAGCATGGGTGACATGCTTGCTTCTCTTGACAACCTATCATCATGTGTGCTTTGGTGTTAATTTTTTTTCCGTAGTTATTTGTATAATGACACACTGTTAGGTTCTACAACTGCGTGTGTTCCAACGTTATTTTTTTCCATACATTTGTATAACATTCTATAACAATGTCGAAAAGTAAACATATTCACGTGCAACTTGTCTCCATGTGTGTTTCAATGTTAATATTTTTATGCAGACATCCATATAAAGTATGTGTGACATACTTGTTTTTCCTGTGCAAGTTGTTGCCGTGTGGCGTTAATTTCTTTTATTTATTTTTTCACAAATATTTGTATAATGGTGCACTGTAAGGTTTTACTTCCCTGTGTGTTTTCACTTAATTTTCTTTCTCAAACATTTGTATAATAGGCTATTTAACATCGCAAAGTAAAAATATTCAGGTGTAAGTTGACCCCATGTGTACTTCAAGATTATTTTCTTCTTTTCAGGCATGTATTACCACGTCGTAAAGTAACAACGTGCCCATATATTTTTACAGTTGTCACTTATACAACTTTTTGTACATATATTAACATGTTATCTATTTGGGTAAATTTTTAGTCATCGACCAATTTGTTCCTTATACTGACTCATCCTACATGAATCGAGTTGGTTGTATTCTTTAGTCAAATAATATCTCTAGTTAATAAATATTATACAATACAAGATTTTTACCACGTAAGTCGTAATATATTACCGACTAAAGTGGTGACTGCTGCAATTAGAGATGCTTGCCTTTGTGTTAAATTCTAAGTTATAATAGCCATTTTTCGAATAACATATACAACTGGATTTTTCTTCTTCTTCTTCTTCACAAATGATGATAGAAAATTGTTTTGGATACTACCTAAGTAGATTCATTATCTACAATTTGCTTCATCTAATTAGATGTCGCTCAAGCAGCTTGCTTTTACAAATTATATAAAAAAATAATATAAGTTACTATCGACTTATTTGAGTACTTTACTTCAATGATTTCTCTCTGTTTTCTTTACAAAAATAATGACAGAGATTGAAATTCAGTGTTTCAGTATTCCACTTCAGCTGACATGTGACTTATAGTAGGTACAAAAAGAACATTTTAACTATTAGATCTGCTCCATCAAAATATGTGTAGCTGTGAGCGAAAGTCAAACGTCTACATGACTATTCTCAATTACAACACATGCTAAAAACTAAATACATAAAATGTTTATAGAATTGGGTAATAAGTATTTATATTATGTGTAATTATAACATCCACAAAATATGTTTAGTTAACTCAACTATTAATTTCTCTAAAAAAAACTCAACTATTAATTTCTCTAAAAAAAACTCAACTATTAATCACATGATTAGCACATGCTTTTTAACTAGTGTAGAAGAAAAATAAAAGTATCAACCAGATTAACGACACAAGTATGAAAAAGGTACATAGAGAGGCCCGCACACTCGGAAACAAGTCAAAACACACAGTTGACTGGCCTGCACGATGAGTACTATTTTAGAAGCGGCCACTGTATTTCGAACTCAGATCCCTTTATGAGTAGACTCTATGCCGAACTTCTAGAACCACTCTTCTTGAATAGAATCACTATTCCCAATGAGTTATTTAGGATTAATAATCAGATGGAGTGTCTCAAATTCTGAAAACCTCATGAGATTTTGACAAAAAAACCCCCTCTAAAATTAGCTAGGCTCTTACATCAGGATGACACGCACAATTCGAACAAAAAACTAGAAAAAGGAAATCCCATGGCAGCACTGTATCCAACACATCTGCAAATCTCTATCCCCATCATCTTCTCCAACCACACGATGCCGAGGCTGATGAGTGAGCACTAAATGGGTAAAGTCGACAAAGACTAACTGCACAAACTCACGAGAAAATTCTCTACCGTTTGTCCTCAACCTCACCCGTCTTTCTACCAATCCTAGGAAGGGCTTTGCAGCCCTTCTCTGTATGGCCTCCGTCGCCGTCTGCTTGGCGGCAACGGTCCGTTCCCGTCACCGGCCTTCTCCGGCGGTCACCACCGCTACTGCCTGCCTCTTACCCCTCAGTTTCCACCGCCTACCCACGTTCCCGTCTTATCGCGGTCAGCAGCGAGCCCCATTCCTCCCTCTAATCCGCGCGGGACTGCAAGTTCCCGCGGGGCTCCAGCCTGGTGGCAATGGAGTGGAGTCAGACCGGCTCCCCAAGGACGTGCGTGTCCGGGCCATGGAGGCCGTCGACACCCTCGGCGGTAGGGTCACCATCGGGGACGTCGCGTCCAAGGCGGGCCTCAAGGTCGATCAGACAGAGCGTGCGCTACAGGCACTTGCCGCCGACACTGGAGGTTTCCTCGAGGTACGCCCCCTTCAATCATCGAGTTTATGGTTCTCCTTTTAGTTTTTTACATGTAGGTATGGCTACTATATGGATTGCGCTACTGTTACTAACTTCCCCAAGTTGCCCGAACTTGTTTTTCCTCTTCCATTTCCTTCTTATGCTGAAGGGTAATTTCCTCCTTTTTAAAGGAGCTGGACTCCTACGTAAAGAAGATACCGCACATGCTAGCAATTAATGAATTTAAGCATGTCGTGTAGAACTTTGGGGTGACTATATCATTGGATAGATAAGTTGTCACTTGTAAGCGAGCTGTTTCTAATCGCAAGCGTGGTAAGGATTGCTATGTTGAGGTTCCGATTGCCAGCTAGGAAGTTTTTTTTGAAAAGCATGCTAAATTTATATGGCCATCTTTTCCCGATATGATGTTTAGTATGATTGTCCAATAGTCTCAAACATCTATACCATTTGGACATGTTACCATTTTGCCGGAATTGGAAAGAATGAGAGGGAATATATTTGAAGGTCATGTTGAGGAATCTCCTGTACTATTGTCTCTGAGACAACTCTCCTTGCATGGCTTTGCTTTTCCTTGGTGCAAGCAACATGTTCTTCAATTTATGTTGAGGTCATAGATCCTTTAGGCGGTTTAAGCCCCATGTTTCCACTAGCACGTCATATTTTTGCCCTTGTGATTTGTATCTTATTGTCCAGGAATTATATCGCCCCTTCTTCTAATCTGAAATTGGTAGTTGGAATTCCTCCTAGTCCCTGTACTAGGAATTCTGCTGAGTTTTGTTTGTAAACAACACGTCATATTGAAAGTGATTGATGACGGAGGTTTTTAATTTGATAGTGAGTAACATTACAATAGAAAGGAGTTTGGCAGACTAGTGAATTGTTCAAGGGGAAATTAGTAGTCTCAACACGCCTTTAAACCTAAGAATTACTTTAGCTAGAGTGAGGTGGATCCCATAACTAGGGATGGCAATTGGGCGGGCATGGGCAGCTCATGCCCATACCCATTTGGCGCATGTCACTTTGTGCTTGACACATACCCGCCCCATTAAGAAGAGCAATTATAAATGGTTACCCATACCCACACCAACAGGTCATGGGTACCCATTACCCAATATAACCCATACTGGAAAAATGTCCAAATCAGTCCAAACATGATATTTTTGGGTATGCAATATAACCAATGTTGACTCACCCGATTGATATGATTCCATGCCACTGCATAAAAGAATGCAACGAGAATTTATTGATAATAGAGCTCATGTTGTAAATGATATACCCGAAAATCACATCATTGCATAAAATAATCCCATAGTTGGCTGTTTATAACAACATAATCGGAGAGATGTTTAGTATGATTGTCCATTAGTCTCAAACATCTTTACCATCTGTCCGAAATTGGAAAGAATGAGAGGGAATTTATTCGAAGGTCATGTTAAGGAACGTCCTGTTTTATTTATCTCTTAGACAACTCTCCTTGCTATGGCTTTGCTTTTCCTTGCTGCAAGCAACATGTTCTCCAATTTATATCGAGGTCATAGATCCTCTAGGCAGTTTAGGTCCCATGTTTTTACTAGCACGTCATATATGTTGCTCTTGTGATTTGTCTCGTATTTCCAGGAATTATATCGCCTCTTCTTCTAATCTGAAATCGGTGGTTGGAACTCCTCCTAGTCCTTGTACGAGGAATTCTGTTTTGTTTGTAAACAACACGTCATATTGAAAGTGATTAATGAAGGTTTTTAATTTGATAGCAAGTAACATTACAATAGAAAGGAGGTTGGCAGACTAGTGAATTGTTCAAGGGGAAATCAGTAGTTCAACACACCTTTGAACCTAAGAAATACTTCTGCTAGAGTGAGGTAGATCCCATAAGTCCATAAGTAACCCCTTCAGCCATAAAATATGTCAAAGCCGATAGCTGGGAACTAGGAAGCACGGACACTTCCTAGACAACCCACGTGTCCATGTCGGACACGTTTTGGACACGGACACTTCCCGGACACGGCCCAAAACGTTTTGAACACGGCTGGGACGTGTCCAGATCATTATGATCTTTTTCTGCAGCCTGGACACAGCTGGACACTGCCCAGACACTTCCTGAACACATCACTGCAGCAGCTGCTGCTGCAATAGTCTATTCTAGGGTGCAAATGTGGAATATACAGCTACTGTATATGTATAATTACTGAAAAAATGTAACATAGAGCTGAGATCTGATCACAGTTACAAACAATCTGTTGGAAATACAATACGTAAAGTCTAGGCTGAATCAGATATTATGAAATAGATTATAGTATAATGAATTGGTTGAGTAATACAAACTCATATATGTATTCTGTAATGTACTATTTTTACTACAAACACATGTTCCATTTTTTACTTCATGTTGTTTTTACTGTACACACCAAGACACATCTATATGCATATAATATTATACATTCATAGATACATTAATATGGACAAATTTTAAGATAAATTCCGGTTCACAATTATACAATTACGTATACATATAAATAAAAAATATTTTCCCCACATCAAAAGCCGTGTCCGTGTCCTACATTTTAGAAATTTGCTGTGTCCCATGTCCGTGTCTAGGTACGTATCCATGCTTCCTTGGCGGGGAATGAACATCTGGAGCAGGTTTAATGTTACAGGTTGCGGGAGGCAACAACATGCATTGTCATGACCATAGAGTTTGCCAAGGATGGGTGACAATTGGGCTGCTTGGTGTTGGAGAATCTGGCTAACCTAAGTGAAACCAGGTGTTATTTGTGCTCGTACATTCAGGGATAAGTTCACTTCACACTCAAGTCAGTCATGCATGCATGTAGGTGATGGACTAGAAATCCCTAGATCTCTTCCTATGATACCCTGTGGAGGTGGAAAAGAATAATGATCACAAACCAAAAACTAGCTGTGAGGCCCGTGACACATTTTGTGCAAAAAGCAGCCTTATAGAGCCACAATGTTTTAAAAAGCGCAAAGCGAGAAGCGAGCGGTCACAAACCAAAAACTAGCTGAGGCCCGTGACACATTTTGTGCAAAAAGCAGCCTTATAGAGCCACAATGTTTTAAAAAGTGCGAAGCGAGAAAGGAGCGGACAAGACCTTGTAGCCGATTAATCTCCAGGCAGGCGAGCGGGCTAATTTTTTAGAAAGCCGATGCTTATTTTTTATTTTTTTAACAATTTATACACATATATACATAAATAATATTATGATTTGTGAATATTTTACATACTAAGCCTATGGATTCCTTTAAAATCAATACCAAGTAACAAAAATAGAGTTAATAAATTTAGCCATCTACAGAAAATTACCTGATCAATGTCAAACTGTCAGTATAAAATAGCTAATTAGTTATAGTAAATCAGTAGCTAAGAATATATATATTAAAGCAACAGCTAACTATACATTCATATTCATATAATATAAACGTACAAGTATATACTTACACAAATATCAAATCACATCACCGACATTAATGTTACTGAGTATACAATATTTGAAAAAGCGGAAAAAGTGTCCGCTTATCCCAAATTCGCTCAACAACCGCCAGAGGTACATTTTAATTGGCCTGGACCTTGTGTCGCTTAAGCGGCCGCCTAGTACAATTTTTAAAGCATTGTAGAACCATGTAATACGGAGTCAGAAAGTAAACAAATAATGTACAACATAAACACGATAGAAAGAATTCTAATAAAATTTTTAAACATCACAATATCCATTTTACATTTCCCGAAGAATTGCATTTACATTTGTATTCATGATATTCACACTTTATATAGTTAAAATATGTGGTAAGTAAACATGACTAATTCACTCACATTCCCAATGTGGAGTGATGTTTTAAGGCGATGGTAGCGGGCAGGGGCTCAAATACATAAGATTGGCATGGTTGGGGAATTGGGTGCAATGATATGGAGTTGCTAGGAGGCATTGGCATCATAGATATGTTGCTAAAAAACAAACTCATGCTATTCAATCAGCTTGAAAATGTGGATTAAACTATTTTTGTGTGAACTAGGTGTGAGGCTGCTACCTCCTTTGCATAATTTAGCATGCCACATTGGCTGGAAAAGGTATCGTTAACTGAAAATATATTATGGATTCTTGGGAGTTATTGATGACCTATACAGGAGGGGTGCCCCTATAGAGTTCAATTTTAAGGAAGCCTCAATCCCAACCATGATCCTTCTTTTCCTATCAGATCTATTATTGGCCACACTCCGATCAAGATGTAAATATTCAAAATATCTTTTTATAAGTTCTTCCCAAGTTAATTTAGGTCTGCCTATGCTTCTTTTAATTGTGTTTGACTCAATAACCTTGCTTCAAATAGGTGCATTTGTCGGTCTACAATGTCTATACCATCTTAGACGACCTTCACACAACTTGTCCTTGATGCTTACCACCCCCACTTTGTTTCTGATAAAGTCATTCCTCAAATGATCTTTTCTTGTCTTTCTACACATCCATCTTAGCATACGAATTTCGGCTACATTCATCTTGTTGAGACCTTGTTTCTTCACCGCCCAACATTCACTCCCATATAGCATGGCTGGCCGTATAGCTGTTCTATAAAACTTGCTTTTTAACCTGAGATGGATCTTTTGGTAGTATACTACTCCAGTTCCACTCCACTTCATCCATTCTGCTACGATCCTGTGGCAAACATCATCTTGGACCTCATCCTCCTTTTCAACAATAGAATCCAATTTTAAGGATGCAAATTAATAATCTGGACTACTCAGTTGACATCTTGGACGAGTGTGGGTAAAGAAGCTAGTCCCGCCGCATCATTGCCCGGATGTAGTGAAAAATGTGCAAGGGCAACATTTTCGACGAAGGCAGGTAAAGAAACAAGTCCAAGAAAAAAGGTTTAGAGTTGGATCTTGAAATATTGACTCTTTGACAGGAAAATCTTTGGAGATAGTAGATACCATGATGAGAAGAAAAGTCAATATAGCTTGCTTACATGAAACTAAGTGGATAGGAGAACATTGTAGAGAGATTGGAGACAGATGATACAAAATCTGGTATACATGCATTGATAAACATAGAAATGGCGTAGGTATTATTGTTGATAAGATGTTGAAGGATGATGTTGTCAAGATCACTAGGATGGGTGATAGAATCATAGCTATTAAGGTCGTTCTTGGGGGAAAGATTTTTAATATTATTAGCGCTTATGCCCCCCAAGTTGGCCTTAGCGAGGAGGCTAAGAATGATTTTTAGGATAACATGGATGAATTGATGCAAGGAATACCGACAGAGGAGAAGATCATTATTGAGAGTGATTTAAATGGCCATGTGGGGAGTAGCAATGATGGATATGAGAGAGTTCATGGTGGTTTTGGATATGGCAGCAGAAACGGAGAAAGAGAGAGGATATTAGATTTTGCAGTTGCATATGATATGATTTTGACAAACACCCATTTCAAGAAAAGAGAATCCCATAAGATTACTTTTAAGAGTGGGCACAATTGTAGCCAAATTAATTACCTCCTCACAAGGCGGGAGGATCGTAAAGTATGCAAGGACTGTAAAGTGATTCCTGGAGAAGAACTCACAACCCAACATAGGTTGGTGGTTTTGAATATTAACATGAAGATCAATAAAGACAATCATAACAAAAATCAAGATAGCAGGATCAAGTGGTGGAATCTTAAAGGAGAAAAGAAATTGACCTTTCATGATAAACTCATCAAGGAGGGAACTTGGAACTTAGAGTCTGATGTCAACACTATGTGGCACAACATGAGCTCCTGCATAACAAAAATTGCCGGAGAGGTTTTGGGGGAGTCCAAAGGTTGTGGGCCTCCACAAAAAGAGACTTGGTGGTGGAATGATGAAGTACAAAAGGTTAGTAAACTGAAAAGGGAGATCTATAGGAGCTTGCTCAATTCTCAAGATGATGCAACGTTCCACAGATACAAGCAAGCAAAGAAAGAAGCGAAAAAGGTTGTTTAGGAGGTAAGGTCTAGATACTTTGATGATATTTATAAGAAGCTGGACACTAGAGAAGGGGAAAAAGATATATATAAAATGGCTCGTATAAGAGAAAGGAAAGGAAGAGACTTGAGTCAAGTAAAATGCATCAAAAATGAAGATGGTAGAGTGCTAGTAAAGGACGATGATATCAAGAACAAATGGAGAAATTACTTCCATAAGCTTTTCAATGGAGATACTGCAAATAATGTTAGAGACTCGTGTGACAGGGATACAAGAGATATCATTTACGCACAACGAGTTTCACATTTTGAGGTCAAGAATGCCTTGAAAAAGATGAAAACGAGAAAGGCTTGCGGACCAGACGGTATTCCCATTGATGTATGGAAGAGTATGGGGGATGAAGGAGTTATGTGGTTAACAAATTTATTTAACAAGATCATGAAGACAAAGAAGATGCAGGATGAATGGAGAAATAGTACTATAGTCCCCATCTACAGGAACAAAGGTGATGTTCAGAGCTGCACAAACTACAGAGGTATCAAGTTGATGAGTCACACAATGAAGCTTTGGGAGAGGATTATTGAGCAGAGGCTAAGATCTATAACGCAGATATCAAACAACCAATTTGGTTTCATGCCTGGAAGATCAACAACAAATGCTATTTTATTGATAAGGAGGCTTATGGAGAAGTATAGGGAAAGAAAAAGAGATCTTCACATGGTTTTTATCGATTTGGAAAAGGCTTATGATCGAGTACCCAGAGAAGTGTTGTGAATGGTTTTGAGGAAAAAGGGTGTGCCAATCCAATACATTGACTTGATTAGAGACATGTATGACAACTCTACTGCAAGCATGAAGACTCCTGGAGGTGAGACACCAACATTTCCCATCACAGTTGGGGTACACCAAGGATCCACACTCAGCCCATATCTGTTCATTCTTGTTATGGATGAGTCGACAAAGAATGTTCAAGATGATGTTCCTTGGTGTATGTTATTTGCTGATGATATTGTATTGATTGGCGAAACTATTAGATGATTTGAATGATAAAGTTGAACTTTGGAGAAAGGCACTGGAATCAAATGGATTGATGATTAGTAGGAGCAAAACTGAGTATATGCAATGCAATTTCAGCCAATCTCGCAGTGTGAATGGTGGAGCCAAGTTGGACGGAGTAGATATACCAAAATGTGATAAATTTCGTTACTTGGCTCTATCATTCAAACAGATGGTGATGTCCAAAATGACATTTGTCATAGGATCACTGCGGGATGGTTGAAATGGAGGAGTGCAACTGGAGTATTATGTGATCGGAAGATCCCTCTCAGACGAAAAAGCAAGTTTTATAAAACTGCTATACGGCCAGCCATGCTCTATGTGAGTGAATGTTGGGCGGTGAAGAAACATAGACTTAACAAGATGAATGTGGCTGAAATGCGTATGTTGAGATGGATGTGTGGGAAGACAAGAAAAGATCGATTGAGAAATGACTATATCAGGAATAAAGTGGGGTGACGAACATTAGGGACAAGTTGTGCGAGGGCCGACTCAGATGGTATGGACATGTGCAACGCAGACTGACTAATGCGCCTATACGAAGCAATACTATTGAGGCAAATACAATTAATATAAGAAGAGGAAGGCCTAAATTAACATGGGAAGAGCTTATAAAGAGAGATTTTGAATCTCTATATCTCAACCAGAATGTGACCCATGATAGAGCTGAATGGAAAAGAAGGATCCATGTAGCCGACCCCAACATAGTTGGGACTGAGGCTTAGTTGACGATGATGATGATGATGGTTCAGTTGATATGGATGGTGGAATGCTATGTGGTTTTAATTGAAATTCTAATTCACAGTCTGTTTGCTCTGCTTTGGTATACTTTGTTGATTAGAAACCAAAAGTCTTCAAGTGTAAATAATGATGATCACAATCTATCATTGCAAGGAGGTGTACTTACTACAGTATAGTCATATTGGGAGGTGTACCAGGAACATATGAGTATGCTGCTGCACCAATTGGTCAGTCAGCCAATCCCGGTAACCTTTGCTTGAACCTATGGTGTGAGGAAATAATGACGCGTGTTCCAGATAAGGCCACGAGGCAAGCTGCATTGCTAGATCATTCTTTGCATGCGGCTTGTCCCATAATGAAGGTGTGAAGTTGCTACATTGACACCAATTTGTGGGCCGTTGATGCCAGGAAGGGTCGTCAAGAATAACCCCCTTCCGACGGTTAAACAGTCATGGTTTACTTTTGAGTGATAAGTCATATCACGTTTATATGCCAATTTCATGGAAACAATTCGTGGTATGATATTTGTTACTGCACTTGTCAGCTGCTTCCGCTGGTAAATGTGTCACTGTGAAGGATGTATGCATGGTTTAGATCCCACTGCTGCACTAGGACTGGGGTAGATGGTTTCCGGGGTGGAGGGGTTAAATAGAAAGGCCGGCAGTTACTTGTACAAGGCTGGCGTGCAGTCTGGTGGATGGGTGCAAATTGAAGCTTAAAAGCAGAAACTGGTTGTATCTAAATTATTATAATCATTTAACAGTTCTTTATAGAGGCTGAATCGTTAGTGAATTATTTAATCGTTCTTTGAAGAGGCTTAATTGTTAGATTTTTCCTACGTGAAATTCCATTACCTTTTTCTTGTTTTATATATCACAATGGACTTCTAGCAAGGTGATCTGTGTCAGGTTTCAGATGAAGGTGATGTACTTTATGCTTTTCCGAGAGACTACCGTACGAGGCTTGCTGCAAAGTCCTTTAAGATGAAAGTTGAACCTCTGTTAGAAAAATCAAAGGTATCCTGCATCGATTCAGTTTAAAGATAAGTCTTTCTTTTTGGTCTGCCTTTGTTTTTGCTGATTTGCTATTTATGTGATTTTATGCAGGCTGCTGCCGAGTATCTGATAAGGGTGTCATTTGGAACAGCACTCATTGCTTCAATTGTTATTGTTTACACCACTATTATTGCTCTTATTTCAAGTAGAAGGTACTAGACAACCTCCCTTACCCAATAGCAACTAGAAACACATTTTCGTGTTGCATTAAGTTACTTTCCACTGGTCCTATTTTTTTATCTCACGTTTTTTTTGGGGTCTTAACTCTTCAGTGAAGATGATAGCCGTGGAAGACGAGGTGGGAGGTCATACAACTCTGGCTTCACTTTCTTCTTCCGTCCTTCAGATTTGTTCTGGTCAGTGGCTCTTACCTTCTACACGGTTGATTCTTTTACATGTGACTCGGAAATGAGTTAGTAAGTCTTCTGCTTGCTCTTTTGCTTATATATGAGCTTATAGAACTCCCAGAAAGTATATAGAATTACATGATACGGTGAGATGCCTGTCTCAAAAATAATAATAGGAAAGTTGGTATTTTCTCCTTGAAGAAAAAACAGAAATATATACAGATATAAAAAAGAAGTCAGGGAAGTGCTTGGTCTGCCGTCTGTGCAAGTGCCAGATTAGGGGTTTTAGGTTCAACTTTGTGGCGGTGTCCGTGAATCTGTGAATTTGATCTCAACTAAGTATGCATTGAATGTTCGATACATGAACTTGAACTAGATGTATTTCATTCACAGGAAGCTTAGGCTGAGTATCATCAATAAAAATGGACACAATAAAGAGTCAAGGACGTGCTTGAAAATTAATCATAGTTCATCCAAGTGTCAGATTGGGTTTTTGGGCTTTGCGATATGACAATGTCTATGATATTGTGAATTTGGTCTTAACTAGGCAAATGAAACATGAATTGTAAGGGGATGCATGTTGATGAAGCTTAGACTGAGTAAGGATGATGCAAAAATAGAGATGGGTATAATAAACAAGTCAAACATGTGCTATAAAGTAAATTATGGTTCTTCCGAGACTCACAAGTACCAATTTGTTTGTTTAGATCAGCGGTATGGCAGTGTATATGTAATTTCGGGCTCACTTAGCATGGGTCAATTATCTTTAAGATCTTCAATCATATATGCTGATAGTATTATTCCAAGCCGAACCCAGCTTTGCATGTAATAAAGCATAAAGTTGGGACAGTTGGATTGGGCTTCAGTGTGTGTGTGTGTGTAAAAAGCTTGGGCTGAGTTAAGATCAACTGAGGACATCTTGTGGCCATGTTTTCAAATCACACATCCATTGCACACAGTATGAACATAGGGTAGACAGTGATATAACTTCCCTAAATATGGATCCATCCATTTTAATATAATATTAGCATACAATTTAAACAGGAGATTTTCAGCAGGTTTGCCCTATTTAAATTACTAATAAGTGATGCAAGATGTTTGCCTTGTATGATGGTAGTGTATAAGATATTGAAAAGAATATACTTAGCTCCTTAAAGAAATTGGTTTGATGATGCGTACTTTCTAAATCCTAAGGTACTTCCTGTTAATATATCTTTCTTTATGTCTTTATTTTCTATTTTTCATTACTGCTGTACCTATGTGCAATTTACTCCTTTATATAAATAAAGAGGAGAGCCCTATTGGGAACTCTCACGTTGCCTTGCGCAACACACACATCACGGCTGTTCCGTTTTACGTATTCCGCTAACATGGTATCAGAGCAGTGTGATCGGCCGCTTCCGCTTCTCCTTTCTCCAGCGCCGCCACCCTTCCTCCTACCTAGGGCGCCGCCGCAACAGCGGTCTCCTTCCCCTCTCGTCGCCGCCGCGCGGCAGGGGCAGGGCAGTGATTAATGAAGGTTTTTAATTTGATAGCAAGTAACATTACAATAGAAAGGAGGTTGGCAGACTAGTGAATTGTTCAAGGGGAAATCAGTAGTTCAACACACCTTTGAACCTAAGAAATACTTCTGCTAGAGTGAGGTAGATCCCATAAGTCCATAAGTAACCCCTTCAGCCATAAAATATGTCAAAGCCGATAGCTGGGAACTAGGAAGCACGGACACTTCCTAGACAACCCACGTGTCCATGTCGGACACGTTTTGGACACGGACACTTCCCGGACACGGCCCAAAACGTTTTGAACACGGCTGGGACGTGTCCAGATCATTACTCCTTTATATAAATAAAGAGGTTGGCAGACTAGTGAATTTACTCCTTTATATAAATAAAGAGGAGAGCCCTATTGGTATCAGAGCAGTGTGATCGGCCGCTTCCGCTTCTCCTTTCTCCAGCGCCGCCACCCTTCCTCCTACCTAGGGCGCCGCCGCAACAGCGGTCTCCTTCCCCTCTCGTCGCCGCCGCGCGGCAGGGGCAGGGCAGACGCCACCGCCGGCGCTGCAGCCCGTCGGCTAAGGGCTTCCGTCGCCCGTCTACTATCTCTGGACCTCCGATAGTCTCCTCCATGCTACCGTAGGCCCGACAGCCAAGAACCGAAGCTCCGTCTACGTTTTCGGCAATTTTTCAGCAACTTTTCGGCTAATTTTCGGAAGCCGAATTTGCTGTTTGGGGATTTCCGGTTGATCAAACGGCCATCTAAAGCTCTAACCGGAGGTCTCGTCTCTTCCAAAGTGCCTTCCTAATCACATCTCCTTCATGTGTGATTAGGAACCTCTCTCTCTTGAAGGCTGTCGATGCGTCAGTAACGCATCCTCTATCCAGTTTCAGTTGTGACGTGTATCTCTCCGTCACGTGACGTGTATCTTCCCGTCAATCCAGCCTTCCTTGTGACGCGTATCATTCCGTCACTTATCCTCGTTGCATTATGGAGAATAAGATGTCCACCTATTATGGAGAGGTGTCGCCTATTCCTATCAAACTCAACGGGAAGAATTTTCTGCTATGGATGAATGCTGTTCATACCGTCTTGGAGTCCCGAGATAGGGCAAAGTTCGTTGATTCTGCACCCCTAGCTAGCACTGACAAAGACTATGCCGAGTGGAAACGTCTGGACAGCCTAGTGAAGACTTGGCTATGGGGCAGCATGGAACCTACAATTGCATCTAGGTTCATGTTTTACTCTACAGCCAAGGAGATTTGGGATGCCGTGAAGCAACATTATGCTCAAGAAAAGAATGCTCTTCGCCAGTTTATGATTTATGACCGTCTTTTTGTGGAAAGACAGGGTGATAAGCCACTTGAAGAGTATTTTGGTGTGATTCAAGCTATTTCTCAAGAACTGAGCTACTATCATCCAGTGACAGTTGCTGAGCAGATTAAAGATCGAGACGACCTGGTCACTGCTAAATTTCTCTCTGGACTTAGCCCCTCCTTCGGTTCGGCCAGAAGTGTGATCCTTGCTTCAGACAAATTACCAAGCCTTGCAGAAGCTTACTCTAGGATTCAGCAGTCCACCTTTGAGTCTGCTGATTCTATTTCTGTTGTTCCTTCTGGAGATTCTCATGCTTCTATTGCAGCAGCAGTAAGAGGAGGACGACCTGCACCATCTGACAAATCTGGCTTGGGCAGAGGACGTAGGACTCGTCCTAGATGCACATTCTGTGACAAACCTGGGCATACTGTAGAAAAATGCTGGAAGAAACATGGGAGACCTGCTGCCCCGCCTGTTGGAGCTGCAAACTGTGCCACCTCGGAATCTTCAGCTGTGGGTTCTAGTACTCCTGGCATCACTCTTACTCAGGAGGAATGCGACAGATTTATTCAGGCAACTCAGCACTGGAACATGGGCGCGTCATCTGCTTCGGCAGCCAACCTTGCGTCTACTGCGGGTAATCAGGCTACATCTTTTATGGCTTCTGGATCCACAAATCCTTGGGTGGTTGACTCTGGCGCATCCCAGCACATGACTGGTATGAGGAGATTGCTCCGTTCACTTGACTCATATATTCCTCATCCATCTGTTACCTTGGCAGATGGTTCAGTGAGGAAGGTGGTAGCTAGTGGATCTGTGTCTCTTACACCAGATATTGATCTGAAATCTGTTCATTTTGTGCATGAATTTCCATTTAATTTGCTTTCTGTTGCCAAGCTGATTGACACTGTAAAATGCACAGTAACATTCGGGCCCTCTTGTTTTGTTTTACAAGATCTCAAGAGTATGAAGATGATTGGTGGGGGGCCTAGGAAAGGTGATCTCTACCTCTTCCCTGGTGATTGTCTACCTCGCCATCCATCTCCTGCTCCAGTTTCAGCCGTCATGATGAGTGGTTCCCCCTTGCTGTGGCATTGCAGATATGGACATCCATCCTTAGAAAGCCTGAAGAAGTTGGAACCAGATCTGGCTCATTTGTCTTCTTTAGAGTGTCAATCGTGTCAGTTGGGCAAACATCATAGATTGTCATATCCTGTTCGTGTCAATAATCGGGCGACTAGTCCGTTTGAGTTAGTCCATAGTGATGTGTGGGGTCCTGTTAAAGACCAAAGTTATAATGGCTTTAGCTATTTTATTTCCTTTGTGGATGATTACTCTCATATGACATGGATTTATTTGTTGAAAAGTCGTGAGTCTGTGCTTTCCATCATTAAATATTTTCATAAAGAAATTCAAGTTCAATTTAATTGCAACATCAAGACTTTTCAATCTGACAATGCTCTCGAATATGTTCAGAAAGCGATGAATGAATTTTGTAGTTCGGTTGGGATGATTCATCATACATCCTGTCCTCACACCCCTATGCAGAATGGAGTTGCTGAGAGAAAGAATCGCCATCTTTTGGATGTTACTCGATCCCTCATGTTTGAATCAAATGTGCCTAAACGGTTCTGGTCTGAAGCCCTTCTCACCGCATGTTTTTTGATTAATAGACAACCCTCCTCCGTTTTGCATGGACGCACTCCCTTCTCTGTTTTACGCCCTATGGATCAACCTTTTCATGTTCCTCTTCGGGTGTTTGGTTGTACATCCTTCGTTCATAATTTTGATCCTAAACAAGACAAACTTTCACCTAGGTCTGTTAAAACCTTGTTCCTTGGGTACTCTGGTACGAGTAAAGGTTACAAGTGTTATTGTCCTAGTTTGCGTCGTATGTTTGTTTCTAAGGATGTCACTTTTCATGAAACCACTCCATATTTTGCAAATTCTATGAGCAAGGGGGAGCAATTGAGTGAGAGAGTGCCACCCCCAATTCAAAGTGAGCGAGTGGCACCACATGTGCCGAGTGAGGGAGTGCCACCCATTATTATTCAGGACATGCAGCATGATGATGCACCTGTCATTCAGCCCTATTCACTGGTGTATCACAGGCGAGGTAGACAGAATCCAGATGAGGCAGCGACACCAGTCTCTGAGCTTCCTCCATCGTCTTCTACTCACGAGATTCCTGCAGAAGCTTCTGATCTTGATGTTCCTATTGCTGTCAGGAAAGGTATTCGTTCATGTACTATTAGACATCCCATATCCAATGTGTGTTGTTTGTCCCACTTATCTACACAGGCTCGTGCATTTGCTGTTGGGATGGACTCAATTACGACACCAAGAAATCATTTAGATGCTATGAAGGACAGTGGTTGGAAACATGCAATGCAGGTGGAAATATCTGCTCTATTAGACAATGGCACATGGGATCTTGTCGACTTACCTGCAGGAAAGAAAATTGTGGGCTGCAGATGGGTTTTCACAGTCAAACACAACCCTGATGGATCTGTTGAAAGGCTGAAGGCTAGATTGGTAGCAAAAGGCTACACACAGACATATGGAGTTGACTTCTTTGAGACTTTTTCTCCAGTTGCTCGTTTGAACTCTGTACGGATCCTTATATCACTTGCTACTACCTTTGACTGGCCTCTTTTTCAGCTGGATGTCAAGAATGCTTTTCTTCATGGTGATCTCCAAGAAGAGGTATATATGGAGCAACCACCTAGTTTTGTTGCTCAGGGGGAGTGTCAGAAAGTGTGCAAACTGAAGAAAGCTATATATGGGCTAAAGCAATCTCCTAGAGCTTGGTTTGACAAGTTCAGTGCTGTTGTTTTACAGATGGGTTTCTCTCGTTCCATGACTGATCACTCTCTATTTTATTCAAACTCTTCTTGTGGGTCTATCATTATTGCTGTCTATGTTGATGATATTGTGATTACTGGCAGCGATTCTACAGGTATATCACGCGTGAAGGAAGGATTACAAAAACACTTTCACACAAAGGACCTGGGAAAACTGAGATATTTTCTAGGGATTGAGGTTCTTAGATCCCATGCAGGTATAAACCTATCTCAGAGGAAGTATGTGCTGGACTTGCTACAGGAAACAGGCATGACTGATTCTAAGCCAGTATCCACTCCTATGGATTATCACACTAAGGAGATGGATGATGACACTGAGTATTCAGATCCAGGATACTACAGGAAAATAGTTGGGAAGTTAATCTATCTAACTGTAACAAGACCCGATATTTCTTTTGCTGTAGGAGTGGTGAGTCAAAATATGTGCACACCACGACAGTCACACTGGACAACTGTATGCAGGATTCTGAGATATCTGAAAAGTGCTCCTGGAAAGGGAATCACTTACTACAAACCAAAGAGCTCCTCATCACCTTTGATTCTGACAGGTTATGCAGATGCAGACTGGGCTGGCAATCAGATTGATAGAAGATCTACTTCTGGCTACTGCACTTTCCTTGGTGACCATTTGATCACTTGGAAAAGCAAGAAACAACAGGTGGTAGCGCGGTCTAGTACTGAAGCTGAATACCGTGCTATGGCACATGCATGCTGTGAATTACAATGGATCAAATCTGTCTTATCTGAGTTGAAGATTTCGATTCAATCTCCCATGACACTCAAGTGTGACAATCAATCTGCTATACATATTGCCAGGAATCCTGTCTTCCATGAGCGTACAAAGCATATAGAAGTTGACTGTCACTTCATCAGAGATCAGATAAAGAATGGCAATGTTGTGACACCATATGTCAAGTCTGAGGATCAATTAGCTGACATCTTGACAAAGCCATTAGGTCCAGCAGTGTTCCAGAATTTATGTGGCAAGCTGGGCATCCACAATGTGTACACTCCAGCTTGAGGGGGAGTGTTAATATATCTTTCTTTATGTCTTTATTTTCTATTTTTCATTACTGCTGTACCTATGTGCAATTTACTCCTTTATATAAATAAAGAGGAGAGCCCTATTGGGAACTCTCACGTTGCCTTGCGCAACACACACATCGCGGCTGTTCCGTTTTACGTATTCCGCTAACACTTTCAAAGATAGAGAATATGGAACAATCCAAATGGGGAAGAAGAGCCCCGAGGAATTCATAACCCCACGGAGGTCCGATGCAAGGAAGGGGGTAGGTGATTTAAGGGCTACTGCAATGCGCCAGTGGTGCATTCTACAATACTAACTGCAGTGTCCCATGATAATTTAACCCCAACTGGGGTTAAACCTGAGACTTCCCAATCAAAGCCGTGGTCAGATGAGCACCTCAGCCACATAGTGTATGCTATTAAGTATTAACTCTCTGTTCATGTCGTGCTAGTATGTTTCTTGTCTCGTTGCTTGAGCTTACCACTCTTTGGCTATGTATTTACGGTTATGCCTCTTGTTGGGAGGAGAGAATTTAGATTGCTTTTGGCCATAGTTGCATATTGTAAGACAATAATTGACTTGAGCAATGTCCTAGAAATGCACACGACCTTGATGTTTAACTCCAAGAGAATGACCTATTTGACCAAAAAAATGGTCACTGGGCTCGTTAGATTGCTCTTCAGGTGCTCCTTCTCAACAATATTCAGATCTTAAGCAACTTGACCAAATAGAATGCTTTCAAATTTGGATTCTTTGAACTGAGTAGTTGTCGGAATCCTCCCCCTGTATTATGTGTTAAGTCACTAAATAATGCCTCACTATAGTAGGTGCAAATATAGATACAGGCATTCTCGACTGTTTGAGATAATCAAGTGCCACTCACTCCAAGCACCTATATTGCTGTGCATGTTTAGGTTTTTTTTGTCCAATCCCAATGTTCAAATTAGGAACAGGTGTCCATATTAGGTGCCTAATAACCTTATTATTTGAACTTAGTACTTTTAATGTGCATGTTTAGGTTTTCCTTGGTTCGTGCCTCAAATTGGTTTTTATCTTAGAACCGTGCTATCCTTGTTAGGTTTGAATTGCACAATGTAAGGGATCTAATGACCTATATCGAGGCCTCTTTCATATTGTAGGAATTCAAAATGCTCATGATAATCATAAAAAACATGTGTATACGGGGATAGTGTGGAATTCAATTACATCTGATCACCCATGCATAACAATGTGCCTAATCGGAGCACCTTAGTACCGTATTGATTAACAATGATGATCTTCATTATTGGCAAGCTTTGGTAGATAATTCTCAGGTCAATCATCACAATCTAATACAATGTCTTGCAATCTCATCAAAGACTTGAGATACACATCAAGTATATGAATTCATACGTATCATAAAATATGAATATGTCCGAGTGACATTGGAATGACGTATAGGGTTGGTTGACATGTTGCTGTTTGGCTTTGTATTCAATACACATCATGTATATTTTGACATTATGTCACCAGCCACCCATGTCGACATATATTTGTGGAAATTTCAAAATATTGTTGATGCACATTAATTGTGTACACTTGATGGAAATCTGGAATGGAATCTTAGGATAGTGTAATCTGCACAATTATTGCTTATTTAGTTAAATTTATTAATAAGATAACTTCTAAAAGTAGGATTCATATCAATTTAAGTTGACGTTTAAAGCATGAAACACATTGCAAAGTGTAGGCATGCATTATATATAGAATACTAAATGCTACAAGACAATAAATTTTCAAATCAAAACAAAATATAATTTCACGGAAACTATGTAATAGGAAAAGGGATATAGCACCAGTTTAGGCATTAATGTTCAGAATATATGTAGATGGGTAAATTTGACAATACATCTGTTCACAATTTTAATATGACGTTTCAAAAATTACATAATCATACAAGGTTATTGGTTCCTCTTTTCAATTATATCAAAATCTGGTGAAAGGTGATAGGAGCTCCAAAATTTTGTTGATGTTCCTTATTCATTTCCTAGACCAGCTGTGTTGTGATGTATCGAGGAGGCAACAAGCCTAGCGATGGAAAAACATATCCTTGTGTATGTCGCACGCTTGTGGATCACTGCAACACTTGCGTTGTGGGTGTATCATAACATGGTGGCAAGTTTAAGGTCTGGTATCTACATGCCTTGACCCCCTAATTGGATTTCAAAGGAGTAGTCGCCCTTAACATGCCGATATGACATGACTTGTTTGAGGGATACTATGGATGTCATTCTTAATGCCGAGCAACATATGCTCTGTATCTTGTTCAGTTGCTCTTTCGTGTGGGACACACACTCTGTATCTTTAGGTGGTGCGGGTCATTTGAAGATTACATTGTGCATTTGCTTGATTTCTAGGTAACATCTTTGCTAAAATAAATGCTTCGCCTTTCTGTGCGTTAGATTATAGCAAAGAATAAAGTCTAAGTTGTTTATATTTAAAAAAAAATATGCATTAGAAATTCATGGTACGATGTGTTTTTGTCATTGTTAAGGCTTCCTCGTGCACAAGGGACGTAAAGCCATATGTCCATCTTCTAGACATGGGTCTGCACTGTGTCAAATGCCTTCAAGGTATTGGGTTCACCAATCGTAGCCTACGAGGACTATAACTTGGTGACGGATATAACAAGCTCTCTTCTTGTGCTGCTAGCGGGTGTTTAGATTGGTTGCTTCCAAAAAGTGAGGACTTTATATACCGTTGATGTACTACTACGGTAAGTTTTTTTGGCCATTCACACGCTATGAAGACAACATATATATCATTACATCTGGCACAATGAAGTTGTTGAGCTCTTGTATTAACAAGGGAATGTACTCTGTTGTAGAGTTGAGTTTTTATAAATGATAAACCTTGTATGGTTGTGTGATTTCTAATACATTATGATATAATTGTTAAAAGGAACAAACATCATGTTTTTTTGAAATTTACCTATGTAGTTTTAGCATTGTGTTATATATAGGTGAAATATCTTGGTGTCATAATATAATAATTGAAATAGAAAGTTATTTTTTGATAATCGGACCAATTTAGAAGTCAAAATTTTAATCGGTGTTGCCAATAGTTGTTGGTAGAGAGATATGTTGTGTTTTTTTGAGTGTTATGTGCATAGCATGTGCCTCACTTATGCTTTCACTTCTGTAGTTTAGTCCCATATTGCTCATCTCTGTTTTAGTCTCTATTCCCTTCTGTTTTATAAAGACTGTATTGTACACTGGTTTATTCATTCAATAAGCAATTCCCAGTTTCTCTATATGGTATCAAGAGTAGGTTCGGTTCCTCGAGTGTTTCTTTCCCACTATGCCCTAAGCCTTCACCCCCCCGGGCCGTTGCCGCCACCTGCCGCCCCCCCAGCAGCCCCCCGCCGGCTCCCACCCACTGTTGCCCTCCTCCTCTCGGGCTTCCTCCTCCCTTTTCGCATGTATAACCTTCTGGACAACCATAGCCATCCCACGTTGCGAGTCTTCTAACTCTCTGGTTATTTTTCTGCCTGCACCTCATGATGAGATACTGATCTTCCTCATGACGGCGTAGGTTCATTTATCAATCTATCTGCCCGCCACAGGTTTTCTCTGATTTGATGCGTCAGATCCCTGTTGCTGCTACTGCCCCATACTGGGTTATTTATTCACTGCCTGTTGCTGCTGCGCCGCCACTTCACTGCTGCTATGCTTCTGCCCTACTTCTGCTCATCATGGCCTCGGTTGAGCCTCCTCGCTCTCTGTGTGTTACCACTGTCAAGCTCGACAGTTCAAATTATCATATGTGGTCGACGTCTTTTATCCTTTATATCAAGGCCCAAGGCCGGTACTCACATCTTACTACTAATCCTCGTGCTGCCCCTGCTGGCTGCTGCTACTTTTGATGAAAAAAGCAAACAAGCTTATGTCCAATGGTCCAAAGACGACTCCGATGTTATGTCCTGGCTTCTTAATAGCACCGAGCCGCGGATTAGTCAGCCCTTGCTATGTCTTCATGATGCTAAGTCAATGTGGGACCAGCTTTCCCATGTCTACTCCCATAAGCAAAATCCTAAATGTGTTTTTGAAATTTTAAAAAACCTGGCCAAGGAGTTTTCTTTTGATGCTTCCATCGAGGACTTCTACAATCAGTGCTTTGCTCTCTGGAATGAGTATGAAATCTACCATCCGTTGACAGCTGATATAAAAAAATCCCAGAAGCAGCACAATGAACTTCAACTGGTTCAATTTCTAGCTGCCCTACCTGCTTCCTTTTTTGGCATGGTCGATCAAATTCTGTCAAGTGACCCTCTGCCTACTCTTCATGACGTCCTCAAGCAAGTCCAACGGCTAACATCTGTGACCTCCACGCCTGTTATTGAGCATCCTGCTCTAGTTGCTCGTGCTGCTGATTCTGGACGTGGCCGCGGTCGAGGACGCGGTCGTGGCGGAAGCATGCCTTCCACTGGCGGACGAGGCTCCTCTACTGCCCCTGGACGAGGTCAAGCTACTGGTACTCGCTACTGCAACTGGTGTGGTCATGATAATCACACTGAAGATAGGTGCTGGATCAAGCACGGCAAGCCAGCCTGGGCTAACCAGGCCTCTACAGACTGCTACTGATTCTGCATCCGACCCACCAATTGCACCTCCAACTATTGAATGGCTTCGCTCTAAATTCAAGAAATTTTTCCAGGAGCACATGACTCAGCTACCTTCGACATATGTTGCTGGTTATTCTGCTATGCTTGCTTCTCCTTCTGCTGGTAACAATAAATGGTGCATTGATTCTGGTGTGTCTGTCCATTTGGCAGGCGACATCCAAGTATTTTCTGCTCTGTCTAAAACCTCTAATATTTCATTTGTCACTGTTGCAAATGGCCCTAAGACTCATGTTCATGGCATTGGCATCGTTCCTTTATCTCGCAAGCTGAACCTTCAATTTGTTTTATACATACCATGATTTCCTGTTAATTTATTATCTGTCAGTAAAATTGTAAAACAACTTCAGTGCTCCATTAAATTTGATCCCTCTGGTTGTGTTTTGAAGGATCTCCGCACGAAGACGGGGATTGGTTCGGGCCATGAAGGACCATATAGACTATACTATTTGGATGGACCACCTGCAGCTTTTGCCTTTCTGTCTACATCAGTCACATGACTTCAGTGGCACTTCTGACTGGGTCATCTGTCTGCTGCAAAATTGAAGCATTTATTTCCAGCATTGTCTGAAAACAATTTTTCTTGTGCATCCTGTGTTTTGGTCAAACAAACACGGTGTGTTTTTCCTGCTAAAAAGGAACTTGGTTCTAAAGCAATTTTTGATATTGTTCATGCGGACATCCGGGGTCCATGCTCTGTTTCGAGTCAATCTGGTGTTAAATGTTTTCTGACTTTTATTGATGATTATTCCCGTACTACCTGGCTGTTTTTGCTAAAAGATTGTGGCAATGTTTTGGACAACACCCGTATTTTCTTTTTTGAAATACATACCCAGTTCAATAAATCCATTAAATTTTCTGTATCGATAATGCCCTGGAATCTATGTAGAAGTCTGTCACATCTTTTTGTTCTAATAATGACGCTATCCATCAGAATGGTGTTGCTGAACGGAAAAATCGCCACTTATTAGAGGTTGCTCGCAATCTTCTTATTCATTATAAAGTTCCTCACCGTTTTTGGCCTGAGGCAGTTTCTACGACATGCTATCTTATAAACCGTATGCCATCTTCTGTTTTACAAAATCGTATACCTTACTCCATTTTGTTTCCTGATGCACCTCTGTTCTCTGTTCCTCGCATTTTTGGGTGTACTTGCTTTGTTAAAAATTTACGCCCAGGAATGATGAAACTTGATCCTCGATCCACTAAATGCATCTTTTTGGGTTATTCTAGAACCCAAAAAGGTAACCACTGCTTTGATCCCGTTCTCAAACAATGGTTTGTCAATGCAGATGTGATCTTCTTTGAGCATATGCCCTATTTTTCTGATGACGGAGTAGCTCTATCCAGTGATATGTTGCCCCCCACACCTCTACCCGATATTGTTGAAGACTTGCCTTCTTCTAACCAGCATGAAGATTGTCTGTTGCAAGTGTACAAACGCCGACTGAAGACAAGCACTCCTTCCATGGCCCCTCCCCAACCAATTCCTCAGTCTACGGATGATCAAATAAACACTAAGATAACTTCTGACTTGCACCTTCCTATCAGTTTGTGCAAAGGTGTTCACTCCTGTACTAAACATCCTATCAGTAATTACTGCACTTCTGCCAATCTGCATAACAACTTTGCATGCTTTACTTCTGCAATTTCTGCTTTCACCATTCCAAAGATTGCTACAGAGGCTCTAGTTATTCCTGCATGGAAACATGTAATGGATCAGGAAATGCAGGCACTCTGTGATCGCAAGACATGGGAACTTGTGGATCGTCCTTCTTTTTGCCCTACTGTTGGCTGTCGCTGCGTTTTTACCATTAAATATCAGCCTGATGGGACTATTGAACGCCTGAAAGCTCGCCTTGTTGCAAAAGGCTACACGCAAACATATGGTGTTGATTATTTTGAGACCTTCTCTCCTGTTACACGATTAAACTCTGTTAGAATTCTGATTTCTGTTGCTGTTAATAAAGTCTGGCCTCTCTTTCAGTTAGATGTTAAAAATGCATTCGTTTATGGAGATCTACAGGAGGAAGTATACATGGAGCAACCACTCGGGTTTGTTGCTCAGGGGGAGTCTGCCTTTAAAGTCTGTAAGCTGAAAAAGGCCATCTACGGTCTCAAACAGAGCCCACGTGCTTGGTTCGACAAGCTCAGTCAGATCTTAGTCACTTTTGGCTTTCCTCGCTCTCACTATGATCATTCAATCTTTATCCGCAAAACAATGGCTGGACTTGTCATTCCTATTGTTTATGTTGATGATATTATCTTATCGGGTAGTGATACTGTGGGTATACATGCAACAAAAACCTACTTAGAAAAACATTTTGTCACTAAAGATCTCAGAAAACTGAGGTATTTCTTAGGTATCGAGGTTTCTAGATCATTTGCAGGGCTGTGTCTCTCTCAAAGAAAATATGTACTTGATCTCTTGTAGGAAACTGGTATGCTGGGCTGCAAACTAGCCAACACTCCACTTAACCCAAATATGGATTGGGATGATGCAAATTCTCCTCCCTTTGCTGATCATCACCAGTTCGGGAGGCTGATAGGCAAGCTTATCTATGTGACCGTCACAAGAGCCCGACCTCACTGCTGCTGTCTGATTCATCGGCCGGTATCTTGATAAACCCCGACAATGTCATTGGGATGCTATATGTCATATTCTGCGGTATCTTAAAGCTCTCCAGGAAAAGGCTTGATGTATAAGAAGCATGGCCACTGCAATCTATCTGGCTTCTCGGACTCTGACTATGCAGGAAGTTGTTCTGATCGCAAGTCCACATCAGGATACTGTACATTTGTTGGCGGAAACCTTGTTACTTGGCGAATCAAAAAGCAGACTGTTGTCGCCAGATCCAGTGCAGAGGCAGAATACCGAGCTATGGCTCATACTGCATGTGAACTTCTGTGGGTCCAGAGTCTCCTCCTGGAGTTTGATATATCCTATTCCAGCCAAGGAAGCACATACACATTTCTAGACACGGACACTGACACGGACATGGACACGGACATGGGACACGCCAAATTCCTAAAATGTAGGACACGAGCACGACATTGGATGAGTGGAAAACATTTTTTTAATATATACATATATGTGGGTTTATGATGTATGAACTGGAATTTATTTTAAAATTTATCTAGATTAATGTATCTATGCATGTATAATCTTTATTTATAAAGAGGTGTCTTCGTGTGTAGTGAAACAATATGAAGTAGTAAACTAAACGTGTATTTTTGTAAATATAGTAGATTAGAGAATATACATATGAGTTTGTATTACTCATTTAACCAACTTGTTAGACTATAATTTGATTCATAGTATCTGATTCAGCGTAGACTTTACATATTGGTTCTTTTCAACATATTTGTTTGTAATTGTGATTAGATCTCAGCTCTATGAATCATTTTCTCAGTATTAAGACAACAGTAGCTGTATGTTCAACATTTGCACTCTGAAATAGACTAGATTGCAGCAGCAGCCACTACAGTGAAGTGTCCAAGAAGTGTCTGGGCAGTGTCCAGCTGTGTCCAGGGTGCAGAAAAAGATCAAAATGAATTGGACACGTCCCAGCTGTGTCCAAAACGTTTTGCGCTGTGTCCGGGAAGCGTCCGTGTCCGAAACGTGTCCGACACGGACACGGGAGCTGTCTAGAAGTGTCTGTGCTTCCTAGATTCCAGCTCTATACCGATGTTTTGTAACAACAAGGCCTCCATGTTTATTGCGAGCAACCCCACTTTTCATGAGAGGACGAAACATATTGAGGTCGACTGTCATTTTGTTCGAGAAACAGTCCTTTCTGGCCGGATTTGCACTCCATATCTCAGCACTGAAAAACAAGTTGCATACATCTTCACCAAGATACTTCCTAAAGCTCGTTTTCAGACTCTAGTTGACAAGCTGGGCATGTTCGACATCTACGCTCTAGCTTGAAGGGGAGTATAGAGATATGTTGTGTTATGTTGTGTTTTGTTGAGTGTCATGTGCATAACATGTGCCTCACTTATGCTTTCACTTATGTAGTTTAGTCCTATATTGTTCATCTCTGCTTTAGTCTCTATTAGAGAGTATGTTTATTTATGTTATTAAGTGTCTTTGTAATATGGGCCCAAGTATGTCTTGGCCCATTGGGGTTTAGTTTGAGTCTGTACGCTTCCCTTGTTTCCTATTTATAGGATCAGGGCTGCCTCTTATCAAAACAACAACTAGCCGTCTTTTACTTTCTATATGGTATCAAAGCAGTGATCCAACCTTAGAGAAGACAAAAAGATTTTCCTCCGCCTATGGGCGGCAACCACCCTTCTTGGCTTAGCCGCCCGCCGGGCGCTGCCGTGGATCTTCTCCATGCCTACTACCGCTAATCCACTTCCCGACGTCTATCATCTCTAGGCCATTACTGCCGCCACCAGTAGTCTCCTATTGTGGTAAATCATTCATTTGTAACATTAACCGAAACCAAGATCCCGACCCTTCCCTCCCCCGTACCCCCTAAGCCGCCGCTACCCCTTTTACATCTACCGTTAAATCCATCATAGCCTGTGCGGCTATCCACCCTACTACCCATATCCTGTCGATGTCCCTTGCTAGCCTCCTATGAAGAAGCCCGCTGCTCTAGAGAAGGAAGCCTGCTGGCGCTGAACTCCCGCAAGATACCTACTGCCGCGTCCTTGCTTCACTCCCTGAATAGCCGCACCCCGCTTCTCTGTGCCCATCACCGCCGTTCACCTCCTAAACCCGCCTTCTGCTGCTAACCCCCCCGTCCTTTTTCTCTGCACGCCGCTGCCCTATCCTTTCTGCCTTTGGCCTCTACCCCGCCATCAGGCATAGCAGGTCGTCGTCACACAGCAACCCGACTACTACCACTGCCATAATACCATGTCCATTACATCCCTCATGATCCCAACTCCACGACCCTGCGGATTCCACCCACCATCATCCCCAATAGCCACCGACTGCCCTACTCAATATGTGGCTGCTCATCGGATGCCGATCGATCGAGTACATTGTTCATGACTGGTGCGTCTCCAAGTCCTGGCACACCGCCCTGTCAAGACTTCCATGCATCAACGACTATATACACAAACTATACTGGAAGCATGTTATCATTCATTGGTTCCGCTGCCTTCAGAAAAAGAACGTCATCTTGTTTTGCATTGACAATAATAGAAACACTCATGGAAACAACTTTTCATTCGTTGTTCCCATCAATTTCTTTTGCAAGAAATCAACCAAGTTCATCTAGCTAAGCGATGCCAATGCCAAGCACATTGTCCTCTTCAATCCAGTCCTCAATCACAGATTTATTATTGGTATATTTTGTTGATTATGGTATTGACTTCTTTGAGATATGTGCAATGATTTCACTTGATAAAATCTTTATCGACCTTTTTTTTTGGGGGCGTCGCCCCTGAGCCCCTGCGAGGGGCGGCCTCCCCTTGACCCCTGCCCGCTGAGGGGCCGAGCCCTCCAAACCCCTCGGCATTTCTGTGACTTATTTTTCTGGGGAGTTTCTTTACCATTGTCCACCCCAACCACTCTTGTTTCCCTCCGTGGTTGGTGTGAGGGGGAGAAATAGAGGAGAGAGGAGATGAAAAAAGGAATTTTATTCTGCTTATATCTATGAGGATTTTTTTGCTGCTTTATATTTTGTGGATTTTGATGCACTTGTTGAAGAACTTTTGGACTTCTACTATTGACGCTTACTGCTAGCTTCTTGGAGTGCTTTGTATCTGGAGCTTATTTTTGCTTATGTTGCCCTTAAGTTTGCTGATGGTCTTCTATCTGGTTACGTCGACTCTACTTTCTACATTTTGTCGCGCTTTATCTGTGCGTTGACACTGTCTGTGCCTTGTACATGTTGATTCTTTCTTTATCCGTGCTTTATTTGCACGTTGACTGCTGTGACCCAACACTCTTTGGGACTTTGACCTGCTGTGCGCCAACATTCTCTGGCATGTCCGTGCCTTGTTTGCACGTCGACACTCTACTTCTGTGTGCCAGCATTCTCTGGCTAGTCCGTGCCCTGTTTCGCACGTTGACTGCTACTACTGTGATCCAACACTCTCTGGACTCTGCTACAGTGATCCAACACTCTTTGGGCTCTGCTACTGTGATCCATCACTCTCTGGCTACTACAACGACGACTTTGATGAAGACCTTGGTGCTAATCAAACTATTTAATCTTTTGCTCCAGATGATCGTGTTGCTACTTATTTTTGCTCCAGATGATCGAGAAGCTTCTATGACCTGCTTGCCTGCTTGCTTGGAGTTTCTACTTGAGGGGGAGTGTCTGAGTGTTCAAGTGCTTTAATGTAATATTGAGGGGGAGAAAATTCTTATATGGGCTTAGTTTATCGTTTTATTCTGTTTCTTTGTTTTTAGTCCAACTCTCTATTTGCAAGCTGATTTGGGATTCTCCCAACTTCATCTTGAGGGGGAGTATTAGAGAGTATGTTTATTTATGTTATTGTCTTTGTAATATGGGCCAAAGTATGTCTTGGCCCATTAGGGTTTAGTTTGAGTCTGTACGCTTCCCTTGTTTCCTATTTATAGGATCAGGGTTGCCTCTTATCAAAACAACAACTAGCCGTCTTTTACTTTCTATAGTCTCTATTCCCTTCTATTATATAAGAGACTGTATTGTACACTGGTTTATTCATTCAATAAGCAATTCCCAGTTTATCTATAGTTGGTCTAGGACCTTGGTGGATCAAATGATGCTATCATTGTGAAACATGCTTGGTTTTCCTTAAAAAATCAGTTCCAAGTAAAAACTTTAACATTTTGGGTGGATTCCACCGTGGGTCTATCTTACATTGTTCAATTGTTAATGTAGAAAGTCATATATGAACCATGTGGTGACAATGCTTCTCTTCTTTGAAATTATATTCTGTAGGCTGGAGATCCTCGAGCTTTGATGAAAGTCTTTTGGAGTGCATCTGGAATGAAGAACATCTGAAAAAACCCTTGTATATTCTCAAAAATAATATTGTATTGAATGCAATAGGATGGATACAAGACTGGACGCCCTCTCCTTTATATAGGAGAGGGGAGATGCCCTAAGACTTAGGACGCAAGTAATCTAAACCGGCTGAAATACAAAAGCCCAATTACTAATTGAGCCGGCAAGCAGTAGCTCAGGTGGTCGCAACACGGGGCCCCTCACGAAGGGTCCCGGGTTCGAATCCCCCTGGTGGTGCTGTTCGGAATTGTTTCTCCCATAGCGCCGCAACCGGCCTTTGCGCGATTTAATGGGCTATGCTCCTTACGGGATGGGGCTGAGCTCCCTCGGGTGGGCTCGGCGAAAGCCTTACGGGTCTCCTGGGTTACCAAAAAGCCCAATAACTAATTACCCTATTAACTAAATAGGCTAATATAGACTCTCTAACACTCCCCCTCAAGCTGGAGCATGGGTGAAACACATGTCCAAAGCTTGGAGGTTACAAGACTCGATAAAATGATAAAAGAAATGATAAATGAAAGATAAAAGATAAAAGATAAATATCACTCCCCATACAAAAATTGATACTCCCCCTTAATTAATACTCCCCCTGAACCATGTGGTGACAATGCCTCTCTTCTTTGAAATTGTATTCTGCAGGCCGGAGATCCTCGAGCTTTGATGAAGGTCTTTTGGAGTGCATCTGGAATGAAGAACATCTGAAATGGGACATGGATACTGCAACAGTAATTCCCCACTTGGAGCAGACGATCCTCAACACCATCACTACGTCATCTTCATTGGATTATGTACTTAACATGGCACGAACGCGAATGCCCAATGTCGATGTAGCAGTAGCGGAATCTTCGAATTGTCTGAGAAGACATGCATAACTTGGCACAAACACGAACGGACGATATGCTGGTGATACGATGCAGGTACCATAACTCTAACGCATGAACCTTGGGGGCTTGATGGGAAAGGAGATATCATCCATCAAGGGAAGTCTTAAGTAGATCAGCAACAGGTAATGTCGAAGTAGCAGATGCGGCTCGGAGAAAACGTGATGAAGTAGCTCGGTGAAGATAAACTGGATGAATCAACCTTACAGAAGTAGATTGGCAGGCTTGCTGAGCTTCTGAAAATCTGAAGAAGCACCCATCTGTCTCATGTGAATGCAGCTGAAGTACACCATCAATACCTTATGTACATAACGCGGTACGAACGCGGATAGCTCGGTGTTGACGCTGAATGAAGATCCTTCATTGCTGTCTGGAAGTAGAGAACGGATGTGCTGAAATGCGAAGCTCCATGAAGATAATAGCCTGGAACATATATAGACTGAATACATCTATCATCTTCTCATACTCTCTCTCATACATATTCTCTCACACACTCTCTCTCTCTTTTCTCATCTCTTCCTCTCCTCTCTCCCCCCCCCCCACCAAATACGATGAGAGTGAGTGTTTGGGGTGGAGAAATGGATATATGACCCCCCACATTGTGGAAAGGGATACACGCATGATATGGGTGGGTGGGAAAGGAATCAACGAATTTGAGAGGATTTTGTGATATGGAGATGTGTAATATGTGGAGAATGAAGCCGATAACCGGAGAGAATATGCTAAATGGGTCAATGTAAGATCCGAGTAGAAAATTAAATGGATCTAATCCCGACCTGAAAAGGGATTTGTTTGGCCTGTTAGGGCAACAAATTCGGGGGTGCGGGGGGTGGAGCTCCCGCGAAAAATCCGATCAGGCTTAAAATTATATCCTGTTAGCCAAAGATAGATCCGAGTAAGGATTCGAATATCAACAGACATCTGGTATATGGGGGCAGTAATAGGGCTGTTTGGTAGCGGTGGAGAGTGATGGGTGTCCGTGCTTCAGCCAAGGATAGGCGAAAATGTCGGAGCAACAACTACGAGATGGAGAGCAGTAGTGGAACAACGACCATGGGCATGGATGACGGCGGTGGCTGAATGGTGTGATCGGTGGCTGGGGATATGGTTGATGGATGATATGGCATCAACACAACATGACAGACGACGATGATTGTGTCGCTAGGCTGATGTAGCACTTGGCCGCAACGAATGAGATGATACTGGTCTCCTGCACGGCTCCGGAGATATTGCATGCCATGAGGCTGCATGCAGAGTTAAGTGCGGAGCCTCTCCTTATGAGACGACGAAGGCAGGAGCTGAGGACGTCAGGGCGATGCAACGGTAGATGACTGCTGAATAATGCGAGTGCGATGGCGTCGACGGATGCGGACGACGGCTGCTTCTGGGTGGCGCGGCGACGACGATGGTTGTTCCTACTTTCGTGGTCGGCCGCAAGACTCTTAGTGGTTTTCGTCAGCTTGCTGGATGGATTCAGCGGCGGATGGAGATCTTTGCTGGGCGCTGCTTGCTGCTGGCCGCAGTAGTTGCTGCTACTGCTGGACGAATGATGCCCTGGCCGATTGTGGCTGCGGCTACGGTTAGTAGCCGGTAACAGCTTGATGATGGCTGTTGATTGTACCGGGACGGAGATAGCCGACATACAGAAAGAAAACTTAAATCTTTAAGAAAGAGAAGGAGAAGCCATGGAGGTCGGGATGTGCCTGGCGGGCGGCCGGCCTAAGCCATGGCAACGGCAGCCGCCCGCAGGCGGGGGTTCTTCCCCTCGGTTGCTCTTTGGAAAAGACGAGCGGTGGCGGCTAGGGCTGCGTGCGCGCCGGAAAGGAGAGGGTGGAGGGGCGGCGGCTAGGGCTGCGTGCGCGCCGAAAAGGAGAGGGAGGAGGGGCGGTGGCTAGGTTTCCCTTAGGAGTGAACACACTCTGTTCATGCAGGAATTACAGTTCACTCCGCCGTACTGTTCACGCCAGAGCTACTGTTCATGATGCGTACTGTTTACCGCCGGAATTACTGTTCATGCCGCCGTTTTTGTTCACCGCTCTTATACCATGTTAAAAATAATATTGTATTGAATGCAATAGGATGGATACAAGACTGGACGCCCTCTCCTTTATATAGGAGAGAGGAGACACCCTACGACTTAGGACACAAGTAATCTAAACAGGCTGAAATACAAAAGCCCAATAACTAATTACCCTATTAACTAAATAGGCTAATATAGACTCTCTAACATATATAAAGGAGTGGTGAAATGTAGGATTGTAACCAGTACGTAGTGGGCCACAAACACATGCCTAAAACACCTAATTTATATACTAAACTTATTTCCTTAACATCCCTCCTCAAGCTGGGGTATCGTAAGTTGCCATGTTTGGTTTGAACAAACAGATACACACGACATTACATGACATATAAGTGTATACATGTACAAAGATCGTCAGTTCTATTGAATATCTTAATTGAAGCACTCCCCTCTAACAAATAACTAAGAAATCAAATACATAAGACGATCCAAGATGAAGAATGCTATCTGGAGCAACAATTACTAGCAATAGTAGACAACAACACTAGACCTTGTCTTAGTTGCTAGCATAGCTAAAGTCCAGAGAGTGCTGGTTTATAGGCAAGCAAACAATCAACTTGTATAGCCTCACACCGAGTCAAGTAGGCAAATTGACATAGTTGGATGATGCACTTTCCATCAAAAAGCATGTCAAGCATAGCTCAAGCATATATAGGTGAAAATCATATTCGGAGTTCCCTTGGGAAATTATGAACTTGTGTAACTCTTCTATGTCTCCTCATCATGTCCTTTATGGACAAATAAGGTGAATCTTTGGGGTAGGTAAAACCTAAACGGCCCTGGATATAGTAGTGGATGAAATGAGGGAGGGGTATAAAGGATACAAAGTTGAAGAGGGAGTAGAGATCAATAACACACAATGTTTTTTTTGAAAATGGTTATTTTGTTTATGGATGGTGAAAATAAAGGGAAGGACTCAATTAGTGTGCATTAGAGTCGTGTTTGGTTAATATCTAAATGTATGGCCTAAACCGGAATAGTTGATTGGGATTTAACGTTGTACCAATCTTGATGCATTAGGTTGATGTAAAAAAATAGAAAGGACATCATTACATAACATTGCAGGCACTCAAGTGCCATTTAGGTTGGCATGTAGAGGGTGTGATCCTCTCCCTCGACCAATAACGATAGACCCTGTGATTTTGTTGCAGTGGCAATTGGAACATGAAGAATACACAAGTGTTAGAAAAAGGATAAACACGATTAAAGAAATCAATGTTGTCAACGAGTTGGTGAGGGTTCCTTAGGCATAGGAGAGTTGTACTGGTGATGGGTGCCTGTGTAGGGATATAAAGATGGTATTGTACACGACAACAAAACAACTGATCAACTATTTCCCTCCCTCATTTTCAGCACTAGGGCATAACAATAAGATTTAAATAGAGGTCATCGATGCTGGCTATAGGCAAAGCTGGTGATACTAGGTTTCCCTCACCTAGCAATGCCATGCAACAATGTCTATGGCAATGTGGAGGACGGGGGGTCCAAATGGGATTGAGTGGTCAGGTTAACGTGTGCAACTAGGCCATTGGCCCACCACACAACTTGATTGATTGCAGGATTGACAGATCACGAATGAAAATGGTGGATGCCTAGAAAATGATCACAGTCAGCTAGGAGTAGATGAGCATAGTGGGACGTCGAGTGGCTTGGACGGTGCCAAAAATAGTAGTACTACTGTAGGATGGATGCATGCAATTTTGTTATTTAGGCTCAATTTTCACCATTTTCAGTGTTTGCACCTTTGTTAACCCATGTGGTTTAGCTCTACATTGGCTATCACTCAAGTTGGGCTAGTCATAGACGTATATATAGGACTTCTTGATTTGTTAAAAGACAAAATTGATGACCAAAATTGATTTGACAGATTATTGCTTCCACTATTAGATAAATTGATTAAGTTAGATGTTTGCCATTAAGTGCCCGTTAGTGACCTATGCTTAATTTTCAAAAGGTTGCACAATAGATGAATATATAGGAATATCGATGAGAGATCACTCCTTCATTACATGACTCTGGGCTAAAACTATTTTACTTTAGATAACTAAGCCCACCGAGCCCACAAATACACTTACTTTCACACTTCTGCTAGAGCCTTCTACTATTGCTCACTAGATGTTGATCACGCCTAACTTGGCTAAAAATTTACATGTCAACAATTTGTTCTCTGGATTTAGTAAATGAAGTGCAAATAGTCTTTGCCAATGTTTTAGAAAGCACAAAGCGGGAGCTGAGCGGACAAGACCTTGTATCCGCTTAAGTGCCAGGTGGGCTCTTAAGCGGGTGCTTTTTTTTGAAAAGCGGATGCTTTAGTTTCTATATATTTTATTCATAATTACACACATATATACATATCTAATTGTATATTATTGAATTTTATACATGTCTAAATCCATGTAATAGCGTAAGATCGATTTCTATACAATTTTATGATATTACTATGGCGCTTCTAGTAATATACATATACAATATGTTGTAAAGTAACATAAACTTAGGCAATAGAGTAATATAGCCATAGGTATACTATATATATAATTAAGTGCCCGATTTTGATACCATATCTGATGGGCCAGAAACAGAAATTTCAGTGGATTTGTCGATATTACGGCGCTGACAATTTCGACACCAAAATGAGCAAATTAAATCATGAAAATTACCAGGAACATCTAAACACCAAGATCTATCAAATATGCAATGATATTTCATATTGGATATTAGGGGGGGGGTTCTCCCACATTTGCAAGTGAGGGAAACTGTGTTGTTTCGACATAATTTCAGTGACAATTTCGATGGTAGTTAACTTATGGAATTTTGCAAACATAATAATTTTGACATAAGACACTAGATTATATAATAAATTTGTATGTTTACCATTTCTTGATGAGTGAGTGCAGAAATAAATAGAAATGTCAAGTTTGTTAGACAGTTGCAAACTTACAAACTTACAAACTTCATGTTACAACTTAAAATTTTAAAACTTACAGGTACTAGTTACAAATTTATGAACCATAACTTGTATAAATCTAGCGTTAGCATTTAACTAGGTTACATGGGACACATATACATAGATCCAAGAAAGAACTTTGTCATTTTTGGAGTATTGTTTTAGATCTCTATAGAAGAGTGTACTTGCAGAAGGTAATGTATAGGTGGTCCAGGGATAGGGGAAACATACCTTCGATGAGCATGAAATTAATTTTTTTTGCCAAAATACCCAAGATGTAATAGTAGCAGCCCTAGGAACAAATTTCTCAAAATTTAAGTTTTGTTTCTGTAGCGTTTTGCAAAATTACTGTTCAAACGGGCTTTTTTCTACCAAATTTCCCCCATGTATGGTCAAAATTTGCATCTAGAGGTGATTTTTTGTTTGAAATTACATCCCATCCCTGCTTTTGTGTGTTTCGATGTCTGATTGCATGTTTCGATGTCCGATTGGAAAAAAATAGGATATTTCGACTGAAGTTTTGCAATTCCGATTGAGATTTTGTTCCATGATACAAGATATTGCATATTTTAGAAGTGAGATCACAATACCAGTGTAGATAATACAAAATCAATTGTATTTTACAAACTTACAGTACTGATATAGACGCCTACGCATAGTAGATTACACAATAACATAGGCAATATGAGTATATAACTCAACACAGAACAATTTGTATGTAGTTGATTACATAATGCAACAATGTCAAATATTGTAATGTAGCCTTATAGACAATAATAGATGACACAGTAGTATACAATAGTATACTAGTAATGCATGCTAACGTAGTAATATACAATACCATATATAACAATAGATACTTCTTATTATACAATATTATTACACATTATACACAGTAGATATGCAATATCTATACTTAGTATCTGATTCTATATGCGTGTATAAATGTATACAAGTACAATTAGAAGTGTGGTTTGAAGACGTGGAAGCAATCTTGGGCCCAGCTGCTTGCTTACCATAGGCGGCCTCGGGCGGGTTCCTAAAAGTGGCATGGACCTTGCAGCGCTTACGTGGCCGCTTAAGCGGGTGCTCGGAGCCCTTTCTAGAACACTGGTCTTTGCCTACGCTAATTTCTACACGAAGCGACAATTCACTTTAGTATGCTTCATCGTCTCATGAATTACAAGATTGCTGGGGATGAAGATGTCAATAACATAAAAATACGCATGGTTTTAAAAAACGCACCTCGAGGCTTAAGAGGCGTACACCTCGAGGCGAGGCGGTCTCCGGTACGCCTCTAGGCTTAAGCCTCAGTCTGCCAGTGAGAGGCGTGCGCCTCAGTTTATGCGAGGCGTATCGAGGCGTTAGAGGCGCTGAGGCGTTTGTGAGGCGTAAGCCTCAGATTCTGTGTCTAAAAAAAGGCTATGTTATCCTATTTTGGGCTTAATAGAGGCCAAATTAACCCAAAATTGTGTATATATATGCATATCTATATATGTGTATCTTTGTTTGTTGACAAATATGGAAATGGTACTACTTTTATCATTTTATGTTGCTGTATGTACACATACTCCTGTGTATGTGTATATATATGCATTTGTATACTTATAACCATGGAACACAACATCGTCGAAGTTTGGCGAAGTTTTGCCGAAGTTTTGAAATTCGACCATAGGCGAAGTCGAATACCATATACTTCGACCTCGTCCAAACTTCGGGGCGAAGTTTCATGGATGTCGGCGAAGTTGACTTTTTTGTGTGTATTTTCGTCTCAACTTCTCCGAAGTTGTCGAAGTTTCCTCGAAGTTGGCGAAGTTGGGGCGAAGTTAAGACCACCCAGAACCATAATCCCAACTAGTGCCCCAATGGCCATGTAAGGCATAAATGTCATTCCAACCCTCTTCATAACTTCTAATATCAACTCCTATGTTTTTTGTTGCCACTCATTTGATTGTATATTGTATATAATACATATGGTGAACTGTATCTATATATGTGTATTGCACAATTGACCATTTCAAGCAACACATTGTATTATTAACCTACATAGGGCTAAAGGGTCATAAATCGTGTTCTTTTTTTAAATTCACATATATAAGATAGAGGTATAACATAATTAGAAGTTTTCCATCAAAGTTTTCTAAAAATTCACATCATTTCTTCAAAAAATGGCATCGAAGTTTGTCGAAGTTTGCGTCTAAACTTCCTCGAAACTTCCACTTCCACACCTGGCGAAGTCGACGCGAAGTCGAAGTCCTGCACCATGCTTATAACTATGTTTATATGTATAGACATGTATATATATACATGTGTATTTGAAATAGTATATGTATATATATTTCTGTTATATATATATGTATATATATATGTATGTAAATCAGTATAGTTATATATGTAAATCTGTATAGTACAAAACAGAAATCTGTCTATATAGTAATTGTATATCTATATATATATTTCAAATTTATATATATTTCAAATTTATATATATTTAAATCCGTATAGCTATATATGTAAATCTATATAGTATAAAATGATAATCTGTCTGTATACTATATATATGTATATATATGTCAATCTGTATATATGACTATATACATGTACATATATGTATTCATATATACATTATATGGGATTATATATGTATATGTACATATATGTATTCATATATATATATATATGTTTATATGTATATTTATATTATTTTTATATATAAATAATATGTATATATATATATATTTATATGTACGACTCGGTACAATATGAGGCTTACGCCTCGACCGCCACGAGGCTTACGCCTCACCTCGCTGAGACGAAAACGCCTCGATGCGCCTCACACACTTTAAAACCTTGACAATACGTTGGCATAGGGGCAGAAGGGATAAGGCAAATTCATAAAGAAATGCTGTGACCCATATTGTTTCACATGCAGTATGAACCCTTCTTCGTATTCGGTCCTCAACATTCGAGTGTAAGCATTGAAACTTTACTTCTTACTGCACCAACTAAATTTCCTCCAATAAAGATACAGAAACCCAAAGCTTTCCTATCAGAGCTCCTGACATGGTTAAAATAAAATAAGCCAATTAATATCTCACAATGGGCATGCTTCCAGTAGTAGATGACAACCCTTTCCTAGGGTAGCTTTTCAAATGCCGAAAAATGTGACACGTTGTATTCCGATGACATTTTTGAGGCTTATCAAGATACGTTTTGACCACGGCAACGACAACGGTGATATCATGATAGTTGCATTTAGCTTCACCAAAAATCTGGGTCAAACCTCCCAAGGCTAGGCAAAAGAATTGGCTAGCTTGGACGTTTTTGTTTTTTGGTCTGACTAGGTCGGCTTAGGAGGTTCTCTTCCATGATTATATGTTAGTGATGCTTAATACGATTAAGGATTGTGTTTTGGGACTGTCAAAGTTATGTCCAAAAACTCTGAACTCCAGCCGGTTGGCCCTAGAAAAAAATGCGTTTGGTTTGGACTTCTGTTGATCAACCATTCCTGGTTTGGAAATGATATCTTAGTCAGAAGTTTGTGTCTGAATATGAATGAGCTAAGTTCTGGGTTAACAATTCAGGCATTTGAGATTGGATAACGTTGCAAAATCTTGATTTGTTAATACTTTAACACAAATGTATTATGTATTAAATAAATTGATCATAATGCAATATTCAATGACAAAAATGAGGCTATTCATAGAGTTGATCCGGAATCAGTTTTTTGAGACCCCGGCCAGTGTTAGTTAGCATTATGAACATGCGAGGCTCTATGTGTGACCTAAAAATGTCATATTTTTCGATAGCCCTATTCTTAACAATCTAGTTCGAACTCATATATTAATAGGCGAATTGAGGTGGGGAATTTGATTTTCCAGCGTCAAGGTGAGTTCAACATGTAAATTCAAATATCGGTGCAACCTTATGTTTTAAAATACTAGTTTTATATCTATCATCATAAAAGAGAAGTTGCTGTGTCTGCCACGAGGTAGATGTCAACCATTAACATAAGGCAAACGGTGGGGGGGGGGTTGCATGATTTCAGAAAATATGTTTTTTTTCTTCTAGATTATTGATGAAGGACGGGGAGTTTCAGGGAAAAATGCTCATAGTTTTGCTCCTCCAACATGTTGGAGGAGGACATAATTACCCACCTGAAAATTCCGGTTCCTCACCTCAAGTTTGAACCTTGAAGATAAAAGAGACCCTAAGATGCATAGAAAGGAATGGGCCTTTTTACACCAACTTCTCCCACTATGTTTTCCCATCTCCTGTCCACCCCCATCCCAATCTATCTCATGGAGTCATAGTTTGCTAATTTAATCTCTTAAAACTGTTGGTCACCTCTTGTTATTTTATTCTTTATTCACAAGAATCTTAGAATATAGTTATAGCTGTTCTTATTTCCATCAATATTCTGGCTTTTCTGATATTTGATAACAAATCTATATAAATATGAGTTGTCAGCTGCCACGTTTTTATATATGCATTGATCAAATCTAGCAGGCTGTACACATTGTTCTTGCAGTTTATTTGCATTTATTTGTCCATCTAGAAGTCGGCAACAAGATTGCTTATTATTGGATGATTAAAAAGAATACATTGGGCTCTCTTTTATAAGACAAGAGAGTGCACAAGATTTAGAGATAACCAATATGGGATAAACAGTAAAAAAGAAAAGACGATAAGTAAAATACACTAAGTAAAGAAAAGCAGTAAAGTGTATATACTAATACTCCCCCTCAAGCTGGAGCGTAGATGTCAATCATGCCCAACTTGGATGTCATAGTAGCAAATCTCGTCTTTGGAAGAATCTTTGTGAAGATGTCAGCCACCTGATCAGAAGTAGGGATGTAGGGATTGGATATCTGGCCAGATAAGACAGCTTCGCGAACAAAATGGTAGTCCACCTCAATGTGTTTAGTTCGCTCATGAAAAGTGGGATTACTGGCAATAAACGTAGCAGCTTTGTTATCACAATACATCGGAATAGGAGAGGAGTCAGAAACACCAAAATCCTTCAGCAGGCTCCGAATCCAGAATAGCTCACAAGTAGTATGCGCCATGGCGCGATATTCAGCTTCAGCACTTGAGCGAGCAACCACAGTCTGTTTCTTGCTTTGCCAAGTAACAAGGTTTCCTCCCACAAATGTACAGTAGCCAGAAGTGGAGCGTCAGTCAAGCTTGCTCCCAGCATGGTCAGAATCAGAATAACCAAGGAGTTTAAAGTGACCATGTTTCTTATATAGCAGGCCTTTCCCAGGAGAGCTCTTCAAATATTTAAGAATGTGGCAAACAACGTCCCGATGACATTGCCGGGGTTTATCCAGATATCTACTAACAAGCCCGACAGCAGAAGTAATATCAGCTCATTTAACAGTCAGATAAATAAGCTTACCCACCATGCGTCGATACTGATGATGATCGAGATAGACAGGAGAGTTCTCATCATCCCAGTCAGTATTTGGATCCAGAGGTGTGCTAGCAGGCTTAGCACCTAGAAGTCCAGTTTCAGAAAGTAGATCCAGAACATATTTGTGTTGAGACAGACAAAGACCAGAAGATGACCGAGAAACTTCAATGCCAAGAAAATACCGCAGAGAGCCAAGGTCTTTGGTAACAAAGCGTTTCTCCAGATAACACTTGGTAGCTTAAATGCCTGCAGGATCACTCCCTAAGAGAATGATGTCATCAACATATACAATAAGGATAACAATGCCAGCGGTAGTATTTTTGACAAAAACAGAGTGATCTGACTGGGAGCGTTTAAAAGAAAATTTCTGAAGAATAGTACTCAGTTTATCAAACCAAGCACGTGGACTCTGTTTCAAACCATAAATGGCCTTCCTCAGCCTGCATACCTTAGAGGACTCCCCTTGAAGCACAAATCCCGGGGGTTGTTCCATGTAGACCTCTTCATGTAGGTCCCCATACAAAAAAGATTCTTTACATCAAGTTGATACAAGGGCCAATCAGAATTAATAGCAACAAAAATAAGAATCCGTACAGAGTTCAGCCGAGCCACAGGAGAAAAGGTCTCAAAGTAATCGACCCCGTAAGTTTGTGTATAGCCTTTCGCAACAAGTCTCGCCTTCAGCCGTTCAATCGTGCCATCTGGTTGATATTTGACAGTAAATACCCAACGACAGTCAACTGGAGAACAATCTACAGGAGGATCAACCAGCTGCCAGGTGTTGCGTTCAGTAAGAGCCTGCATTTCAGCTTCCATAGCTTGTCGCCAAGCAGGATGTTTAAGAGCCTGAGAAGCATTTTTAGGAATAGATATAGCAGAAAGAGCAGCAGTAAAATTTGCAAAATTAGTCCCCAGATTATCAGTAGTACAAATATTTCCAATAGGATGTTTAGTGCAAGTTCTAGTTCCTTTCCTCAAGCTGATAGGAACATCAAGATCAGAGAATACCTGCGGTGGTGTTGGATCTGGCATGGAGGATGAAGACGTTGGAGGGGCCATATAGGGAGTTGCTGTCTTCTATCTTCTTTGATATACTTTTAGAGGCGACTTTTCATTAGGAGAAGCAGTATCGACAGTATCAATAATATCAGCAGTATCATCCATGATAGGTAAAGGTGTGTCCAGTAATAAGTCCGAAGAAAGAGCCGACCCAGCAGACGAGTGAAATGGCATACGCTCAAAGAAAACAACATCAGCAGATACAAACCCTTCCTTTGACACAAGATCATAGCAGCGGTACCCTTTCTGAGTGCGTGAGTAACCTAGGAAGACACACTTAGTCGCTCTGGGATCAAGTTTGGTTAGACTGGGACGAAGATTTTTGACAAAGCAAGTGCTCCCAAAGATACGCGAAGGCACAAAAAAAAGGGGCGCATCCGGAAACAAAATCTGATATGGAACTTGATTTCCAAGCACAGAAGAGGGAATTCAGTTAGTTAGGTAACAATCAGTAGAGATAGCCTCAGGCCAAAAATGTTGGGGAACATGATAATGAAACAGTAAAGTGCGGGCAACTTCAAGAAGGTGGTGATTTTTGCGTTCAACGACTCCGTTTTGTTGTGGCATGTAAGCACAGGAAGTTTGATGTATGGTACCCTATTTTCGACAAAGGAGGCTGACTGAGGCTTGCACAAATTCTAAGGCATTATCAGTTCGAAATTTTTTAATGGGTTTAGCAAATTGGGTTCGAATCTCATCAAAGAAAGCAGTGATATTGTCAAGAATAGTAGACCTATTTTTGAGCAAAAACAACCAGGTGGTTCTAGAAAAATCATCAATTAACTCAGAAAATATCGAAATCCAGAAGTACTCGACACAGAACAGGGTCCCCAAATATCAACATGAATAATGTCAAATGATTGTTTAGAGCTAATACATGCTTTTTTGGAAAAAGATGCTCGGGTCTGTTTGCCAAGTTGGCAAGTCTCACAATGAAAAACAGAATCTATTACATCAGGTAATAACTGTTTCAACTTCGCTGCAGAAGGATGTCCTAAGCGATAGTGCCACTGGATGCCCGTCAAAGAAGATGTCAAGTATGCTGCGGTCTTCGGAACGTCCAGGTAGTGTCTCGTCCGTCATGGCCCGAACCAATCGTCGTCCTCGTACGCAGATTCAGAAAAATAACACCATCCGGATCAAACGTAATCGAGCAACGAAGACTCTTCACAGTTCTATTGACATATAGCAGGTTAATAGGAAACTTAGGAACATAAAGAGTAGACCACAGAGGCAGGCAACCAGTGGTACAGATATCACCAATTCCAGTAACAGGTGTCTTAGAGCCATCAGCCAGTGTAACAAGAGGTATAATAGAAGTAGTTTGCAGTTTAGAAAATAAAGTAGGATTGCCAGAAATATGAGATGTCACACCAGAATCAATCAACTACGAATTTTTACCAGACTGTGTCAGGAGGGCGGTGCTACCATTAGTAGAGACGTCAGCAGAAGAAGCAAGACGAGCCTAGAGAAGTTTCTCGAATTCGGACCGTATCCAATCAACAGAAGGCGGAGCAGAGGTAGTAGCAGTCTTAGGCTGATCCGTCGTGACTTGGTTTGCCCAGGCGGGCTTGCCATGCTTGATCCAACAACGATCTTCATTGTGGTTTGTCCGCTTATAGAAGGTGCAGAAACGAGGTTCAGTAGATTCAGCGCCAGAGCCACGTCTAGGTGCAGTAGAGCGTCCACGTCTGCTGCCCCGGCCACGACCGCGGCCTCAGAAGGAGTCGTTAGTACGAACAACGAGGGCTGCTCCATCAGAAGTGTCTGGAAGATGCTGCGAAATAGATGGCAGACGTTGAACCCTTTTCAAAACATCTTGCAGGGTGGGCAGAAGATCACTCACTGGATAGGATCTGATCAACAACTCCAACGAAGGAAGGTAGACCAGTGAGGAACTGAATAAGCATAAGTTCATTCCGCTGACGCTGAACTTCAGTGAAGTCGGCAGAAAGAGGATGATACACCTGAAATTCATCCCAGAGAGCACAACAACTGTTGTAGTAGTCCTCAATAGAGTTCATGGTAGTAAATTCCTGTTTGGCCAGTTGCTTGAAAATTTCAAAAACCTTTTTGGGATTTTGCTGATGAGAGTAGACGTGGGAAAGTTGATCCCACATCTCCTTTGCTGTCTGGTGGCGAAGAAGAGACTGGCTGATCTTTGGCTCGACGCTCTTGACCATCCTTGTCATAACACCGTAGTCCTTGAACCAGAGATCGTAGGCCTGCTTCGTCTTTTCATCAGCCTCAGCAGCGGGGACCGCCGGTCCCTTGGTAGATAGATGAGAGTAGCGCCCTTGTGCTTTAACATAGAGCTCAAAGGAAGCCGCCCAGAGGTGATAGTTGGAGTTATCCAACTTCACAGTGGTAACACACAAAGTCTGTGGAAGATCAGGAGTCGCCATCGGAAGATGGAGATAGAGGCAGAAGCACATGCGCAGAGGGTAGCAGAAGTCAGCAGCAGCAACAGAAGTCAGCAAAAGTCCAGTGCATGGACTAGTGGTAGAGGGCAGAAGATCCACACATGAATCTTAGAAAAACCCACGTAGGGGCAGCAGATAGAGAAAAAAAACCTACGCCAAAATGTAGGATTAATCACTCCACCATGAGGTGCATGCAGATAGAGGAGAAGCCTTTTACGCCGTCAACGTGCCAGAACTGGAAAACGCCGGGGCTGTCCGGAGAGTTTCGGAAAGCGAAACGGAGCACGAAAGAGAGACCTGTGGTAGATTAGGCCACAAGGATGGGAGTAGCTAGGATATAGGAGGTTGGTGGAGAGATTGGAGGGGTGGAGGAGGGTCTAGGAGATGGCGGTGAGGGCTGATGGTGCAGCGGCAGAGAGGACAATAGTTGTTGTCGGCGGCGTGGAGGAGATGGAGGGATAGGCGGCGGTGAATGGAGGGTGGAGAGGGTGTAGGTGGAAGAGGGGAAGAAGGAGAAGGAATGAGGAGGAGAAGAGGGGCAGCCAGAGACGCGTGGAGGAGGCGGGGAGGGCGGCGGGCAGTGCGGTAACACTGTAGCGGCACTGTAGCAGCGGCGGAAAAAAAGGAAGGGCGGGGGCGGCGACGACTAGGGTTGGTAGAGAAGATGGAGGCTAGGGTTGGGGTGAGGGAGGGATTAGGTTTAAGGTGGATCGACCCGCTCTGATACCATCTAGAAGTCGCAACAAGATTGCTTATTATTGGATGATTAAAAAGAATACATTGGGCTCTCTTTTATAAGACAAGAGAGTGTACATGATTTAGAGATAACCAATAAAGAAAAGACGATAAGTAAAATACACTAAGTAAAGAAAAGCAGTAAAGTGTATATACTAATAGTCCTATCACCATGACACTTGTCATTGTTGGATCTACGGCTCTAAAGGGGGGGTGAATAGAGCTTCAAAAATTCTCACAAGACCAATTAGACCTTCAAATTATATCAAACAAAACCAGTAGCTTAAGTGCAATTTGAAGTCCTAACTAACAAGCATAGCAAGGTTGAGAGAAAATGGAACAAGCACTTGACAAGGTCGTTTAGAGTGATTCCACTCTCCAAACTAGGAGTGAGTCAGTCCACTACCTAGAGAGGTGAACCTCTAGGACTTTGCAAGTACTTTCCTCTATATATTCACCAATAAGAGTTACAACACAAGACCACCAAAGGACTTACCTATCCAATACAACACTCTTCAACCTTACTAAGGACTTACCCACTTTGTAAGAGTCTTCCACCTTCTTCCAAGAACTTACCTACTCTTGCACAAGTCTTCAGCCTTCAAGGGATTACCCACTCTTCTTGGATCTTCAACCTTTGCCTTCTCCTTCACCTGGAGAAGATCTTCACCTCTTCTTCAACCTTGAAGATGAACAGCAACAACTCCACCTTCAGTCGGAGTAGCTTGCTTCACCTCTGCTTCATTGAGGAAAGGGGTAGGGAAGATGGAATGGAATGAGAGCTTTACAAGAACAAGGAAGTAGCTCTCTTACAACTGACCTATCTCACTCATAATCACAAAGTGAAGTGTAAACTAGAGAGAAAGGGGCTCAAGGAGTTGCAACACACTCAACTATAGCAATGACTTAGAATAGCATGAATGAACAAACTTAGAATGAACTTCAAGGGGTCCTATTTATAGTTGGGGGTGTCCCCTCGAGTGTGGGATCACTTAAGGGCGAAATATAGCCGTTTTCTAAGATGCAACCAATCTATTCTCGCTCAAAACATCTCACCAACAGTTATAATCACTTTTTCTGCGTTTTCCGTACAGTACATTCAGTCGAGTTCTAATAAAGGTAACTTGATCGATCCACTAAATGACCAAGCCAATTTTCAAACTATCGATCGAGTTTGTTCTGGGAAACTCGACCGATGAGCTAAAATCAGTTTTGCTCAGTGAGTTGGTCGGTCGAGTTATGTGAGTGTGCAACTCGACCGATTTGTCTCTCCAGAAAATCCATCACTGGATCGGTCGAGTTTCCAACTCGATCGATAAACAGCCTGTGACAAATTTTCTAAATTGACATTTGAGTGATCAAACCTTGGAATTAAGTGTCCCTGATTTTTTCTCACATTAGTTACAAGTCATATCATCAATACAAGTGATTACAAGAATCATCTAAGGTCATTTGAGGTGATTTCCCAAAACGCACACTTGCATTGCTTTTGACTTGAACTTGAACAAGCTAGGGCTTGTAAAATTTGATCCTTTTCATGTACCTAAAGCCTAAAATCGATCTTGGACAAACATATTAGATACATAGGAATGGAATGGTTAATCATTATTAAGATATGGACAATGTAGAACTCTCAAGTCAAGATTCTCCCCCTATTTGACAATGACAAACCATTCCTCAATCATATTGAAAAGGATATTGTAGTTATACCTTTGCCTTGTGAATTTCAAGGGGATTCCAGATTTGAACATTGTGAATTGCTCCCCCTCAATCTATGCTTACTCTTTCCTGCATAGTTAGTCTATCTACACAAAGCAACATGACATATATATACTATATGGTCCTTTAGCAAGTCACATGATAAAACATATAATGAACAAGAAAAGGATCACATAGGCAATAAAAGCAATATGGTTGAGCTTCAAAACATTGAACTTCTCTCCCCATTTTGACGTTATCAAAAAGGAAAGGGGGTAGAAGTGCACATAAACATGTCTTCTTCAAGCACATCCAAGCATACATACACAACATGCAATCTCAAAGCATACACCAAGCAGAGACGAGAGAAACAAACATTCTAAGCCATAATCAAAATATGGTAAAACATGACACCAACTTATATAGTATATCAAAGAGTAAGTGTACAAAAGATTAAGATTACAACCCAGAAAGCAAGTTCTCAGAAAACAACTACAAGCCAAAACGATGAAAGCTAGATGATAAAATAGTACAACTCAGAACATGTGCCCAGATTTTTGTAATACAAAATAGCCTAGAAAGATATATATGATCAACATCTAGACTAAAAACTAGAACAACTAAACATCTAAGCTATCTATGTCCACAACATCATCATCATCAACATCAGAAGCATCGGGCTCGTAGTCATCATCTCCGTCTGAATGCGCAACAGAGAGAACAACGTCGCCTTCATCATCGGAGGCACTAGCAAAACCATCAGAGCCATCATCAGAAGCATCACCATCATCCTCATCAGTCTCCTCGTCAGCAACAACCTCCTCATCAGCCTGGTCTGGCATCTCCTCATCAGCAAGAGAACTAAAACCTCGATAGGGCCAACATGCATTCTGCTCATCCCAAAACATACCAAGAGTATGAAACTCATTGGCATGTGGGAATGAATGAGCAGAACTACCGAGACTAGCAAGTAGAGTGGCCAAGGGGCCAGTTGTCAGAGGCAACACACCAGGGGTAGATCTACTGGCAGCAGAGCGTGTAGCAGCGGAAGATGCAGGTGGAGGGGCATGGTAAAAGTGATCATATGCATAGGATGCATAGTCACCTCATGGGTAGGGCTGGTGGGCAGGGTAGGGGTGTGCACAAGACATGTTCATGTTGGACATGATGAAATATAGGTCCTAATGCAGGTGCTCCTGTACCTGAAGGTTGTATGCCTATTGATGCATCATGTAGCCCATAAGGGTTTCATTAGATACATGGAACGAGGCACGGGCAGGACGGGTAGGCTGAGGTGGTGGAGGTGCTTGGGTAGAGACAGAGGTAGAGGCACTTGGGGTGGTAGAGGATAGGATAGACACAGATTTTTGAAGAGTGGTCTCACTGATGCAAACTCCTTTCTGGGCAGGTATATAGTGAATGTCATGGAAAAGAGATTGTCAGTGGCAAGTTGGAATAGATCACAGATCAGGGCTGGGTAGGGTGGGTGGGTGCCACGGGTGTTCTTACCTGAGTTGAAGCAGGTCATATGATGGAGAACATATCTCGCTCACTTGACTCCGATGTTCTTCAAGAGACAATACATGATTACCGCTATATTTTCTACAATCTCAATCTGATTCTTCTTTGGGTGAATATTGCAGTTAACGACTAGGGCAATGATGCGTCTCTTGAGGTCCAAGGCAGAGGGAAGGGTGCACATCTTCCTATATGGGACTTGAGGATTCTTTAAGAACTTATGAATATCAGGGAGAGTAAGAGCATATTGCTTGTAGAAGGCCTCAGGCTCAACTAGGTCAAAATACTCCGGATAGTCCTTACGTCAGGTGTCAGTCACTTCAATATCCGAAAAGAAGATGTTCAGGGTATCCTCAGAGACTTGGAATTTCTTCCCAGCTATCGTAGATGTGAGGACTACTTGAGTATTAGGCAGGGGTGCAAGGGTGTCGTAATTCCAACACAAATTTGCGTAGAATTCGTGAGCGGCTTTAGTGCTTGTGATGGAATTGTTATAACACGCACGTTCAACACCCAAGGCTGAGAGATGGTGGTCATATAGAAACTCCACTACTTGATCTATGACCTCTTGTCGTCGTGGGCGTGGCTGAAATGCTTGGGGACCCATTTCATCTTTGGGCTGGTCCCCTTAGGTTTGTAAGGACAATAAGTAGAGTAATGATCATCACACTATAAGAACAAACCATAAGATTCTTAGTACCGGAAGACTGTCCAACAAAGAAAGATGTTTCCTTGCTCTTTTTCTTACCTTTGGCTTTGCTCTTGCCTTTTGGTGCTCTCCCTACAAATCTCAAATCACTAGTACCACTTTGTTTGGTAGAATGGTCAATGATTTTATGTAGGGAGTTTTTCCCTTTGAGGAATTTCTGTAGAGAGGCCCTTAGTCTATGATCATCATCATTAATAGATATGATAGTAGAAGACAAACTAACAATATCATCTCTAACATGAACAAGGTCGGCCTCAAGACAAGGGCTTTAGTCAAATATGAATCTTTCTCAAGAGAAATAGAAACAATATCATTATTAGGCAAGATTGGTCTAGAATATAAATTATTAACTTGACCAAGCAACCTAGCATTTTCAGATTTAAGCACTTGAATTTCCTTAAGATAAACATCCCTCTCATCGCTATGAGCATCATCAAGAAGCTTAAAATCAACATTTTTAGTTTTTAGAGTTTCAAGCTTCTTTAGGCACTTTTGGTTATCTTCCTTAAGAGTGTAAATGTTCTTAAGATAGACACCATTCTCTACCTCAACTCCATTGTATTGGACCTCAAGATCGAGATATTGGCCTTGCAAGTTATCAATGCTCTCAAGATGAGTTTTCTCATTTAGCTCAAGAATTTCAAGTTTAGCATACACATCATCAATAATTTTTCCTAACTGTTTTTTTTTAGATTTATATTTCGCAAAAGAAGAACGGGTAGAAACAAGCATGCCAATAATAACTTCTTTAGATAACTCATGCAAGCTTACCTCGCTTACCTCACCTCACCAATTTCTTCACTAGTAGAGGCCATGAGTGCAAGGTGGCACTCTCCATCTTCTTTGGAGCTTGAGCTACTTGAGGATGAAGCTTCCCAAGCTGTATGAGTTGCATTCTTGTGTCTTTTCTCCTTCTTATCCTTCCTCTTGTACTTGCTCTCCTTCTTGTACTCTTCCTCCTTCTTTGAGCTGCCCTTGTGGTGTGACTTTCTTGACTTGGGACATTCACTCTTGTAGTGTCCCTTTGTCTACACTTGTAGCATCTAGGAGTAGAGGAGGAGACTTGCTTTCCCTTTAAGTGCTTGCCCTTGATGTAGTTAGCTTCATGCTCACTTGGGCCATCATCTTCACTAGAGGAGGAACGAGAAGTCCGGTAAGGAAGTTGTAGTTGAAGGATGACCGCCTCCACTTGTGCTTTGAAACTACTATCTTTGATCTTCTTGGCTTCCTTCTCTTCTTGCTAGGCTTCTTCTTGTTGCTTGTCAAGCCTTGGCTCATGAGCTTGGAGGTTGCCAATGAGCTCTTCGGTTGGGATGTCACCAAGGCTCCTCACTTCTTCAATGAAGGTCACCTTTGACTCCCATCTCTTTGGTAGAGTCCTCAAGATCTTGGAGTTGATAATACCTCTATCCTAAGTGTTGCCCAGCCAGCCCATTGATGATGACATTGAGTCTTGAGTACATTTCCGCAATCCCTTATTTCTTGCCCATCTTGAAGTTCTCTAGAAGGCTATTCAACATGTAGATCTTAGCCTCCTTGACTTGCTTTGTGCCCTCACAAGTGATGCACAATTTGTCCCAAATCTCATAGGCGGTGTCCCAAGATGAGATCTGGTTGAACTCCGTTGGGGTAAGGGCTGCATAGAGAATGCTTATGGCTTTGGCATTGAGCTGGGCTTCTTTAAGTGCAACTTCACTCCGTGTTGCAACAGCTCCGATTGGCTCCTTGTATGGTGTGACCATCACCTTTCACATGTCAAAGTTCATGCCTTAAATGTAGAATTGCATACACCTCTTCTAATAGAGGAAGTTGGTGCCATCAAAGACCGGAGGACGCATGGAGAAGCCTCCCTCTAGGTTGAGAGAACCAAATAGGTTGTCGCCCATCTTCTCGTCTCGTTGAAGATTGTTGGAGAAGATCCTTGGCTCTGATACCACTTGTTGGATCTAGAGCTCTAGAGGGAGGGTGAATAGAGCTTCAAAAATTCTCACAACATAGACTAGACCTTCAAATTATATCAATAAAAACCAATAGCTAAAGTACAATTTGAAGTCCTAACTGACAAGCATAGCAAAGATGAGAGAAAATGGAACAAGCACTTGACAAGGTCGTTTAGAGTGGTTCCACTCTCCAAACTAAGAGATAGTCAGTCCACTACCTAGAGATGTCAACCTCTAGGACTTTGTAAGTGCTTTCCTCTATATATTCACCAATAAGAGTTACAACATAAGACCACCAAATGACTTACCTATCCAATACAAAGAGTCTTCAACTTTACCAAGGACTTACCCACTTTGCAAGAGTTTTCCGCCTTCTTCCAAGGACTTACCTACTCTTGCACAAGTCTTTAGCCTTAATGGGATTATCCACTCTTCTTGGATCTTCAACCTTTGCCTTCTCCTTCACCTGGAGAAGATCTTCACCTCTTCTTCAACCTTGAAGAAGAAGAACAACAACTCCACCTTCAGTCGGAGTAGCTTGCTTCACCTTTGCTTCATTGAGGAAAGGGGTAGGGAAGATGGAATAGAATGAGAGCTTTACAAGCACGAGGAAGCAACTCCTTACAACTGGCCTATCTCACTGATAATCATGAAATGAAGTGTAAACCAGAGAGAGAAAGGGGCTCAAGGAGTTGCAACACACTCAACTATAGCAAGGACTTAGAATAACATGAATGAGCAAACTTGGAATGAACTCCAAGGGGTCCTATTTATAGCTGGGGGTGTTCCCTTGAGTGTGAGATCACTGAAGGGCGAAATATAGCCGTTTTCCAAGTTGCAACGGATCTATTCTCGCTCGAAACAACTCACCAATGGTTATAATCACTTTTTCTGCGTTTTCCGTACAATACATTCAGTCGAGTTCTAATAAAGGTAACTTGACCGATCCACTAAATGACAAAGTCAATTTTCAAACTATCTGTCGAGTTTGTTCTGGGAAACTCGACCGATGAGCTAAAATCAGTTTTGCTCAATGAGTCGGTCGGTCGAGTTCTATGAGTGTGCACCTCGACCGATTTGTCTCTCCAGAAAATCCATCACTGGATCTGTCGAGTTTCCAACTCAACCGATAAACAACCTATGACAAATTTTCTAAATTGACATTTGAGTGATTAAACCTTGGAATTAAGTGTCCCTGATTTTTTCTCATCTTAGTTACAAGTCATCATCAATACAAGTGATTACAAAAATCATCTAAGGTTATTTGGAGTGATTTCCCAAAATACACACTTGCATTGCTTTTGACTTGAACTCGAACAAGCTAGGGCTTGTATAATTTGATCCTTTTTATGTACCTAAAGCCTGAAATCAATCTTGAACAAACATATTAGATACATAGGAATGGAATGGTTAATCATTATCAAAATATGGACAATGTAGAACTCTCAAGTCAACAGTGACTTCATACTCCCAACTGTAGCGTCCATCGGGGATCCTTGGTAAATAGCCAATTATCATATCTGCTTATTTACTAAATATGGTAAATTTCCATATTCTACATGGGTTTTGCACAGAATTGTGTTTAGCATCTCTAAGTGGAACCTCTACTTTGTAGAGGAATTTCCAGGCTGTAATTTGCCGCTCAATTATAATTGGATATAACCTACCAGGTACAATTTCTAGCTAAGAGGGATAATTTTAGAGCTTTCCATATATATACATATACCACTCCTCGACTTCCACATTTTCTAACTTATTTTTGCTCCTATGTGAGCCTGTCCTAGTCCCATCTTTCACCCATTATGTATTACAGTTTAGTGTGAATGCATGTTGCATCGTCAATAGCTAGAAGCATTCTCTCAGGCTCAAGATTTCCTACTGCTTGTAGAATACAATTACTCAATAAGAATGATTTCTTATTAATAATATCTCAATAACTGAAGAATTGGTTCCTAACAAGATGCATATTTGTCATTATTGATATGCCTCCTTCCTGGAATTATGTTTTTACTGAAATTTTTTCATGCCAAATCCCAACACTCACCTCCATGCCAAACCAAATGCCTCTTTGTGAAGGTAATCTAACACCAAGATTCTTGCCTACTAACATATAACTGACTAGGTTGCTTCACGTGGGCAGCCTAATAATAGTGACTTCGACCCCGGAACACTAATGATCTCCTTTTATAGATTACCTAAAAAATGGAGCGTCATTTGGTTCAATGTCCATACTTGTTTGAAGCGTTATTTCTAAGATTTGATAAATATTTCAAGACTTCCAATTATATAGACATGCAAATGGATTGGGGGGAGTATTATCCTAATATTGCAAGTTTGCTATGTCGGTGAACAGATCCTAATGCCTGATGCAACTAGTTGTGTTACTATGTGCTTCTGAAAAATATTGCCTGAAGAGTAGGAGCAGGTCACAAGGAGTGGATTTGTCTCTTACTTTGCTGCATGTTGCTATTGTGGTAGTAATAACTATATATCCAACTTGAAATTGGTCCGCAATAGATGCAATTATACCTTTATTAGCAGAATTGTTCCTCTAGTTACTTAGTTTTTGTTAATAGAGATTGTGTCTGCCGTCAATACCTGAATTCTTACAAGATTGTATCCCTCGTTTTTGAATATTTTAATTTGATTTCGTTTCAGGTACTGGGATCCTTATTATTACAGGAGGCAGAGAACAAGAAGCGAGAATGGATTGAACTTTATTGAATCTGTAATACTAAAGGGTTGTCTTTTCTTTTTTACTTAATCCAAATCATCAACTGCGGGTATGATATGAACAGAAATTATCTGCTGTCTTGTAGGTTTTTTCATTTGTGTTTGGTGATGGAGATCCAAATCAAGGTCTCGAAGAAGAAAGATGGAAGTTGGTACTACTCTTTACTTCAAGTTTTGTTGCTTCCTTTTGGCAAATATCTAGTTCCATTGTTTGATACTTAATCATGTATAAGTTATCATTTTGCATCTTGTTGGGTGCGCTTGTTGCATTCAGTTTAAGATATATGAAGGGATTTGGACGCCATATTTATTCAGATTTCTAATTACAATTAGTGGATGTAGTAAAGGATGCTAGTCACCTGGTGGATAATTAAGCCTATTAGCTTCAATGATGTCAACACTTTTGTTTCTTTCCTTTGTTTTCCTAGTTCTTAAATCAGTGATGCTCTCTCTGTGTCTCCTGTGGAAGCCACCCCAATAGAATAGATGAAAATTTGAGGTGCTGCAGTTTTTTTTTTTTGATGACCCAGGAGCGCCGTCGGGCTGCGCCCGACGCCTACTTGGGGGGCCCCGGATAGCATGCAAACCCGGGAACCCGGTTAAACTAGATCAGAGGTCGGCTGACCTGACACGCTCAATTCATTTTCGAGAGTGTTGCAGCTGGGTTTCGAACCCGTGACCCTTTGTTAGGGGTCCCCGAGCCTCAACCAGTGCGCCAACTCTCGCCGACATGTGCTGTAGTTTTATTAGAGAAGAGATGTAGTAGTTCCCTAGAAGTGGCACCTCATAGATATTTGAGTTTTGCTATTTAGTCCCTTGATTTATGCTGTAGGTTTAAGATGCAATTTCCTTTTCCCCCTTGTTAATCTTCATATATTCTTCTAAAATCACAGCGGCTACATAATAGAGAATTTTGATATCCCAGAGTTTTGACTCTACCTACTATTTATTTGACCAATTAGTCAATTACTAGGCTTCTAGAATAAATAACATTTGAATTATTTAATGCATTATCTAGTGGTCACGTGTCTAGGTATGTTTTTACGATATCTTTACTATACATATTGTATCATGCTTTGCAATCTACTTGCATATGTGTTAGAAAGTATTATTAGCCTATTAAGTTAATAGGTTAGTTTATATATGAGCTTAAGTGTCCCGGACGATACAACTTTACTTGAGTTCCAAGACTGTAATAGTGTAATGTTTCTCCCTTTCTCCTATATGTAGGACATGGGTGTGTTGTCTAATATTAACACAAGTGAGTTTCCCCTCAAACTTTTCAACATGGTACCTGAGCACTTAACCTAACCCTAGAGAGAAAAAGAGAGAGAATGCCTCCACCTGCGGGCGGTCGCCGTCTCTTCATGGCTTAGGCTGGCCACCCACCAGACATCCTCCTGGCCTCTATAGTCGACTCTCTTCTTCTTTCATAAAGATCTTCATGTATGCCTTCCCGATTCATAATCAAAGGCAGCCATCAAGTCTCCCTCGTAGTCATCACCATTGAGTCACACAGTCTCTTCCCTAAGGCTGTCTTCCCGGTCATGTGTAGGTGCTCTTCACCCTAGCCATCATCAATTATCGTTTGTTTCTAGGCGTCTCCAACATTTACTGAATCCCCAAACACTGTCTCCTCCAACCTATCAAGGTTTGGGTGTCTCCTTTGTCGTCACAGCAACACAGAAAGACATAGCAGCAGGGGAGATGCCTGGTTCCCCCTTGATCCTCTTAGTTTGTGATCTAAGCAAAAGTCCATTGTGGTGATTGTCATCCTAGAAGCTTCCACCTATTCTCGGGACACCTTTCCCTGGACGACACAAATTCCCGTCCAGATCGGTTCATGGTCTCAGAAGGGGCTGTTGCTATGTCAAATTCTCATGATCCATTGTCATAAGTGACGATGTTAATTCCTATTACCCTCTGGTGCACCTTCTCGGGGCTTTTTTCTCCTTGACGATGCCATTTCCCGTCGACATCGTGCATTAGTGACGTCCGACTTGGCATGTTGTGCGACCAACACGTGTCGCAGTTTGGAAATCGTCAAACAACACAAGGTTTCGTTCAGACCGAAAGTTACATGGCGTGTCAGATTTACATGGTGTCAAAAAAAGTTTGTTTTAGGCCTTTGACATCTTACACGACGCGTCAGATTTCCACACAATATGTTGACAGAAATTTGCTTTACATCTTTGACATCCTACATGACGTGTTGGATCTCCACACGTGTTGTTGGGAGCCTGCCATCTTTGACCAGAAGAATTACACGCGGTGTCCAAGAAGTATGTCTACTTTCATTTCAGTTCAAGTTATGACACACTCTAAAGTTCTACCTCTCCTTCTATACCTAAAAGGCTAATCGATTCTTTTGTTTTTTGAGGGCTTTGCCCCCACACCCCTAAATTTGTTGGCCTAAGGGTCGGGCAAATCTACTTTTTGGGTCAAGATAAGATCCATTATATTTTTCTATCAGGATCTATATAATATGGTCGTTTTGCATATTGACTCAAGTTATCCGTTTCTCTTTTCTACATACTACACCTCTTGCTTTAATTTTCATTTCTTTCCCTCCTACCACTCATGCGTGCGTCTCTTTCCACGTGCCAGGCGGGGTTATAGAGGAGAGAGAGTATGAGGAGAGCATGAGAGAGAATATGAGGGAGATGGTATATAATATTTTAGGCTATTATCTTCATGGAGCTATGTATTCTTCAACACATCTTCTCTTTCGATGTCTTTGTGGTGCGTCATTCCCACTAAGCATCGCCTTACACGTGGGTTGGCTATTTGTGCGAATTTTAGTTGGCCATAGCTTTTAGACGGCGTTGAAGGATCTCACTTGCAACATTGACACGAAGCTTTCACTATTACATCATGTACGTCAGGACAAAGCTTACTATGCTTAATTCCAGCCTCTGTTCTCTCTAGTGTTAATATTGTTTTAGTTGATCATTTTCGCTGCATTCTCTAAAGATGGATGGTTGCTTCTTCACATCAGACTTCTCAGAAGCTCGTTAATTTCTAGCATGCAAATTCTATATCTACAAGGTTGATGATTCATCTAGATTTATCTTCATCGAGCTACTTCAGTTATGTCTTCTCCGAGTTGCATATGTTGTTTCTAAGTGTTGATATGACAGCTTTATTGATTCAGTTTCTCCTTGATGGTGCCCTTCATTCCTATCAAGCCCCTAAGATGCATGCGTCAGTTTTATGGAACTAGTATGGCATCCACCAACACAATGTCCAACTCGTGTTTGTGCCACATTATGCAGGCCTGTGGTCTTCTGCACTAATTCCAGCTGGCTACACTTCTCATATGGTTTGAAGATACCTCTATTGCTTAATCGACACTGTGTTTCTGCATTTGTAATGCGTTATGTATGTGGGTTGTGTTGACTGCGCTTATACCACTCACACATTGCTCTCCAATAAAGATGGCGTAGTGATGCCGTTTTTGATCGTCTGCTCCAAATTGATGGTGGCAAGCTTTTGCTGTGGCAATTGGTTTCCATTTATCATATGTTCTTCATTCCAGATGCACTTCAAAAGACCTTCTATAAAGCTCGAGTATTTTCATCTTGCAGAAAACAACTCAAAACATGTGTCATCATATGTTTCTAGTTGGGAGTGACAATTTTTGTATGGAGGGTGACTTTTTTGTCGTCTAATTGAGTCATGTAAGTCCAAGCTAGGACGTGTGTTCTACCCATGCTCCTGCTTGAGAGGGAGTGAAAGTGTTATTAGCCTATTTAGATAATAGGTTAATTTGTATATGTGCCTTTTTAAATAATAGGTTGGTTTGTATATGTACTTGTATATAGCTTCACTTGAGTCCACAGTCTGAAATGTTTCCCCCCTTTCTCCTATATATATGACAGGGGTGTGCCATTTAATATTAACACAAGTGAGTTTTCCCTCACTCTTCAACACTATGAATAAGTGAAGTTCACCAGCCTACTCTCCTTCCTGCTTGCATGGTAACTTTGACTAGGTTACTTTTCCCTCTACTCACTCCCTTTCTTACCTCCTAGCCTGCTATTTCCTTCAAACCTAACATGTTTGCTTGCCTCTAGCTTGCTTATCCGAGTTGTAGGAAAATTTTCAAGTAAATACCAAAATAGGTGGTGTCGACTAGTGCACTAAGAGTAATTCAAGTGAAGACTTTAATTGGTTGTTAAAAATACACTGTTCTTGACCTTTTTCCTGATCTATGCCACCTTCACGTCCTCAAACAAGGGTAAGAGCCGCTCGTTGGATGATTTGCTGCAAGGTTAATTGGTGATGAACAATTGTATAGATCATTGCGTCTACTCCCATCTGAATGTCGTCCCTTGTATCCCCTAGGATCAACCGGATGAAGAGAAGTTTAACTAGAGAATGCACTCAGGTTGATACCTTAGAAATACGTCTCCAATTAGTACTGTTTGGCTGCTGTCGGTGTGCCTTTTACAGATGGGATGAGGCGTCATGGCATAGGGAAGGATTCTTGATATCAAACAGAGCCAAACAGGGCCACAGAAGCCCGCTTATGTGTGGATTGCTATCGCCTGACGGAGTCCGATTGCTATCTGAAAGGCAACATGTTTACTGTTTTTGTTATTTGCTTTTACTAAAAATACATAATTGTTTCTTTCTAAAGTGGGTGAGGCGGGCAGCTTTAGCAAGCCCAATTAAGCAGACTGAAGCGAATCTTTTAGCAGATAAGCGGGCACTTCCAGGAGAAACGCACCGTCAGCCGCTCATATTGAAAAAATAACGGATCCTGCTCTTCCACGCTTAAGCGTCCGCTTAGGCGGGTGCCTCAGGAGCTTTTTCAATCACAGGTCCCCACTCTGCCTTCATGATTCCAAGGCCATGTGGGATCAGTGTATTAAAAAACGGCCCAGGCGGCCGCTTAATCGGCCAAGACACCCATCCGCTTAATTTTTCCCTTAAGCGTCTGCTTACTCGGTTTGAAGAAAAGCGCCCGCTTTTTTCCCGCTTTTTTGCCCGCTTTTTTCCGCTTTTTGAAAAAAATGCTGTTGTAAGCATGTAATGTTAATTAAATATATAATCCAAGTAGTATTGAGTATAATATATGAAGCTTGTATACATTAAATGTTCTATGATATACCTAGTCCTACTTTAGAATGCAAACTTTGTATGTAAGCTGTATATAATAGGGTACTGCTGTAATATATCCAAGTAAATATCGTATTACTCTATTATATTTCTAATGGTTTTACTGATTTTCTTACAGATTTCGTTCATTACTAATTGATACTACTGTTTAGTATTACTGATTTCCTTAGAAATATATTTTTTATATACACATACATGTAATTTTGTATATAAATATATAAGATTTTAAGCATCCGCTTTTTCAAAAATTGCCGGCTTAATCGCCCGCCCGCCGCTTAATCGGCTACAAAGTCCCGTCTGCACGCCTCCTGCTTCATGCTTTTTAAAACATTGTGTGGGATCAACTTTCCCATGTCTACTCCCACAAACAAAATCCCAAGATCGTCTTCGAGATTTTTTGAAGAACCTGGCCAAGAAGGAATTTTCTTCTGATGCCTCTGTTGAAGATTACTACAACCAGTGCTCTGCCCTCTGGAACGAATATGTCAATCTATCACCCGTTATCTGCTGACATCAAGGAAACCCAGAGATAGCGCAATGAACTACAACTTGTCCAGTTTCTTGTTGGTCTCCCGTCCCGTCCTCATTTTCTGCAGTTGTCGACCAGATTCTATCCAATGATCCCCTACCTACTCTTCGGAATGTACTGAAACATGTTCAACATTTACCATCCACGACTTCTGCCCTTGCAGTTGAGCATATTGCTCTCACTGTACACACTGATTATAGCCATGGCCATGGCCATGGTCGTGGACGTGGCCGTGGTGGTCGCCTTCCTACTACATCGGGCCATACTTCTTATATTGGACCAGGTCGGGGCCAACCTGTTGGCCCTCATTTCTGCAATTTCTGTGGACTTGACAATCATAATGAAGACTGGTGCTGGATCAAACATGACAAGCCCGCCTGGGCTAATCAGGCCACCATGGATGCGACTGATGATTCTTCTACTTTTGATCACCCCCAACTCAATCCTCGCCTGCCTGGGTCCGGTCCGAGTTCGAGAAACTCTTCCAAGAGCGCATGTCCCATATCCCATCTACGTCAGAGGTCGACCCGTCTGCCTTGCTCGCTGCTCTATCTACTGGTAAAAATAAATGGTGTCATGACTCTGGTGCTTCAGTCCATATGGCCGGTAACATTGATTTATTTTCTGCTCTTAAAAAATCCACTCGTCTTCCCCCGGTTAGGGTAGCTGATGGCTCTCAAATAACTGTCCATGGCATTGGGACGATTCCATTATTTCGCAATATACATCTGAAATCTGTCTTATATGTTTTGAGATTTCCTGTTAATCTACTTAATGTTAGTGTCAGATAAGAAAAGACGGCTAATCGTTATATTAAATAGGAGAACAGGGAAGCGTACAAGACATAAGACAACCCTAATGGGCCAAGACGTACTTGGGCCCATAATACAAAACACTTAACAACATAAATAAACAAACTCTCTAACACTCCCCCTCAAGCTGAAGTTGGGAGAATCCCAAATCAGCTTGCAAATAGAGAGTCAAACACAAAAACAAAACAAAAAAAGATAAACCAAGCCCATACAAAATTTTTCTCCCCCTCAATATTACATTAAAACACTCAAACACTCAGACACTCCCCCTCAAGTAGATACTCCAAGCAAGCAGGTAGGTCGCAGAAGCTTCTCGATCATCTGGAGTAGAAATAAGCAGCATCACAATCATCTGGAGCAAAAGATAACATAGCTGATAGGCACCAGATCTTCATCAAAGTCGTCGTCGTAGTAGCCAAGAGAGTGCTGGGTCACAGTGGCAGAGTAGCAGAGCCCAGAGAGTGCTGGAGCACAGTAGCTGTAGTAGTCAACGTACAAATAAAGTACGGACGGGTCAATGTGCGAAACAGAGCACAGACGAGCCAGAGAGTGCTGGTACACAGAAGTAGAGAGTCGATGTGCAAACAAGGGACAGACATGCCAGAGAGTGCTGGCGCACAACAACAAAAGTCGACGACGTAGGCAGATAGAAGGCCAGTGTACAAAGTAGCAAGCAAATAAATAACTCCAGTAGACGAAGCTCCATGTAAAATCAGCAACAAATGTCTTCATCATCTTCCCTCTTCACACAATATCCATCACAATAGTAGACGTCAAGGTCCAGAGAGTGCTGGTCTACAGTAGAAAGTCAACGTGCAAATAAAGCACAGACAACAGAAAGTGCTAAAGCACAAAGCAACAAACAAAATGTGCTAATCATAGCACAAGTAGTAAGAAAGACGTATGGATATGTAACTTCATAGCAGCAGTCGAGGTAGATGATGAATAAGCAATAATAGCAGCAAAAGCACCAAATAGCAACAACAAGAAGATCCATAAAACAACAATAGAAGTGGCATGAATATCCATATAGATAGCAGCAGAAAGCACCACATAGCAGCAACATGAAAATCCATATAGATAGCAACATATATATCTTCTCTTTCTTCATCACTCCTCCATCTCATCTCTTCCTCTATTTCTTCCCCTCACACCAACCACGGAAGGAAACAAGAGTGGTTGGGGTGGACAATGGTAAAGAAACTCCCTAGAAAAATAAGTCACAGAACTGCCGGGGGGTTTGGGGGGCGCGACCCCCCAATTAGGGAGTGGGAGGCCGCCCCTCGCGGGGGCTCGGGGGCAGCGCCCCCGAAATAAAAAAAAGGCCTACAAAGATTTTCAAAGAGAAATCAAGCACAAATCTTCATAAACATTAATGATATTACAGATAAAATCCATCCAAATTTGCTCTAGCCAATCCAAGAAATTTGATGTCAACTCACAAGCTGCAAATCACAAGCTTGGCTAGAGATTCCAGTTGTGGAAGCAACAAGGGAGTCCGACGAGCAACGACGAGTGTAGCAAGGTGGCGGAGCGACATGGGCGTATCAAGTAGGGCAGCATGCAGCAACAGACTCGGACAGCGGCAGAATGCATGGGCAGCGACGGCATGAGGGGGGAACTTGCAGTGCCGGCGGCACGACGACAGTAAGGCTGTTTGGCGCCGGCAAGGGGCAAGGGCGACGAAGCAGCAACAGGCAGCAGACGGAGCAGCAACAAGGACAGTGCATGGAGCAATATCAGCGGCAAAGGGCAACAGCGGCAGGGACGGACGCGGGGCAGCAGCAGGTTAGAGGCGACAGTGACAATAACGACAGTGGGCAGCAGGGTTGGTAGCCACGACAGCGTGCATGGAGTAGGGTGATCGGCGGCTGGGCAATAGGCAGCAGATCCGGCGGCCGGTAGTAAGAGCGTAAAGGAACAAGGAAGAAGGCAGGGAACTAGGAAGGAATTCCCTGCGGGCAGCCAAGCACCGCCAAGGGCGGCGGCCGCCCGCAGGGGGGCACTCCTTTGGTTCTTGCTCTCTCTCACGTAGGGTTTTGGTCCCTAGGACGGCTGCTCTGATACCATGTCAGATAAGAAAAGACGGCTAATCGTTATATTAGATAGGAGAAACCATGCTCCTATAAATAGGAGAACAGGGAAGCGTACAAGACATAAGACAACCCTAATGGGCCAAGACGTACTTGGGCCCATAATACAAAACACTTAACAACAGAAATAAACAGACTCTCTAACAGTTAGTAAAATTGTAAAGAGCCTTCACTGCTCTATTACATTTAACCCTTCAGGTTGTGTTTTTCAGGATCTCCGCACGAGGAGAAGGATTGGTTCGGGCCATGAGGGACCAAATGGGCTCTACTACTTGGATGGACCGACATCAGTGACCGCTATGCTATCGACAACTGTGACTGGGATTCAGTGGCATTACCACTTTGGCCACCCATTCGCTTCTAAGTTGAAACATTTATTTTTTGCTTGAGCTGATAAGAATTTTTTTTTGTGAATCTTGCCAATATGGCAAACGAACCCGGTCTATGTTTCCTGCTAAGAAAGATATTGGTTCTAAATGCATTTTTGATATTGTTCATGCGGATATATGGGGCCCTTGTCCTGTTCCTAGTCATTCTGGAGTTAAATATTTTATGACTTTCATTGACGACAATTCTCGCACGACATGGTTTTTTTTAATTGAAAGATCGCAACACTATTATGGATACCATCACCACCTTTTTTTCTTCTGAAATTCAAACTCAATTCAACAAACCCATTAGAGTCTTTTGCACCGATATTGCTCTTGAGTTCATGCAGAAATAGGTCACCTATTTTTGCTCATCCCATGGGACAATCTATCAAACTTCTTGCCCCTATACCCAACAACAAAATGGGGTTGCTGAATGCAAAAATCTCCATAATTTAGAGGTTGCTCACACTATCCTTCTTCATTATTGTGTTCCTCACAGTTTCTGGCCTGAGGCAGTTTCTACGACTTGCTATCTTATCAATCGCATGCCGTCCTCTGTTTTATAAAATCAGATTCCATATAACATCCTCTTTCCTGATGTGCAACCATGTATCTTTGGATGCACTTGCTTTGTCAAAAACCTTCGCCCAGGGATGACAAAACTTGATCCTCGCTCAATAAAATGTATCTTTTTGGGTTATTCCAGAACCCAAAAAGGGTATCACTGTTATGATCCCATCTTGCGACAATGGTATGTGAATGCAGATGTAGTGTTCTTTGAACATCTGTCTTTTTACTCCGATAAAGGGGCTTCCTTATCCTGTGACATTTTAGCACCAAGCCCGTTGCCTGACATTGTGGATATTCATCCACCTTCTAAGCTGACACCTGAAGAACGACCACTACAAGTGTACAAAAGAAGACCCAAAGCGACTACCCCTTCCATGGCCCCGCAACAACCAACTCCTCCTTCAACAGAAGATCACAACACAACTCAGGTACACTTTGACTTGCACCTTCCTATTAGTCTTCGAAAAGGTGTCTGCTATTGTACTCAACATCCGATTAGTCATTTCTCTTCATCATCTAATCTGGGTGCGAGTTTTGCGTGCTTTACTTCTGCTATCTCTGCTGTGTCTATACCGAAAATTGCTACAGAAGCACTTTGAATTCCTGTATGCCGAAAAGCTATAGAAGCTGAAATGTAGGAACTCTCTGATTGCAAGACATGAGATCTTATTGATCGCCCTTCTGCCTGTCCTACGGTTGGCTGCCGCTGGATCTTCACTATCAAATATCAACCTGATGACACTATTGAACGATAAAAGCACTCTTGGTAGCAAAATGATACACACAAACTTATGGCGTGGACTATTTTGGAGACATTCTCTCCATTCGTTAGGCTCAACTCTGTTCGTGTTCTCATCTCTGTTGCTATAAACAAAGATTGGCCACTATTTCAGCTGAATGTCAAGAATGCCTTTCTCTATGGGGAATTGCAAGAAGAGGTTTACATGGAGCAACTATCTGGCTTTGTTGCTCGGGGGAGTATTCTTCGCGAGTTTGCAAGTTGAGGAAAGCAATCTATGGTCTCAAACAAAGCCCTCACGCCTGGTTTGACAAGCTCAGTTAGATTCTTATAAAATTTGGCTTTTGTCGTTCTCATTCATATCACTTTGTATATATCAGAAAAACTACGACTAGTCTAGTCATACTTATTGTCTATGTTGATAACCTTACATTATCTGGCAGTGACACCTTGGGCATTCTGGCTACTTAAACATATCTATTACAACACTTTGTCACCAAGGATCTTGGAAAATTGAGATATTTTTTGGGTATTGAAGTATCCAGATCATCTGTAGGGTTGTCTCTCCCAACGTAAATATGTTCTGGATGTCTTGCAGGAAACATGTATGCTTGGCTACAAGCCAGCCAACACCCCTCTAGACCCAAACACTGATTGGGATGATGAATCCTCCCCATCTTATGCTGATCACCAGTCACCAATTCATGCGATTTGTTGGTAAGCTCATGTACCTTACTTTCACGAGAGTTGATCTTACTGCTATTGTAGGGCTTGTAAGTAGATACCTTGATAAACCTAGACAATATCACTGGGATGCTGTCTGTCACATTCTGAGATATCCCAAAAGCTCTCCAGGAAAAGGTCTATTGTACAAGAAAGATGGCTATTGCAATCTTTTAGGTTCCTTTAATTCTGTTTGTGCAAGGAGTAGATGTGATCGCATGTTTACATCCGGATACTGCACCTTTGTTGATGGCAACCTAGTTACATGGCGTAGCAAAAAGTAAACTGTGATAGCTAGGTCAAGTGCAGAGGAAGAATGTCGAGCCATGACTCACACTGCATGTGCACTTCTGTGGGTGCAAGGCCTTCTCAAAGAATTTGATATATCTGATTCTAGTCCTATTCCGATGTTTTGTGACAACACAACTTCTATTTTTATTGCGTGCAACCCTACCTTTCATGAGCACACAAAGCATATCGAGGTAGATTGCCACTTGGTTATGGAATTTGCTCTTTCTGGCCGCATCTGCACCCCGCATCTCAGGTATGACAAACAAGTGGCAGACCTCTTCATCAAACTTCTATCTAAAGCTCGTTTCAAGACTCTAGTGGACAAGCTGGGCATGCTCGACATCTATGCTCTAGTTTGAGGGGGAGTAAAGAGATGTTATTTTTGTACTTGTTATTTATCCGATATTTCTTAGCTTTACTTATTGTTTTATTCTCTTGTCCTATAAAAGAGAAGGCATTGTAAACTCTTTGAATCACTTAATAGAAAAGACTCTCTTCTTTATAAGTGGCAAAGAAACCAGACAATCAATGTAACACCAATCACAAATTATATGTTGAAGTTCTCCAACTTTCCTAATTACTTGGGTAGCAATGATGTGTTGCTAAATACCACTCATTGCTTGTGATGCCATAAATCAGTTATGGACATTCACTGCCAACGTAACTTTTGGAACCTATAGGGTCACACACATAAGATATACTTGGAATAGGACTTCATTCATGAATGTGGTTTAAACTTGATTACTAAAGAGTTAAGTATTCAATGCAAACAACATTGGTTGAATGACTGAACTGTGAACCGACCAGTTCAAGTGTTGAACCGATTGTTTCAGTGTGTCAGGTCAATTGAACCAACTTTGGCAGTCCTGGACAATGAACTGACCGATTCAGGAAGCGAACCGATCGACTCAGGTTGTGAACCGACCGCTTGGTGGATCAATTCGATTGATTCAACGAATAGTGCTGATGTCATGTTGTGCATTAAATCGGATAATAATTGCCAAACAATTGCGATTGGGAAACATGATGAAACGACCGGTTCAAGGGTTGAACTCGATCGGCTCACATGACAACCGATTGGTTCATCCATGAACCGACTGTTTTGCCACTCGCAATATGAGAAAATTAGTGAAATTCCGGATCCTTCCGCTCCCACTTGGACTGGGAATCCTAACCCTAACCCTCCTATAAATAGAGGGGTGCTGGAGGCTTCTTAGAGATACAACTCAATGACCTCTGATAATCGTTGTCCTCTCTGATTGTGGTAACTAATAGAGAGCCCGAGCAAGTCCTACCCGATAAAGGGAGGGACAACAATGGAGAACAATTGTGGGAGAGAAAGTTGGTGTTGGTACACCAACGAGAAGGGACAACTTGTCAATTCTTCTAGAACAACAGGAGTTCCCGGTGGTCCGTGTAGACTACTCTACAGGCTAGGAGTCTTTCTTGCTAGGAGGATAAGGTCAGTCGCTGTCCGTGGTGATCAACCAGGAGCTGCTGCAGACGCTGTTCGAGTGTGACTTGAAGAAAGACGCATACTGCTAGGGATGGCAATGGGTCGGTTTATACTGAAACCGATCCGAACCCGATTCGAACCAAGACCAGAAAACCCGAATAGAAACCAAACCGAAATTGAAGTTTAGAACAAAAACCCAATTAAAGCGAACCCGGGCATAACCGAAGGTCCGAACCTGAACGTAAAACCCGAACCGAACCCAAAATAACCGAATTCAACTAAAACCGTTCAGATCAGTGTATCACATCAAGCAAAATCTCACAAGAATGAACGTTATATTCCATGCATTCGTAACATAACAACATTATATTGCATACATTCATATCACATCAAGCCACAAGTCAAAACCATTCAAATCTTCAAAAGAATCCTATCAAATCCACAAATACACATAAAACCAACATTTGCAGGAACAAATTCAACACCGTTCAAAATTTCCATCTTACATATACAGAGAGATTTAAAATAGATTTTGTAGCAGGAGTGTCTGTGTTTCTCAATGTAGAATTTGTGGTTACAAACTTACTGACCTAAAAATTTACAAATGTCACTCAGTGCATCTGTTGCCTTCTCTGAATATCAAAACTTACTGAACCCTGGCGGTGGTGGTACTAGTAAATGGTTGATCCAACCAAATACAACAAACAAGTAGATTTGGTCCATTGCAAAAAGGAATAGGTGCACACCAAAAAGCAACACGAGAATCAATATTTTAATGAACACCAGAAGGAATAGGTGGAGATGGACTGCGTCTGAGGAGTGTCATGGTCAGAGATTAATCTACTGGAAGTTCAAGCTGAAAGAGAGGGGACCAAAGTCACAAATGTGATGCAATGGGTAAGCTAGAAATCATATATGTCGTGGAGATCATGAATCATGGTCATGACTTGTCAGGAGAAATTGGGAATTGAAATCGCAAATGAGGTCCAAGATAAGAAGAGAAATCCATTAATGTACGTACTAGTTTCATGCCCAAACTGACCAAACAAAAAGGGGCAGAAACATTACCAACTATGACCACAGGACGACCTCCAGAATCTCCTTGTCTCACGACGAATCCGGATGACAACGCAAATCTGGTGTTGCCGTGACCTCGAGAGAAAGCACCGACGGCGTAGAAACCTAACGCAAGCTCCACAACTCTTCCTTGTATCGGCGACCTTGATAGGCACCATCACTGCATCGGCTAATCTGGAGTAGCTATCCAGACGAGAACAAGTTGATCATAACGAGCTATGCAGATTAGGAGAGGCCGATAGGGTGGAGACCGTGGCTGGGGTTCTGAGAGACGATCGAAAACCCTCTCGCCACTTCGCAAGACAATGAGTTAGAGGCTTTCGGGTGCCAAGTGGTTTGCGGGTATCGTCTGAGCCCGAACCGAATAGAGCGGGTAGTTGCGGTTTTTAATCCAATCCGAACCAAAAATCGAATGAAAGTCTGAAACCCGAATTTTTTGGATTGGTTCGGGTGGGTTCGGGTTCGGTTAAGTTCGGGTGGTTAATTCTGCCATCCCTACATACTGCAACGAGGATATAGTCGTTGGACTTGCTCTAGGACTAGGTATGACCTCGTAAACCATCCTTCCCATTACATAGTTATTGACGCGATCGTCTGTTAAAGGGGAATATGACAGATAATTTTTTTATTTTCGCTGCCTATCCTGATGCCATATTACCCAACAGTCTTATCCTAGTCGTGTCAACAAGCGGGCTCTCTGCCCCTTTGATTTAGTTCACAGTAATGTCTGGGGTCCTGTAAAAGAAAGCAGTTATAATGGCTTTTGATATTTTATTTCCTTTGTAGAATATTTTTCTCGTATGACATGGATCTATCTGTTGAAGAGTCGAGAGTGTATTGTCTACTGTCAAACATTTTCATCAAGAAATAAAGGTCCAATTTGATTGCAATATTAAAAATCTCCAATCTGATAATGCCTTGGAATATGTTCAACATGCTATAGCTGATTTTTGTAGTTCAGTTGGAATAGTACATCGTATGTCCTGTCCTCACACCCCTCAACATAATGGGGTGGCTAAGAGGAAAAAGCGTCATCTCCTCGATATTACCAGGACGATCATGCTCTAACCCAATGTTCCTAAGAGATTTTGGTCGGATGCTTTACTAAATACCATTTTTCTTGTTAATTGGCAACCTTCTTCTGTTCTTCAAGGAGGCACTCCTAATGTGTTTTATGCCCTAATGATCAACCATTTCTTGTTCCCCTTAGGGTGTTCGGTTGTACCTCATTTGTTCACAATTTTGATCTTAAAGCTGACAAATTGCCTCCTAGGTCTATTAAGACTCTTTCTTGGATATTTCAACACAAGTTGAAAGATCTGGAGGGGTGAATAGAGCTTTTGATATTTATAATTCAATTTAAAACTCAAATTGTAAGGAGGAAACAAGGAAGACACTTCGATTTAGAGTGGTTCCAACCATTGAATTAAAGGTTGTCAATCCACTACCCAATTGTCTCCAATTGTGATTTTGAAAGTTATTTATTTTATTTACCTCGCAAGGATGTTACAACAAAATACAATCACCTTCCACCTCCTTGAAGTAGCCTTAACCTCCTTGAAGCAGTCTTTTTGAAATAACCTCAAGCCCTTGGAGCAACCTTCACCACCTTGAAGTAGCTCCACCACCTTGAGGTGGCCTTCACCTAGAAGTAGCTCCAACCTCCTTTGAAGCAACCTTCATGAAGTATTCTCAAGTCCTTGGAGCAACCTTCACCACCTTGAAGTAGCCCCACCACCTTAAGGTAGCCTTCACCTAGAAGTAGCTCCAACCTCCTTTAAAGCAACCTTCTTGAAGTAATCTCAAGCACTTGGAGCAACCTTCACCTTGAAGTAGCTCCGATCACCTCCTTCAAACAACCTCCAACCCTAGGAGTAGTTAAGGAGACAACAAAAGAAATAGATTGGAAGAAAGAAACACTTATCCAATGAAGTACAACGTCTTGATTCCTATATCAAGCATATAGATCTCCTATCCACTTAAGATGGACGTTGCTATGTGGTGGCTAGGAGATTGTAGCTATAGGACATAACTTTAGAGCTCAAGGAAGAAGATAGCAAGTGATTCTCAACTTTGTTTCTCTCTAGAATGAATGCTCAAGTGTAGCTTGTGTGTGTTGAGTGTCCTAAGGCCCCTCCTATTTATAGGAATGATTTACAAGTGATTAGGGACGTTGCAGGAAGTCTCTAGAGTGTTCTTAGTACTTAACTAGCCGTTAGGTAGAAAGTAGTTAGGTTGTAATGGCTAAAATGTTCGACTGAGCCTGAGTTGAATGCAAGTGTATTCCAACAGCTATTGGACACAACTTTAGAGCTCAAGGAAGAAGATAACAAGTGATTCTCAACTTTGTCTCTCTCGAATGAATGCTCAAGTGTAGCTTGTGTGTGTTGAGTGTCCTAAGCCCTCTCCTATTTATACGAATGGTTTACAAGTGATTAGGGATGTTGTAGGAAGTCTCTAGAGTGTTCTTAGTGCTTAACTAGCCGTTAGGTAGAAAGTTGTTAGGTTGTAATGGCTAAAATGTTTGAGTTTAGAAGAACAGTCTAGAACCCAGATCGGTCGACAAGTTTGTCGACCGACCATGTCTCAGTCGAGAAATTCTTTGACCGAGCCTGAGTGGAATGCAAGTGTGTTCCAATGGCTATCCTCTACTCCCAACCACTCGATCTAATGATCATATGATTTAGACGAGGATGTGTTCGGTCGACAACAATTTCGACCGATATTGACTTAGAGCACAAATGTGTACGATTTCGACCGGTGCAAGTAAGGGTTACAAGTGTTACTGTCCTAGTCTTTGTCGCATGTTTGTGTCCAGGGATGTCACTTTTCATGAGTCCACTCCATATTTCTCTAGTGTTCCAAGTAAGGGGGAGCACTTGTGGAAGTGAGGAAGTGCCACCATCAAAATCAATGAGGGAGTGTTTCCACCACAATATAGTGAGAGAGTGCCACCTATCACTTGTGACAAAGAGCCATATGCATATGTTCCTTTAATTCAGCAATATCCACAGGTGTATCACAGACGAAGCAAACCAGATCATGATGAAGTAGCGACTACAGTCCATGAGACTCTCCCATCTTCCTCTACTCAAGAGAATCTTGAAGATCCATCTGATCTCAATGTTCCCATTTCTATATGCAAAGGTATTTACACTTGTACTATTCGACATCCTATTGCGGGTGTTTGCTGTTTGTCCAATTTATCAAAGTAGGCTCGCTCTTTTGCTCTTGGGATTGATTCTGTGATACTTCCAAAGAGCCATGTTGATGCTATGAAGGATGTTGGTTGGTTACATGCTATGTGAAATGTCTGCACTTATTCAGAATGAAAAATGGGACCTTATTGATTTTCCTGCAGATAAGAATGTTGTGGGCTGCAGATGGGTATTCATTGTCAAACATAATCCATATGGTTCCATAGAGAGACTGAAAGCTAGACTGGTGGCAAAAGGATATACTCAGACATATGGTGTTGATTTCTTTGAAATCTTCTCACCTGTGGCTTGTCTTAATTTTGTGAGGATTCTTATCTCTATGGCTACCACCTTTGACTAGCCATTATTTCAGCTTGATGTCAAAAATGCCTTCCTACATGGTAATCTACAAGAAGAAGTATACATGGAGCAACCTTCTGGATTTATTGCTTAGAGGGAGTGTTAGAAGGTGTGCAAGTTGAAGAAAGCCATTTATGGCTTGAAGTAGTCTCCTCGAGCTTGATTTGACAAGTTCAGTGCTATTATTTTACAAATGGGCTTCGCACGTTCTATGACTGATCGTTCCTTGTTCTATTCTAGTTCTTCTGCTGGATCTATTATTGTTGCAATATATGTTGAAAATATTGTTATCACTAGTAGTGATTCTGTAGGCATATCTAATGTGAAGGACAGATTACAAAAGCAGTTTCACACGAAGGATCTGGGGAAGTTGAGATATTTTCTGGGCATTGAAGTAATTCGCTCTCATACATGTACTAATTTGTCTCAAATGAAATATGTACTGGGTCTACTTCATGAGACATGAATAAGTGCATCCAAGCCTGTCTACTCCTATGGACTATCATGTGAAGGAAAATGCTGATGATACTGATTATTCAGATCCGGGGTATTATAGGAAGATGGTTGGCAAGTTAATATATTTGACAGTGACTCGTCCTGACATTTCCTTTGCTGTAGGAGTGGTGAGTCAACATATTAGCTCACTAAAACACTCACATTGGACAACATTTTGTCGCATTCTGAGGTAACTAAAAGGAGCTCCTGGAAAAGGGATCACATTCTAAAACTCCTCCATCTACTCTAGTTCTTATTGGCTATGCAGATGCAGATTGGGCTGATAATCGAATGACTGGAGGTCTAGATCTGGGTATTGCACTTTTCTAGGAAATAATCTTATCATCTGGAAAAGCAAGAAGCAAAATGTTGTCGCTCGTTCTAGCATGCAAGCTGAGTACAGAGTAATGGCTCATGCTTGTTGTGAGTTACAATGGGTCTAATCCGTGCTTTCAGAATTACAAATACCTGTGATATCTCCTGTAGAGCTCAGATGTGATAATTAAGCTGCTATCTATATTGCCAAAAGTCCAGTTTTCCATGAACATGCTAAACATATGGAAGTTGATTGTCATTTTATCAGAGATCAAATCAAGAATGGGAAAGTGGTGACTCCTCATGTCAGGTCTGAAGACCAACTTGCTGATGTTCTTACAAAGCCACTGGGTCCACCAATGTTTCAGAGTCTTAGTCACAAGCTGGGCATACATGATGTGTACGCTCTAGCTTGAGAGGAGTGTTAATATAGTTGTTTATATTCCTAGTATTTCATTATGTTATTTCCCTTTACTGCTGGACTCTTATGTAGTTCTCCCAATTGTGTTATTATAAAAGGAGAGGTAGCACATTGCTCTTCTCACAAGTTGCATATTGCAACACCCTAATTTTCTGTTCACGTTTGCAAGGTGATCTCTTAATTGAAACCGAGTCAGGTGGGTTTGGTTTTTATCAATGTGGATCTGTTCGAAGTTGGCAAGTTTGGGCAATGCAGCCTCCAATATTAGGTGTAAGTCAATATTATTTTGATGTATATAGAAAAATCTGGTTTTGGCTCTGGGTTAGACATCAGAGTCCGAGTTTGGTGGTTCCAGGTCTAACACTTAGCAAAAAAGTTCTATTCTGAGCCTGTTATGGGAAGTTAATAATCATTTTGCAGCCACCTCTCTATATACTTATATCTCTATGTCTGCATATCACGAGCGGCATGCCTACTCTTTTTGCAATATAATTGGTTTTTTGACCATAACAATAGGGTTGCCAAAGTTTTTTCCGAGCTTGTAACTCCACCTAGTCCTACCCGAAAAAACCAATTTTGGGTTTGGAACTTTAGATTTTGTCAGCCCAGGCTAGTTCCGGGTTTGAAAGAATATTTGAATTGAAAATGGGGCATAGCTTTGGATTTTATTAATCCAAGTCTGTTCCGGGTGGACAAATTTAGATGATTCATTTCTAATATGAGTTGCAAATCAATATTATTTGAAATGTACATAAGAATCAAGGTTTAAGTCTGGGTCAGACATTACAAAACTGAGTTTGATTCTGGGTAAAAAAACCAAGGTCTTCGTACCCGACCCGGAAGTCGATTCGGAAAAGCTTCCGGGTCACGGGTTTTTGGTTCAAACCGCCGGGTCGACCGGATTGGCCCGGTGACGTCATCTTGACACCATATGCATGATATTATTATATACATACATGTATACACATGTATGAGTGTATATACATACATAATATGTATATATCCACATATATAATAATGTAAGTGGGTGTATATATATGTATAATCTACTGTATGAAAGCATGGGGTGATGAATTATGAAAAATCAAACATACAAAACAACACATTTTTTCATGAAAAAGCAAACAAATGGTTCTGCAATGCTCAAAACAAGTTATAATTTACTTAATCAGCATATATATCAAAGTATGGAATAGTTGTGGTTGCGTGAAAGGACATGAAAATTTCGTCAATTGGTAATTTAGGGGAGGGAAAATAAAATCAATAAAACCTAGTCGGGTCTTTGACCCGAGGGTTGTGTCACCGGGTCGGCGGTTGAACCGGCCAGGTCACCGCGTCAACTCCGGTCTCCGGGTCTTGGCCAAAAAGGGCTTTCATCCCCACCCGACCTGGTCAACCTGTCGGGTGGCGGTTCAACCGACTGGGTTGGTTGGGTGTAAAAACTTTGAAAAAAAATGATTTCAGGTTGGTTCGGGATGGAAGTTGATAATCATTTTGCTGGTAGTTATTTATGTACTTAAATCTAAATCTACATATCCAAGCGACATGCCTACTTTTGTTTGCATCTACTTCTGGGTTGGCTCCGGGTTTAGAAGTTGATCTCTATATTGAAACTGAGTTGATTGGGTTGGATTTTGTCAACCTGAGTTGATGTTCGGTTGACAATTTTAGACAATCCAGCTCCATACACATGGTGCAAATCAGTATTATTCTATTATGCAAAGACAAATCTGGGTTCGACTCCACGCTAGACATTGCGAAACCAGGTCTGGTCCCAGGTTTCTGACTTACGAAAATAATATGGGTTGGAAGTTGACTGTCATTTTGTCGTCAATTATCTATGTACATACACGTGGACTTCTCTGTAAGGCTGCTGAACACTCTCTGAATCATCTGAAAAATAGTTTTAACACTCCCTAGGTGGCATGCGTATTTTTTTACTTGTAGTGGGCGTACATGCTCTTTTTTGTTTAGTAGCATCATGTTTCACAACTAAATCTTACTCGTGATATCCATGGTTATGTTGGCGCCCTAGGCGGCCACCTAGCATCCAAAACCTGGATGCCCAACCTAATTAGACTGTTGGGCGACCGCCTAGGCCTAGAATCTGGGCAAATCTATTTTTATTTTTTTATTTTTTTTCATATCTTCCCATGACCCTCTTTTGCTTTTATTTTGATATTTGTTCTTCCTCCTTGTTAGAGTATTAGCCTATTTAGTTAATACGTTAATTGGTCTATTATGTACATGGGCCTGTTGCCCATGGCCCTTTAGGGTTCAGTCTCTTCCTTTGTACTTCCTTGTAATTGCCTCCTCTCCTATGTATAGGACAGGGGTGTACATATCAATAGAACAACACAACAACATCATATACACTTGTTCACACTCCTTAATCTCTCATCTTGTTTTTTCTTTTCCTCCACAGTTCCACCAAGCAACAATGTTGCTTTAATGTTATTGCATGTACCACTCTTTATTTTCGTTTCTTGTTTTTGCTGGCTCCACCAAGCAGCAAAATTGCTGCTATGTTACAGAGTTAATGCTGCTCCAGTCTATTATCCATTTGCTGTTGCTCTGCTATTACCGATTTACTGCGTACTGCATGAGTTTTTTTCTTCTTCATCCTCCTTTTATTTACTGTTTATAAATCTCTTTCATGGATGTACATGTACTAACATTAACACAATGCTAATTTCTTGCTTGCATTTTCAGTTTTCCTACTCTAGCATTCCTATATTATGTTCAGTTTTCATACTTATACATGTAGGCACTATATTGTTTTTCTTTGTTTCTCATCTTTTCTACCTCCTTTCCACTTTTGTTTTGTTATTTCTTCTTCCCCTACCAATCTTCTTTTCTCACTTTTTTCCTCCATGGTTTCACGCGGCATGGAACATAACTTCGACGATTTTTGGCGAAATTTCGCCGAAACTTCGAACTTCGACCATAGGCGAAGTCGAATCCCAAATACTTCGGCCTCGTCCAAACTTCGGGGCGAAGTTTCAGTGATGTCGGCGAAGTTGACTTTTTTGTGTGTATTTTCGTCTCAACTTCTCCGAAGTTGTCGAAGTTTCCTCGAAGTTGGCGAAGTTGGGCGAAGTTTGGTCGAAGTTGAGACGACCCAGAGCATTAATCCTAACTAGTGTCCCAAAGGCCATATAAGGCATAAGTGTTGCCTCCAACCCTCTTCACAACTTCTAATATCAACTCCTATGTTGTTTGTTGCCACTCTTTCCTAGATAGGGTGTTTTAATTACTATTTGACTGTATATTGTATAGAATACATATATGGTGAACTATATTTATATATGTGTATTGCACATTTGACCCTTGAAACTAGGGCTAGAGAGTTGTGAATTGTGTTTTGTGTTAAATTAACATATATAAGATAGATGTATAACATATATAGTAGTTTTCAATTAAAGTTTCCTTCAAATTCACATCATTTTCTTCAAAAAATGGCATCGAAGTTTGTCGAAGTTTGCGTCTAAACTTCCTCGAAACTTCCTCGAAGTTTCCACAAACTTCCACTTCCACACCTGGCGAAGTCGACACGAAGTCGAAGTTCTGCACGCCACCACCATATGATGCTCCACTTTTTTTTTTAATGCTTTCTTTGTTCTTCATCTTCCTCTGACCTCGTTGTTTTCTTTTTGAAATTTGTTCTTCCTCAAGTCAACCAATGTCCTTTTTACCTCTTTTTCCTCCTCTTCCTAGTTCTTACTCATATATTGCTCACAGGTTAATGTATAACTATATATGTGTGTGTGTATATATGAATGAAAGAAAATGCTTAGGCGTAAGCCTCAGGGGAACGCCTGACAGCTTTGCCGCCTACACAACCTCGGTGATACTACTTTTGTGATTTGTGAAATATACACAGTGGACAACACTTTCCACCTCATGTTAAGTGAGACATATATACGGAGGGAGAAATCCACCTTATGGAGTTGCTTGCTCAATTTGTTGTTGATTTGCCCCATCTATTTGTCTTCTAATATTAAAGCATATCAAAATTATGGTTTGAACATATACATTGTTAAGCATATAGAGGGTGAAGTAATGGTACCATGTTGTATAAGTATTGAGGCGACATACATGCTTTTTCTCAAGTCAATCTGGTTGTGTTGCTCGCTTTTCTACACATCTCACCACCTCATGTAATTTGTATATCAACATTGTCATATTGTAAGAGGTTTTTTTCTCTCAGAATTTGTCACTTTCTCTTAATCAGAGAAAAAATAAAACAAATAAAACAAATATACATATATATATAAATATAAATATAAATATATATATATATATATATATATATATGTATATATAGTTGAGCTACAATACACTCGAGTGTACAAGGGCTCTTATCAAGGAAGAAGATACCGACGATATCGTCGGTATACCGATATCGAGCCAACCTGGCATCAGTTTAAGCATTTCTATCGTTGCTCCCGCAAATTTCGGTAAACCGGTGGGTTTACCGGTAAAACCGATCGGTTTTCGGCGGTAAGGGGGGGGGTTCAGTGTAAAATGTCCCACTTATGGGCGATATGGGTGGTATACCGCCCCGGTATGCCGACATTTGCGAGCGTGTTGCTGCTGCTGCTGTTGGAGTGAAAGAACAAACACATTTGGGGTGATTTTCTTCGTTGGAGCTCAAATCAGCTGTAATCAAGGTATGTTTTCTTGATTTCTTGCATTCTTCATCATTTCCAACCCATCTCCTATCTATTTCCATCTATTTTCACCATAAAATCTCTCCAAAAATCTCTAAATACACCCAAATCTTAGATCTACTTCAAAAAACTTAGGATTAATGCTATTTAACATTAGATCTATGAATATTATATGTAGATCTACTAATGTATAACTAGATCTACTACTTTTAATTAGTATTATCATATAATTTCACTAATTAATATTAAATTCGTAATAATACAATAAGTACTAGAAATAGTAGGTATCTAACTTAGGTTTAGTAGAAGAAGTTGTACCAAATAGCAATGTGAACAAATACAAACAAAAATATAGTAAAAATATATATATTTTTCGTTTTTTTATTTATTTAAATGCTGAAAATAAAAAAAGTCATTTTTTGTTTTTTTTGTTTATTCTACATAAATGTATGTGTTAGTGTTATGTAAGATGGAATGAGTAAAGTTGTAATACATCACTTGACTTAATACTAGATAATTATCAGATTTTATAATTTTGAAATTAATTTCAGACTTTAATTTTTTATTAAAGCCTTTTTTCTTGTTAATAAAAATCTTAAAAAATATTGTGTTTGATTCTATAAATACATTTAACATTTATACACCTAAAAGTGTTGTGTTTGATTCTATAATACATAAAATAGATTAATTTCTTGCAACTTAATGGGTTATAGATTTCATATACCTAATTTTTATTTGTCTTTGTCTTTTTGCAGTGTGACAGTGTCCACTTTTGACTTTTGGGAAGATGTCTTCAAGCGATGGTGAGGGTTCTGGGGCCGGTAATGTTGGTGGAGCTAAGAATGTGATGGATTTGGCATGGAATCACTGCACGCCTTTTGAAGGCAATAGGGCAAAGATAGTTTGCAATTACTGCAACAAGACAATTGGTGGAGGGGGGATTACTAGATTCAAACGTCACATTACTGGCGGTGACAAAAATGTGGCAATGTGCACAAGGTGTCCCCAAAGTGTTAGAGATGATTTTAGAAATATTATGGGTGCAAAGAAACACAAACAACAAAAGATGAAGGAGGCTGACAGGGGTTACACAGATACATTATTAAATGTTAGGGGCACAAGTTCTTCTGTAGAATCAGATGATGACATTGCATATCCTCCTGATTGTGACACAACTTATTCACGTCGTGCGTATAGGCGTGCCCTTAGAGATTCCCGCAGAGATGAGTGGGAAAGAGAGGAGGCAGCTCGAATTACAAGGAGGTATGGGCCATCTGGTGCAGGTGGAGGCAGTGGTACTGCACGTATTCCTATTGTTGACGTAGATGACGATGAAGACAGAGCTGGTCATGGAAAAAGGAAGAAAGGCGGCATTGATACACTTTTCCGTTCTGCTAGTACGAGATTGAGGCATGTTGATGAGCCAGGGGTTAGGAGGCCTGAAGCTAGGCAAAAGGGCATTAAAGCAATGTTCACTGGTGCAAAAGATAAGGTCGGCAAGGCAGTGGGTAAGTTCTTCTTTGCTCATGGTATACCTGCACATGTTGCAACTGAACCGTATCTGCAACATATGGTAGATGTGATAGGGGATTTTGGGAGGGGCATCAAGGCCCCCACTTCATATGAATTAATGAACAAGTATCTTCCCCTAGAGAAGAAGGATCTACAAGTCTGGATTTTAGGCCAAAAAAATATGTGGGTTGAATATGGCGTCACACTTATGTGTGGCGGGTGGACTAGTGGCAACAGAAGACAAATTATCAACTTTCTTGCACATTGTCGTGGATCCACAATTTTTCTGGACTCTGTTGATGCTTCAGGCGAGGTCAGGAACCACATGTTCATAAAGAAACTAATGAAGACATACATGAAGCAGGTTGGTGTGGAAAATGTGGTGCAGATAGTTACTGATAATGGTTCTGCCTTCAAGAAGGCCGGGGACAGTTTAATGAAGAAATATCCCATATACTGGACACCATGTGCTGCCCACTGCATAGATCTCATTCTCAAGGACATTGGCTCAATTGAATTCATTAAATCTGTTATCATTGATGGTAGGTTGATCACATGATTCATCTACAACCATTCTTTTCTATTGAATGCAATGAGGCGACCTGAGTATTGTGGAGGTGATCTGATTAGAACAGGTGCAACTAGATTTGCAACAAACTTTCTTGCCTTACAATCATTAAAGTCCAAAAAGGATGGACTTAGGAGGCTCTTCAATGGAGTGGAATGGACCTCCATGAAGGAGCACAATACCCCAGTTGGCAGTAGAATTGAGCAGTTGATTGCCAGGAGACCTTTTTGGGATAAGGTTACTAGGGTGCTGCGAATAATGGAACCCATTGTCAAGGTATTGAGGCTGGTAGATGGTGACAAAACTGCAACAATGCCTTTTTTATATGATGCAATGACCTCAATGGTGGACCGCATCAAAGAAGCAGCTCCTAAGTCCAATGAGCAATACATCAGAATTTATGAGAATCGTTGGACAAATATGCTTTTGCATCCATTGCATAAAGCAGGTATATATCTCAATCAATTATGTTCTAAGTTTCTAACTTCTGAGTTATCTGTCTAACTCATAGTCTACCTATTAAAATGTCATTCTAATTTCCTTATTTATATTTGTGACAGCTTACTATTTGAATCCGAGGTTCCAATACTCACGAACGCTTGGATTGAATCCGACTCTAATGACTGCAGTGAGAGATGTCACCAACAAGTTCATTACCTCTCCAGAAGAGCGATTGCTAGTACTGGAAGAGGTATAAGATAACTATATTACTTACATTCTTAATGTCTCATTAGTCATCACTTTGATTTCATCATCTAAATATCGTAAATGATGTTTTTTTTTGCAGTTGCGCCATTTCCGTGAAGGTACTGGATGTTTTGGACATCCAAATGCTGTTTCTGATTGCGAGGCAGGTGATCCTTGTGAGTGGTGGGTTTGGAATGGAACAGGTGCCCCCCATTTAAGAAAAGTGGCTGTTCGTCTCCTTGCTCAAACAACATCTTCAGGGGGTTGTGAAAGAAATTGGAGCACATTCAATCTGATACACTCAAAGAGAAGGAACAAGCTTGGGGCAAGCAGGTTGAGGGACCTTGTCTACGTTCACTACAACATGCGGTTGAGGGCTAGAGCAATACGAGATGCCAACTATAGGGAAGTGGATTTTGCTGTTGTCCACGATCTCATTGACACCGCATACACTTTCAACACTGACAGACGTAGAGGGCTGGAGGAAGATTAAGAAAATCCTTTAGAGGAATGGATGAATGAGATAGGTCATCCTGTTCTTGATAATTTAGATGGGCGTCCAGATCCATACATAGAAGATCAATTTGAGCCAAACAACGATGATGATATTGTTCTTGATAATCCGCCTGAAAGACTTGAGCCTGAAGCTGCCCATGTAAATGTTGATATGGAAATAGATAGAAGAGTACAAGAGCAGTTAGGTAGCTCAAATTCTTCTTCTTCAGCTGGTTCTAAATCTAAGTCTGATGATAGTGACAATGATAATGATGGTGGTAATCAAAGTCAACGCTCTCCAGAATATCCTCCAGCTGTGAATCCTCAACATGATGATCGGCCTTATGTTACTAGGGGTGCATCTCCACAACAACAAGAATATCCCATGCCTGAAATTTTTTTTCAAAGAAGAAAAACTCGAACTGGGAAAGATTACAGCGGTGCACCTCCACCAAATGCCGCAATGCCCACAACTCCAAGCCCCTACCCCTACTCCTACCCATCTAATCCACAACCACAACCACAATACCGGAGTCCAAGTGATTATCATTCTGATGTTGCTGAATCAATGGATGCATTGAGTATATCTGACTCTCAATCTCAATCTCAAGAATATTCATTTGGAGATATGTTATTTGGGCAGACACTTCCATACCCATCTCAGACTTCTCAACATGGGTATTATGGATATCAAGTTGAACCACAAGGCCTACAACCAAGGTTACAATTAGAACTTGGACCTGGTATGGGATATCATGAAGCATACTCTGTCCGTAGCCCTTATGGATGCTTTCGGGTGAACACCGAAGCATACTCTGGTGATTTCGGGCAAACATGGAGTGGTGGGCATACTACAATTTATCCTATTGCCGGAGTTCCATTACAACCTCCTTTTCCTCAACCTCCAGCTCCTCAAGCAAGGGCACCCGCACCTCCTCCCGCTTCTTCTCAGCCTCCCAGGAATTCAACAAACAAGGCTCAATATCTCAAAGATTTACAAGAAAAATTTCCAAAGATTGGGATGATGCAGTATGTGAATCCTGAAGTATATGAGGAGCATGTTGTCACATACAACAAATCGTATAGAGCTTTGATGACATGGGAGCAATATGTAGAACAACAATATCCTTATCAGCAGCCGACGCGCCACTCAACATACAACTGATGTGAGTTAGTACTTAGTAATTTACTATGTTGTTATATGTTTGTTGTAAGTTGAATATTATTGCATAAGTGTGTCAACATGCGTTTATGGATTGTGCTACTAAAATTTCAGATCTTAATTCTTATATTTTGTCATCGAAATCCTTCATCAAAATCTCAAAAAAACACGATTGATTCCTTACCTCCCACATGATTACCCCCCCCCCCCCCCCCAACATACCCAATATAGAATTTTATTGCATAAAACGTTGCATCTAGGTGTTGAGACCACGCCTGTAAAATTTCATGATTTAATTTGTTCATTTAGGCGTCGATAAGTTCAGGATTGCATCTATCGATTTTTTCGTTGGTATACCTATAAATATCTATTTCCACGCCGTCGATAAGGCGTCGGTATCGGCATTTAATTCCTTGGCTTTATACACCTCAGTTTGTATCCGTCCGATTAAGATCCAAAGGCAAATATAAATACTTGTTTCTGCAGCAACTTTAACGGCCGTGAACGTGGGTCCTATCTCCCCATGACTGCCACCTCGTCTCTCTCCACATTAACACGACCAGACATTTCTCTCCTCTCTCACATGCGCGTGAGATCACCTTCTCAGCAGCCCAACTAGCGATCGATGCAAGAGCAGCGCAACCGGCCGCACTCCGCCGCAGACTGTGCCTGCTTTTCGGCGAGGAAGGAAGCAATGTGCAAGGCGGACAACTAGTGAGTACCAACGACCGTTACAAGAGAAGCAAACCGACCAGGTCCGCCGCACTCCGTTGCAAGAGCAGCTCCGAAACGTTCAAGCAGAGACACCATGACTTTGAGATGGGGGGGTTACTCTATGGAGAAGATGTACTTGAACGGGTTATCAACATCTATGGCGTTGGCCTGCCTAACAAACTCAGCTGGGGTGAAGAAACAAGGAACTTCCACAGGAGACACAAACGATGGAGACTTTGTACTTTCGTTGAATTTGTAGATGAACCTAATCATGGTCCTGCTGTCGGTATTTGTGCCTTTGCACAGACATACGACATGGCCAGGGGTGGCAGGGCATCGGGTCATCATTTAGCAACCAGGAGTGGTATCAGCAGCCACAACAGTCCGTGGTCCAACTGTTGTTGCATGCTCTAGCGTTCTGTCTGCCGCAGCGGTCGCCGAAGTTGGCATGCTGACGGATGTGGGAGTATCTTGGCTCTGTAGATGCTGGCGTTGGTCGCTTGTGGTCGTCCTTTGCAGCCAGGTTAGACGACCTTGTGATCAAAGAGAACCGCTGACATTTTGACGGACTGTGAGGGCGACGGCCCACACGACATTGTTGCCCTTGCTGATGCTACAGAACGGTCTGGGGAGTCAGCCTGCTGCAGTTGTGTTGTGGCCACCACGACTGCAACTGTTATCGCCACTGCCTCTGCCTCCGCCTCCGCCTCCTTGGATAGGATCGAGATCACCCCTGTAGATGGCGGAGAAGCTGCTTCCTTGTGACTACGACACACCTGTAAGCTGACAATCCTCCCTGCTAGTTACTGAGTGTGCTGTAACTCGGGTCTTGACCGTATCTAATAGCCTAATGGCAACCCGATATTTCTTCAAATTATCATTTTTCTTCCCATGCATATGACTAATTCAACCTAGTGGTTTTCGGCACTGGGATTGATACATGTAAAGGGAACGCGGTGTGGCTCCTACTTGCACACAACTGCTTTTGGTCTTCTTGTTTTAGCAAGTGTGTGTGAGACACATAAGAATGTAGTACCGCTCTCTAAGTTCTAACTAAGCTTGTGCCAAAGATGTGGGGGTCACACCACATACATTACACATTAAGTGGAACAGAAATCACGGCATGGATTATAGGCCAAAGCTTTCCAAACTATAAGATCTCAATGACTGCATGGGATGTAAATTTGCCGGTGATTCTAGTACTATAGGCAGCCTGACACGGGTGGACAAAAAGTTAATGGCAGCAACAAAGGAACGGTTCTGCAGTTTGGATCAAACACAGAGAGAGGGAGAGAAAGAGAGAGAGGGTGGGGGTAGGTGAGAGAAAGACATCTCCCATTCAACGCATGTCGTGGAATTGAGAGAGTGAATGGGCAGAAGACGGGTCCACACATAGACGGCTTCATTCCGTCAATTAACACCTACACAGTTAGATGGATGATCAAGGATCGAATGCTTAAAAACTGAGGTGTACAAATGGGCAAATACACTCGAGTGTATTCTAGCTCAACTCTCTCTCTCTCTCTCTATATATATATATATATATATAGAGTCAGGCTAGAATACACTCGAGTGTATCCGGAGCAGAATACACTCAAGTAGTTTTTCATGATGCAATATTTAAAAAAAAAATCTAATCCGTTGATCTTCTTAAACATCTTGTGGATAGCTCATATATAAAATTTGAGTCCATTTGGACACTTATAGGTCATGTTATGAAGACCACAAAAATTATGCATTTCAAATTAGTTTTGTGAGTCGATTTTGTTGCCCTCGGATGAGTGACTTATACTCATCCAAATGAACTCAAAATTTGTATGTAGCCTAATTATAGTGTTACAATGAAGATAAATGGTTTACATTTTGCAAAAAAATAGTCTTGATATGCAAACACCACTTGAGTGTAGCGTGCGATCTGTACACTCAAGTGTATTCCAGCCTAACTCTCTTTCTCTCTCTCTCTCTCTATATATATATATTTATATATATATATATATATATATATATATATATATATTTCTATGAATGAATAGTACTATTTATACTCATCATTTTCATGTTAATTAGTACGATAAATAATCTATAATCACATTTTTTTGAGTGGGGATTTTAAACCCTTTTTTTTGAACGAAGGAGTCCTGCCAATTACTGACGCAAAAGGCTGTAGGTTTTCCTACCTTTCCCTAGTGCCCAGCGGGATTTAAACCCACTACCTGCGCTACAACCAACAGTTGCCTTTTACCACCTGAGCTAGCTGTTAAGTGCATAATTATGATGATATAATGTCACATGTGTGTCACACCATTTGTGTGCTTTTGCGATAAAATAATCAATTATACATAGGATGAAAATTGGAAGTACCAAATGAATAGATATCATTAATAAAACAATGAAAATCGAGCAAAGCTGTATATATTATTGACACGTTGATATGTATCGGAATATTTATCTTCATGCTTTAAATTCATCTATTTGCTCAAATCATATGCTCCTTGCTAGTCTTACAATATGCCCACGTTATCCAAATATTTCTCTCTATTCACTATCGTACTTGACTGACCTCTTTCTATGTTTTAATAAAAAATCTCTATTTTCCCGGTGGAAAGACTATAGCTTGTTAATTGCTGCTATCATGGGTCCTTAGTAACTGCTTATAATATCTGCCAGATTGGACAATACATATCCTCTAATGGAGGGGTTGTTGCTGCAGAAGAACTTGCTCCGTATCTTGATGTATCATCTCAAAATGAAGTATCGGTATGCACTTCTTTATCTATTTCGTCATAAAATTGAGATCAAACGAAACTATCTTTTGCTCCAGTGTGACCGATTAGTATTAGCACCAGTCCATTGTGAAATAAAGAAATATTTTTTTTCTTAGCCATCAGAACTTTCAAGATCAAATTGATACAGATAGTAATTCTGATTTGTGGCCTCTGAGCTTTGATGAAATAGGTGCTGATGCTTAGTGAGACTGTGGGAGTGACTTTTCCATGGCCCCGGTTTAAATATAGGCATCCCTGACTACTGATGGAAAATTTTCTATTTTATTAGAGGTTCTCATGCATGGGAGTCATCATTCCACTTTCTCATTCTGTCTGAGCCCTTTCATATTTGGCTCATCCATGCTTTGAATCTGGTGCCTGGTCTTTCATTGTTTTCTAGACCTCACAAGTTTGCTTGTGACATCTTATTTGGAATTGTAATTTTTCATGAAAATGGTTCTTACAATATGTCTCTACTTTCACCTAGGTATATTTTCATGGAGATCTGCTAAGATCAATTCAATTGACAGTTATTATATCAATGTATGAATATTACTGCAACTTTTATCTGTGTGAATGCAGGATGATGAATCTTATATGTTGCCTGTTCTATTGAGATTTGATGGACATCCTGAAGTGGATGATGAGGTACTTTTCATATTCTTGATTAGATTATAACTTTCATTGTTGTTGCCAGCTGTTGGTTGTATGTCTTGCTTTATAAACATAAATGACCACTGTTCCAAAAACCGGTCTAGTGGCCATTTATGCTATGCAATCCAGAATGCTGCCACCAACCGCAATATGCAGGGAATATGCAGTCACCTTTTTAATAGCGGGTACACATTATTATCAATATAGATTTTATTTATATTTTAAATCACTTGTAGTTATGCCAACCCCACCCCAACCACCACCACCACACACTTACATATTCATATATTTGTATCTATGCATTTGGATATACATATACAGTACAAACATATCAAAACAAAGACATCTGTATTTATATGTAAGCATTTTGATGTATTTTCACAGTTACATGCACATATGATATACATGCATATCTACAGACACACATTCACACACATATTTATGTAGATACATTTTAAATCTTTATATTTATCCATACTACATAGACAAATTATATATGTGTTCACTGTACACACACATAAATAAGCATATGATTCATGCAAGTCTTGTGTCCTTGTTTACATACATAACTAAACATATCATATATGCAACTTTATATGTTTACATTTAAAATTACATAATGTATATGATTACATTCTATTATTAAAATTTAGATTGCATATGCTAAATGTATATTTTATGCTGTATATAGTTAGTCTCTCGCATACTCCAATATATCACATATTTTATATGTGGTACCCTCTCCTCGTATACACCGCATACCACTTTGTAAAACCATGTAATGGATCAATCATAAGACATTCCTTCATTAAGTTATGAAACAATTTTAGCTTATAGTTATTATAAGTGTTTTTTCATTATAGCGTGAAGATTAAGGTTATGAAATTATTTTTCTTTAGAGTAATTGGATTGTGACTGAATCATTGCAAGATTTTTAAGATTTTAACTCCCTAACTTCAATAGTACCTACTGATTCTTGATTCTTGTTCATATGGTCTTGGATACAGGACACAATGAGATGGTTTCTTGTGTGTAGTCTAAAGAGCAATACATCTTAAGGCATGCAAGGTGCAAGCTTTGGGATATTTCAGGAGGAGTTAGGTAAGGAAGAGAAGTGTAGAGATGGAGTTAGGAATTCTCGTTGAGGATGATTTGAGAGAGACAAAGGTATTGCCACCCTCATTCACAACCATTGCCAGTACAAAAAGGGACACGATCCTCATCTTTGTCTAGGTATCGTGTGCATGGAAAATGCATTCCTAGGTGATCAGATTGCTTGTGAGATAAAAGGAAAGTATGTAATGGTCTAGGAAGTACATACACTTCTATACAACACCCAAGTCCGTGTTAGACATGTTAATATATGTCTTTACTTAGTGTCCTGTTATTTTATTTTTCTATATGGACCTACATGTAATTGTTCCACTAGTATATATATCAGGGTACACACATTGTGTAACCCTACTCTTTCTCAATCTACTTCCTATCATGGTACCAGAGCAGATCTAGATCTGGGGAGCTGCCTCTCCTTCCCCTCCCTCCCTTCCACTCTCTCCTTCTCACCCGCCGCCGCCCCCCAGCCGCTGTGCCGGGCGCCACCGCCGGCCGTAGCAGCAGCACAGGGCCGCCGGCCGCAGCAGCCGCGTCGGACCGCCACAGTCGTAGGTCGTCAATGCTGCCAGCCGCAGCCGGCCTCCCGCCGCCGCAACCACACGTCTGGCGTGATCCACTCGTCGCCGCCCTCCACTCCGCCGGTTCTCGGAAGACTGGCCTGAGTTTTTTCTTCGGCTCTGACTCCTGCCTGCCCGTGTAGGCCTTTGAGCCGCCAGGTTTTTTGCTGTGCATAGGCGTAGCTCGTATGTAACTGGTTCGTCCAGTCTCTCTACTGTGCCTATTAGCGCCTACTTGAGGAACTAGGCGGTCGTCTTCTGCCTGTGCCTGCCTGTTGTTTGTGCTTTGCCTGTCATCGCTTCTTCACATGATGATCTGGGTCATCAGGTTACTACTGTTAAACTGGATGGACGCAACTACCAGCATTGGGTCTGTTCTATGCAGATTAAAGTTAAATCTCAGGGGAAACATTCTCATCTGACTTGTGATCCGCCTCCTATGCCTGCTGCCAATGCCGACTCCAAGGATGTCAAAGCTTATGATGATTGGGTCAAAGATGATTCCACTGTGATGACCTGGATTCTCAATAGCAGTGAGACAAAAATCAGTGTCACCTTACTATACCTGCCTACAACAAAGCAGATGTGGGATTAGCTTGCTAGTACTTACTCTCACAGCCAGAATCCGAAGGTCTTTGATATCAACAAGCAACTGAGCCGTCTACACTTCTTAAGATCTGACCTTACTGCCTATTTTTCTACCTTCAAGGGACTCTAGGGAGAATTGGAGGCCTACCATCCCTTGTCTACTGACTTGGCTACCATACAACGTCAACGCTAGGAGTTGTAGGTGGTTCAGTTCCTGTTTGGGTTACCTGAATCCTATGCTGGGGTTGTGGATCAGATTCTTGCCAGTGATCCACTACCTACATTGCAGACTGCTTTTCAGCGTCTTCAGTGGCTGCCGTCATCCTCATCTGAGTCACCTTCTGATACTGGAGATACTACTGCCCTTGCTGCCATGTCCGGTCGAGGTCGTGGCCGTGGTCGTTCTCACGAGACCCGTCCTCCTCTTGGAGATGGAAGGGGGAGGAGCTCTTCTGGACGTGGAGCACCCTCTGGTCCTCCCAACGCTGCTTGTCAGCAGTTCTACAACTTTTGTGGCCGGTCTAATCATATTGAAGAAAAATGCTGGGAGAAATATGGGAAGCCAACCTGGGCTAATGCAACTTCTGATGCCCATGCTACCTCTGAGGTAGCGTCACAACCTACTACCACTGATGCATCCAGTTCTACTATTGCTGACTTCATCCGTTCTGAGGTGGAGCGTCTACTGCTCGAGCGTACTGGATCATCTGCTGGAGCTGCCACTGGAGTTCATGCTGCTACATATTCTGGTTGTGATACTGCTTTCCTCAGTGCCCCTCGCCTATACTGGTAATAAAAAATGGGTGATTGATTCTGGTGCCTCGTCTCATATAACTAGAAATCGATCTTTTTTTTAAAACCTTATCTAGACCGGTCTCTAATTCCTCTGTTATGCTTACAGATGGCTCCAAGACTGCTGTAGTGGGATTAGAGACATAGTTTCTCAATGTTTGTTAAAATCTTCTCTATATGTGCCTCGATTTCCACTGAACTTATTATCTTTTAGCAAAATTGTACGTAGCCTGAACTGCAGTCTCACATTCATTCATGGTACTTGTATTTTTCAGGACCTTCGCACGAGGATGAAGATTGGTGGGGGGCATGAAGGACCTGATGGCCTATATTATCTGGATGAATTGAAAAAGACTGACAACTTGGCGCTAGCTTCAGCTCTATCTTCATCAGTTTCAGCTTTACAGTGACACTACAGACTTGGACACCCATCTTCAGAGAAACTGAAACATGTCATCTCTGGTGTAGGAACACACGATTTTTTCAGTGCGAGTCGTGTCAGTTAGGGAAACAGTCTAGAACTGTCTATCCTAAATGGTCCTAGATTAGTAGTAAAACATTTTTGATCTTGTTCATGCTGATGTATGGGGTCCGTGTCATGTTCCAAGTTTGTCAGGCAATAAATACTTAATTCTATTTATTGATGATTTTTCTCGTGCCACTTGGTTGTTTATGTTGAAAAATCGGTCTCAAGTGCTATCTACAATAAAATTCTTTTTTGCTGAAATAAAAACTCAATATTCTATGCATGTTAAAATTCTTAGAACCGACAATGCTTTGGAGTTTGTTCAGAAAGAAGTTGGATTATTTTGTCGATCTGTGGGTACTATTCATCAGACATCGTGTGCCTATACGCCTCAACAAAATGGAGTTGCAGAAAGGAAAAATAGACATTTACTTGAGGTTGCTAGAACTATAATGTTGCATTCTAATGTACCTAGACCTTTTTGGCCAGAAGCTATCCTGACTGCCTGCTTTCTGATTAATAGAATGCCATCTTCTGTGATTGGGAACAAGATTCCTGTATAGGTTCTACAGCCTAATGTACCTCTGTTTTCTGTACCTCCACGAATATTTGGTTCTACTTGTTTTGTACGGTTACTTGGACCGAACTATGATAAATTATCTCCTAGGGCAGAAAAATGTATTTTCTTGGATTATTCTCGTACTAAAAAAGGGTATCAGTGATATAGTCCTATTGCGAAAAAATGGTTTACGAGTAGGGATGTAATGTTTTTTGAGGATACATCGTTTTATTCTGCTAAAGGAGATAATCTGGATTCTGATATAATCACAACACCTTTGCCTGTCACGAGTGATTGCATATATGAAACTTCACCTACTGAAACTACTACCCCTCTTATTGTGTATAAACGCAGGAACAAGTCCCAACCAAGGAATAAGGTATCTGATTTCGATGCCGTTTCGATAACAGGGAAACCGAAATTTGCTGAAATTTCGATAAATGCAATAATGCCTGTTTCGACGCCAAAATCAATGAACTAAGCCATGCAATTTTACAAGCATGATCTTTACACCTAAATGCATCGATTTATGCAATAAAATTTGATATGGGGATAGGTGGGGGGGTCCTTCATGTGGGAGGAAAGGAGATTTTCCTACTCCCTGAGAAAATTTCGAATTTTGGGCAAAGAATTTCGACAATTTCGACATAGCGGTATGGTTGCATGGTTTCGTACCAGATGCCACCGAAATCGGTATTTTGGGGCGAAATTTCGCCAGTTTCGGCGAAACCTTATTCCTTGGTCCCAACCTACTCAAGACCTCCCCAATGCAACACCAATCTTCTCCTTAAGAAGGTCCTACTCTTGCTGAGGTAAACTCTGACTTAGATCTGCCTAATTCTCTCAGAAAAGGCACTCGTTCTTGTACTTCTCATACTATTGCTAATCATGTTTCTACTGCACATCTGAGTATTCATGCTAGTAACTTTGTGGCTGCCCCATCTGCTATTGCTGTTTCCAAGACTGTACATGATGCCTTACAAAGTTCAGCCTGGACGACTGCCATGAAAGAAGAGATGACTGCTCTTGCTGATAGAGGAACTTGGGAGCTGGTGGATCCACCTCCTGAGTGCAAACCTGTTGGCTGCAGATGGGTCTATGCAGTGAAGTATCAACCTGATGGAACAGTGGAACGTTTGAAGGCACACCTGGTAGCAAAAGGGTATACTCAAACTTATGGCTTTGACTATTTTGAGACGTTCTCACCTGTTGCTAGACTTAACTCTGGCAGAGTTCTACTTTCTGTTGCTATTAATTTAGATTGACCTCTTATTCAACTGGATGTTAAAAATGCCTTTCTATATGGGGATCTTCAAGAAGAGGTTTATATGGAGCAACCTCTTGGGTTTGTTGCTCAGGGGGAGTCACATAAAGTTTGCATATTAAAAAAAATCTATCTATGGACTCAAACAGAGTCCTCGAGCATGGTTTGACAAGTTGAGTAAAATCCTGACTACTTTTGGTTTTCTGAGATCACAGGTTGATCATTCAGTCTTTATGAAAAAGACCTCTTCTGGTATTGTGATTCTGATTGTTTATGTTGATGATATCGTTCTATCTGGCAGTGATCATTCTGAGATTCAGGCTACTAAAACACACTTGTGCAAACATTTTGCTACTAAAGATCTGGGAATGCTAAGATATTTTCTGGGCATTGAGGTGTCTAGGACCTCTAATGCTTTTGTCTTATCTTAGAGGAAGTATGTTCTTGATCTGTTACAGGAGATTGGGATGCTTGGTGCACGTCCTGCTGATACTCCTCTGGTTCCCAATATTAATTGGGATGATGATTCTTCTACTATGTTTCCAGACAGTAAAAAATATAGGAGACTGATTGGTAAGATGATCTATCTGACTGTTACTAGAGCTGATATATCTACTGTTGTTGGTCTTCTTAGCAGGTACTTGGATAAGCCTAGACAGT